>CAUYUJ010020653.1:125568-152916 GCA_963575745.1 Prorocentrum cordatum | reverse complement strand
TTGGACGTCTGCACGGAGACATGAGCTCCGGGATGAAGTTAGTAAACTGCCCCCCCCCCTCGGTCTCAAAGCGTCTCTGATCACATAGCGTGCTGCCCTGCTTTTCGCGCGAGCCCGTCTGACTCCATCGAGCTTGGGGAGCAATACGATCAGCTCATGCATCAGGTGGACAACTTTTACATCAAGGCTTACGGCATACCCTGTCAGGAGGCCTCGAGGTGTAAAGGGAGATCTGATAATTATTAACAGAAATATAAGGAGGTCCGTGAGCGAGGGCTCAGAAGACACCGTTTTCAGAGCTACCAGGCGAGCTGGTGGTCTAGAGTGTCTAACACGCTGGAGTTGCATTGCACCCTTGTGGCCAAAAAGAGAGGTCCCCAGCAGCAGCGTGAGCTTCGCAGCATTGCACAGAGGCTGGCACAGGAAGGGGTTCTGTCGGCAGGCAAGAGCCCCACTCCGACGGCGCGCCTCCACCGCGCTCTGTGGATCGAGAGGCTCTCGGATATTTCCAATGTCGAGTATCCGACCCTGCTCGGCGTGGCACTCCAAGCATCCGATGAGACCGCTCGAGCCCACAGGCAAGATTTTGAAAAGGAGTCGCGCGCGTGGGCCGATTGGCTCTCGGACCCAGCCCTGGCCAAGCCTGGTAAGTTGCGCAAAATCACTAAGCCCCGTCAGAGGTTTGAAGATGGGCAAATTCGTGGCGACCAAAAAGGTACGTCGCCCCTCGAATTCATGGGTATCAAAACAATGGCTGTTCACAATAGTTTGACCTCGAAATCGGGCTCGTCTCACGACTCCGTAGCCGCTTTGGTTCGAGTCAGGGAGCGGGCTCAACAGGAGCCCTGCCCCGTCTGGCCCCTCGAGCAGCTAGACCAGGCCCTCCGCTTCCAGCCCGACAGGGGCCGAGGCGTCGATCGCTTAGTAGCATCTGATGTTCGCCGTCTCCCTGTGGCGGCGTGCCAACGATTTGTCGATCTGATAAATCTGGTGGAAGAGAGACAAGCGTGGCCATATCAGCTGCTTCAGGCCATCGTAATGCTGGAGCCCAAGAAGACGGGCGACAGGGCGCTGGCGCTCATCGCCTGGCTGATCGGGTGCTGGCAGATGCTGGCGAGGCCGCAGGTGGAGCAGTGGGTCGGCACAGCCGCGCGCCACTGGGACTCGGCGCTCAAGGGCTCGTCCTGCCTCCGAGACGCGCTCGCGAGGGCGCTGCAGGACGAGGCGGCGGACGCCCTGGCCATGGCGTCGGCCGTCTCGCCGGCGGACATCAGCAGGTTCTACGACACGCCGGCGATCCCGACGGTTGAGTCGGCCTGCGAGGACTTGCACTTCCCACCGCGGGAACTCGCACTTGAGCTACAAGTACATGCAGTGCCGAGGCTCCTTCGTCAAGAGGGCGCCCGCGGCAACCCGTGCCAGGCCTTGATCTCGCTGCTCGCGGGGTCGAGACACGCGAACAACTTAGCGAGAGCGCTGGTCTACAGGGTGCTGGACAAGGTGACCCTACAGGCCCCGCGGGCCAACCCCAGAGCGTGGTTTGACGACATCAGTACCACGATCTACGGCAGTGCAGCTGCGGTGGAAAACATCATTGCAGAAGCCACCGACAAGTTGGAGAGAGCCCTAGACGACGAGGGCTTAGAGTTGGCAGACAAAAGCGTGATCATCTCGTCCGACTGGGCCATGACCAAGCGGATCACCGCCAGGCTCAAGAGGAAGGGGATCGACATCCGAGCCGCCCAAGAGGCCCGTGACCTGGGCATCGACAGGGCGGCAAAGGGTGTCAGACGGAGAGCGACACACACCGACCGCAGAGTGAAAGCCTACAATCGGATGACATCGCTGGGTAAGAAACTACGACGGTTGAGAAGAGAGAAAAGAATGACCATGTTGAATCAGGGTTCCATGCCTGCCCTCATCTACGGCGTCAAGGCACACGGAGAAGCACCTGCAGCCATACGTCGCGCGAGACAGCGATATGTGGCGGCACTCGCTGCTCCAAGGCCTGGCAGATGTACCTCGACATTTCTGAAGTTAGAAGGCAAGGACCCCGCCTTAGAGATACCTAAGGCACAACAACGAGCACGGTTCGATCTTTATGCACATCGTGAGGACTTACGTGAGCTATAGTTCTGGAGTTTGGAGCAGAATATATGAGAGACTCGAACGTTCCCCGCCTAAACATCGTTGGAGACAAAGAAGAGGAGTTGTTGGTTCTCTGATGCTTACCCTTTGGGACGCTGGCTGGGACCCTGTGAGAGCGACACTTTGGCGAGATCCACGGGGCGACGACTGGGAAATGAGGTCAGAAGCTGCAGATAAGAACCCAGCCACAGTCATCGACACCATCGTCGCTGATATCGAGGCGCAGCTCTGGCAGGCAGCAGCTCGTGGATACAACGGCAAAGGAATGGAAAATGGACTTGATGCTTCGGATGCTATAAGAACCCTTAAGAGATTGAGGCGAACCAACCGACTGCCAGAAGCAAACGCACTGCTGACGGCCATGACAGCTGGGACATGGACCCCAGCAAGGAAAGCAGACCTCTTTGGCGAGGAGCATGCAGGCAATGGACAGTGTGAATGCGGCAAAAGAGCGGACGATGTTCATCGGATCTGGGAGGATTGCAGTGCCCGACCTGAACATCCTGATTTCGAAAATTCGCAGGAGCTGCTAGTCATGGCCTAGACAAGTCAGCACAATTGCCCGAATATGTGGTTGCGAGGGGTACCGCCAAAAAGCTGGACTACGCCACCAGAGTGTGACACGGTCTACACCGAGACGCTCTTCGGCGAGGCCCTCAACCTGCCGCGCATCGTCGCCTCCGGCGGGCCCATGATGGTCTGCGGCGACGGCAGCGGCGGAGAGGATGCAGATGACGAAAGATACAGGCGCTGCGGTTGGGCATGGGTAGCACTGAACACGTTCGACCCAACAGCGCCTGCCGTGAGAGGAGGAGCCCAAAGCCCACTGGCAAGCCCGAGCAGACGAACAACCGTGCAGAGTTCACCGCGATGCTGTCGGCTCTGCAGCACACAGAGAGAGCGATCGACTTCTGGACGGACTCCGAGGTGCTCTACAAAGGCTGGCGCCGAGGCCGCCACCGCCGTCCTGGAGGATGGAGTGTCCTCGGCGACTTGTGGGAGCAGCTCGCCCTCGCGTTCCAGGAGCGCGGCCCAGGCGAGGTGCAGATCTATTTCATGCACAGCCACCAGACGGCCGCCGAGGCCGAAGCCGGGGGAGTGCCCACCGCAGCCTGGATGGGAAATGCACTAGCAGACGACCTTGCGGGAAAACAAGCTGAGCAGCATAGCATCCCAGCAGCACGACTGACTTGTTATAAATGGGCCGCGGCCACAGGGTGTAGGATCAGAAGCCGTATTTTAAGAGCTACGCTCAACGCTTTTGATAATGTGAAGTTTCAGGCCCCGTGAGACAGGTAAGAGGGGCTCAGAGAAGATCTAAGCCCAACGCCCTCGCCCAGGCCCAGGATAAGACCACCCACCATTTAACTAATATGAAATCGCGGTGGCCCTGAAATTGTTGCAACACGTCTCTCAGCAAAACTGCGAGTAGCAAAGATTTGAACGTTTGGTTGACCTCCAAATGCCTTGGACCCCCCCAAGAGCTGCCCCAGCAAGCACAAGCCCAGCATTTGACCACGGGCACGTGGATCGGTCACCCGTCCCATAGCCTCGCTTATTTTGAACCTTACTGGGTTTGTATGGCATGCGGGTGCAGAGCTCTAAGAGGGAGAGGCCATCTTCGAGGCCTTGCGGAGGAGTGTAAGTATCGAGATGGACAGCCCCCCACCAAGATGGGGGCTTGGGTAATTTCACGTGTAACTGAAGGCCGTCCTCTCAGATAGGACGGCCGCGGGGGCGCCAAACGGAGCCCCGCCCCGACTGCTGCGCCTGCTAGGTGGGTTCTGGCCCTGGTGGCTCCACCGAGCACGCGTGGCAGTGGGTGGCGGGCCGCCCCGCTTCGCGTCCGCGCCCTCAGCGAGGTCACTCTTTGAAGTCCTCCTGCAGCTCTGACTCTGTCAGTTTGGGAAAGCCCTTGGAAAATCCTTTTCCTCCTCCTCCTCCTCCTCCTCATCCTCCTCCTCCTCCTCCTCCTCCGCCTCCTCCTCCTCCTCCTCCTCCTCCTCCTCCTCCTCCTCCTCCTCCTCCTCCTCCTCCTCCTCCTCCTCCCCACCCATCCCATCTGGGGGGGGAGGGGCCCGAGGACCCTGGGACCCATCCCATCGGGGGGGGGCCGAGGACCCGGAGCCCGCGATCATATATGTAGATCAGAGTGAGGGGGCCGAACGGTCAGTCACTGCCCCTGGGTGCGTGGCTGAAGTGGAATTCCGCGGTGCAAATTCTCGTTGTTGTTTGTTGTTGTTTGTTGTCGTCGTCCCACCCGCAACCCGCCCCGCGACCCACCCGCGACCCACCCCGCGACCCACCCCGCGACCCACCCCGCGACCCACCCGCGACCCACCCGCGACCCCACCCGCGACCCACCCCGCGACCCACCCCGCGACCCACCCGGCGACCCACCCTGCGACCCACCCCGCGACCCACCCCGCGACCCACCCGCGACCCACCCACCGCGACCCACCCGCGACCCACCCGCGACCCGCCCCCGCGACCCACCCGCGCGACCCACCCGCCCGCGACCCACCCCGCGACCCACCCGCGCCCACCCCGACCCACGACCCACCCGCGACCCACCCGCGACCCACCCGCGACCCCCACCCGCGACCCACCTTCGACCCAAACCACGTTCAAGGTACAAACCACAATTTTCGGCGCCTGCGGCGGGTTTTTTTGCATTCCTTCCAAGTGGAGAGCCCGCGACCCACCCCGTGACCAACTCGCGACCAACCCGCGACCCAAACCACGTTCAGGGTACAAACCACATTTTCTCCTCCTCCTCCTCCTCCTCCCTCCTCCTCCTCCTCCTCCTCCTCCTCCTCCTCCTCCTCCTCCTCCTCCTCCTCCTCCTCCTCCTCCTCCTCCTGCCTCCTCCTCCTCCTCCTCCTCCTCCTCCTCCTCGTCCGAGGCGGACACGCGAGTTCACGTTCAACGGCGCCACATGCGGCGCACTTGCCACCTTACTGTAGGAACAGCCTGTGCAGCGCGCTCAGGCCTGACTGGAGCACCCTTGTTGATGCTCCTGATCTGATGATAAAGCAGCGTTGCAGCTGCGGGCACAAGAAGAGATTCTGGCGATGGATTAGCAAGACCAAGACGGGAGATGGGGGAAGCAGGAAGAGGAGGACAGGAGAACGCAACGAGGACCGAGGAAAGAAGAGCGAGAAAAGAAGGACAGGACCAGACATGCGCGAGAGAATCTGATGGGCCATGGCAATACATGCATGGCTCTAGCTGCTGGAGTCTACGTGCTGTCGTCCAGGCGCCACTTAGAACCCTGAGGACTTGGAACGCAGCCGTGGGGGACATCTCTTTGAGCGTGTCTTTGATTCGTGGCCGTGGAAGGGCCTGGGCATCCTCGAGCGTTATCGGGAGCCAGCTTGACAATCTGACCGAAAAGGTCACTGCAAGAGAATCATGATACATGTGTCAGGTTATTTCTTGATATAACAAGCTCTGCACTCTGATCTTACGAGAGGGGTCAGATTCGGCAAGGATCGAGCGGACGTGAGAGAGGGCAGGGGCAGCGGCAGAAGCAAGTCGGAGTCGAAGGGACGGAGACGAGGTGGCGAGAGAGGTCCCGATCTGCTGTGGGAATCCAGATGCGGCAGACTGCAGAAACTCAGCAAAGGATGACTGGAGCCAGAACCTAGGCGACAGCCTCTGGAGCGCTAACTCAGGAAGGGCCAGGGACCGATCAGCGGCAGCACTGAGAAGGGGAATAAGCGAACTCCAAACAGTGAAATGCACGGTAGCAGCTCTCATGAGGGCAGCCGCACTCTGGGCAACTACGCTGGGGATCTCGGGGCCT
This sequence comes from Prorocentrum cordatum, assembly GCA_963575745.1. Lineage (NCBI taxonomy): Eukaryota > Dinophyceae > Prorocentrales > Prorocentraceae > Prorocentrum > Prorocentrum cordatum. The sequence continues at coordinate 146,960 of CAUYUJ010020653.1, read as the reverse complement.
CCCCAATGTAAAAGCTGAAACCATCCCTCTCGAGGCAGAGCGCAGAAAGGAGTATGATATAAGGTGGCCAAAAGGGCCGATTCTTTGTGTCTAATCGATTCTGGCATGGGCAAGAATTGGGAGACATAGGAGAGGATGGAAGCGACACGGACAGGATAGAGGTAAGAGATCACCCTCAGAGGAGCTCCTGCGTTGGCCAGCTCGAGGATACGAGCTCTCCACTTCGCAACAGGAGAACGCCAGCTGCGCTCAAGGGCTGCGGGTCCAAGCCACATGCCCAGGTACTTCCGCACTGCATCAATTGGAATAGAAGACCATTCAGGAACCAGAAGAGAAATCGCCTGTTGATATTGAGTACGCAGCGCAGGAGTACGTGGTCCACTCAGGGGGACGATCACGCATTTCTTCAACTTGAGGACCAGCGCTGCGACTCGTCTTGCAGTAGTGAATATACGATGCATGACTCGAAGGTGTTCGAGACGTCTGAGTACTGCTCCCACATCGTCAGCACATGCTCTGACAACTCCACGATCTTTGCAGCAAATAGATGCATCGAAGTTGGACATGAAGGGGTCTGCCGCCAAGGCGAAGATGCAACCTGAGCTCGGGCAGCCCTGGATGATGCCACTGCTAATCCAAAACAAGAGAGCGAGGTCGGTGCCCAACGCGCCGTAGCAGCACACGCCCGAGAAGAGAAATTCAGTGAATGTGACCAGGGGTGGCGGCAGCAGCATCGCAGTGAGTACTTTGAGGACCCAGCTGTGTGCTAAGCTGGGGAAGGCCTGACCGAAATCGTATCCCACTAAGAGAGGCATGGCTGCAGAAGCGTCATCTTGCATGGAATATATACGTCCATAAGCATCCAACTCGATAATGCTAGTGCCGAAGTTTCTGGAGCATACGAAACCCCGTTGGATATGATTCACCACTCGATTCAGAGATTGATTTAGTCGACGGTATGCTACACCTGTTACTATCTTGTTGTCCGTATTTTTGAGGCCCATGGGGTCGTAGGTCTTGGGGATGCCTGAGAACACCGTGAGGGGTATCTTCGGGCTCTTCACCTTTGGGAACGAATACACCTAGCAGCATGTTATATCCCAGAGGCATGGGGTTCCCTTCCAACTGCCACCAGAGAACATCATAGAGAACTTGAACTCCAGATTCCGAGGCCTGCCACGCGCCATACGGGAGAGCGTCTGGTCCTGGACCCGAATGTGTTTGCCTACGTATGTAGTTCTGCACGTCATGGTACCTGGGAGGAGGGAGGTCTCGAAGGTCGGAGGTGTTCTTGTAGCGAGAGAGGTATACGTCAGCCGCGGTGCCCTCGATGGCCTTGGGGGAGAACACGGAGCCCCAGTGGCTGGATATCGCTTGGGAGATTCGAGACGGTGATGTAAGTATTTCAGAGTCCACACGTAGTCCCACAAGTCGCACAGACTTGTCGAAGGGAGCCCACAGCCTACTGCACTCAGCGAGTAGGCGAAGCCGCTTGCGCACTTTGGCCTGCACCTGCAGGCCAGTGCTTTGCAGCCGTTCCCGACCCCGACGCTGCTCTTCTTCAGCGTCTGCGAATTGGAGTGCATCAAGCGCTTCAGCAAAACATGCGGGCCTGCACAGAGAGATGCGACGGGTACCTTCATCGACCGATAAGTGTTCACGAGCAAGATCATAGCGAAGAAGACGACGGGCGAGAACGATATCTTGTCTCCATACAGCACGAGCGACCGAACGAAGAATGATCATCTTACTCTCGGGGTTCGTCGGATCATGCGTGAACATGGCATTACGAGCATATCGAGCTGCCTCTCGCATCACCTCTTTGTACAAGCGCAGACGGACAGGAGGCGTGCACAGAGAGAGATCCAGCCTTCCCCATAGGTCTTCCAAGAAACGTTGAAAGTCAGGATGTTTGAACACCGACTTTGGGATAGGCTGAGATTGACGAGGCTGGGGAGGGCGATGCTGCAGAACAACTTGGAGCGGGGCGTGATCAGATATGCCTCGCTGCTCCAATGTCTCAGGAAGGTCGCGCACCTTCGCCGAGACGTGCATCTGCGTAAGTAGCCAACTAGGAGCGGCTAGAAACACCCTGTCTATCTGCGACGTGTGCTGAAGGTGCCCATTGTAGTGCGTGTTATCGTCTGAGGAGATCTCCAGGAGCTGCTGCAATATGGGAGACCAGGGGGACCTTCTATCTCTACGCCATTGTGTGAGGGCTCGATGGGCATCCAGATTCTCAGGGGGAACTGCCGACCTAGGTGCTTCAGCCGCTAGATTGAAATCACCTGCCAAGACGACATAGTAACGATCAGGAAGACGACGAGCTATATCAATGTGATGCTGTATGATATTCTTTGTATGAGAAATCTGACGTGCTGTAAGTCCATGATTGTGTATGTTGAAGTGCATGATGTACATGTGCTCTGTGTCGTTCTGGCAGGTGCCTAAGTCCAGCTCAGTAAGCAAGACGCGCCCAGGAACGATAACCTCAGAAGAAACTCTAGCGCCAGAGCCAGCCCACATCGAAACCTGCGGAAAAAAGGTGACGACGCCTCCTCTCCTCCTCGTGTCCTGGAAGAACGAAGCTGTGAACCCATACTTAGCATTCGACATGTGAATGAAATCCAAAACTTCATCGAGGCTGCCGTGTGACTCTTGAGTCGCGACAATGTTGAAACCTCTAAAGAGCTGGCGAAGGTACTGGAGCTTTCTGGTCTTCGAAACTGGGTCGTGATGGAATAATGCTCTCGCATTCCAAGTGGTCAGACCTAGGCCGGGAGCACAAGTAGCCGCCATTCTCGAAGGCAGCTTGATTAATCTGAAGAGCCTGTTAAAGACCCCACTCTTCCTCAGCATCAGGTGCCACAAAGACTGAGTCGACCAAGTCCACAAGGTCGGACTTGCGGAGGGCGAGGGCGTCGATGGCCTTCTGGTCGAATTCAACCACAGGCTTCTCGTTCTGCCTCGGGGTGACCTTGATGAACGCACGCCACTGGGAGGAGATCTTGCCTGTGATGCGATCTGTGAAAAATGTACGCTGGGGGTAAACCTCACTGAGCTTCTTTTTGATCTTCTTGAGATCGAGTTCTCTGCGGATCTGCGCCAGGTTTTTGTCGGCCGAAACGAACATGTCGACGTTCTGGCGCTGGGCAGAGTATGCAGTGAACCTGCGGAAGGAACCTTCAGGGTGCTTGACATTGCCGAGGGCCTGGGAGACCATACGAGCAGCCCAGCCTGGGGCACCTTTGACTTTGACCGTGAATCTTTGTCCTGCGGGCTCGCCTTCCACCGACCACGACTCCTGCTCAAAGTTGGAGGCGGAGAGCCATTCTGCCAACCCTTCACATACAGCTTCTTTTGCCACAAGCGCAGCCGTGCGTACAACAAGGATGGTGGGGTCGGTCTTCCGATGGAACGCAGCACTCGGGGGGGGGCTGCAGGAGGCGTCTCCGTACGTACGACATGAAGAAATTGCTGCAACTGCTTGATCTCATTGGCCATGGCGTCCAGCCTGGCGTCATGCGAGTCCAGGCGGCGCTCGGTGGCGCCGACACGGGCCTCAACGTTGCGCTCGATCGACTGGCAATGGCTGGTGAAGGTCGTGGTGAGCGCCTCCATACTGTTGCGCATCCCGTTGATGGCTGACATGACATCGTTCTTAGTGACATCGACATACGCTCGGAGCACCTGAAACTCGGTGGGATCGTCGGGGGAGGGGCCGAACAGGTCAGCGTCATCTGGCTCTTGCGGCTGAGGCGCTGCAGGAACGCCATGGACAGGAAGAGGATCAGCAGGGCCAGGAACGGGAGCGGCAGCAGCCGACGGCCTGGTGCCTTTGCCTTCTTTGCCAGCCTTGGACGTCTCGGTACGGGCGGCCTGTGCTGGGCGTTCAGCAGCTGGTGCAGGGCGACGAGCGGCGCCAGCACGATCAGGAGCGGCTGAGCTAGCACGTCCATGGCTAGGGGTCGTGATTTCGGGGTTTTGGGCGGGCAACATAATGCAATTTGAAACGGAGGGTCGTCGCAAATATTTGCAACGTTTGGGGGGTCTGGCACGAAAAATCACGATCACGTTTTCCTGGGACCACCCAACAAAATATTGCATTTTTTGGAAGCACGCTACTTTTTTCAAGTGGCCGCGCGCCTCGGGGCCTTGAGCGGGGCCGGCGGAGATTATAAGGTAGAGCTCATTTTTGTTGCCATTCACCGTTGAACTAGCATTGGTTGCAAGGCACATCGTTGGAAATCGCGTTGCCTCGAAGATTGCGCAGTCATGACACACCTTGTCCGTAGCCGTTTTGGCTCAGAATGGATCCTGCACTGATATGGAAACTTCGTTTCATTTTCAGCACGTATGTTTCAGTGTCAAGAGGTTGCGCAGTCATCCCAGAGACAAGCTTGACAGATGTTATATGGTGCTTCGAACATCTTGTAGGTGAGGCGGTGTGCAAAGACGCAGCATCGCAGAGTTGGGATAAATATTACCTGCCTGTTTCAAAAGGTTTCGAGCTCGACGTTGTCTTCGGGGTAATGCAAACACTGGGAGTGGCATGTACTTGGCAAAGCTGGAAAGACGGCTGGGAGGCCGTGCGACCACGACATATAGAGGGATATTGTGTAGTTTTCGATCCTGGCAGCGCGGCTGCAGCTGCTGTACCTCACGACGTCGGGGTCGGCACACAACGGATTGTTCGAAAGCAGTTCGAGCGAGCGAGTACGTTGCAACGCCAGCTGCACGTCGAGAGAAAGGCCTACAAACGTTTGGAGACTAAGCTAGCTGTTGCGACGAATAAGATCGATATTCTACAACAGCAAATCGTAGAGAGAAAATCTGGGCAACACTTATCATATCGTGCTGGGATGAACGTTGCCCTGCGTCGCATCACATCGCGCGTCTCAGCCGCGCGGTGTGGCTTGTCAATGGGCATGGACATTAGCTCGACCACTGTCTCAGCACGGGAGATCAAGGCGGACGCAGCCTTGGTCGCGTCCAGCAGGAGGTTTCACGCAACCACGGCCGATGAGCATGATTGTGCGATTTACTTTATTCGGAGCGATGCGACGAATGCCGAAGTCTGGCAAAGGTCGAAATTAATGACGGTTGTGACTTTTACAGACTACTTCAGTTGGGACAACGAGCAGGAGGAATCACGAAAAGATTTTGCTGACCTGCAAGTCGTCGAGGGATCGACTGGCAGGGATTGTTACGCGATGGTGCTGAAAGCTTTGGAATCGATTGGGGTACCAAGACCATCAGATCCGATAGCAAACAAAGTTTCCATATTTTGCATGATAACTGACGCTGGTTCCGACGAGTCCAAGATGAGACGCCTTGCAAAGGAGTCCGTTCGGTTGAATGAGGCGCCAGGGGTATACTTCTTCGACTGCGATTGCTTGCACCACCAGCACCAGCTCATCAAGGGTGCAATGCTGCAGCGAGGTTCAGAGCTCCTCAGGCTGCGGGAGTCGGCTATTGTAAATTATCCTGCGACCGTCGCGAAGATCTTCAACGTATGGAGGGAGCACGCCAGGTCAATTCACTGCTTATGGATTCTCAAAGCGAACGTCGCTTCAGCACAGAAGTTCACGTCTCGCAGGCCGCCGAAGTGCATCGCCAGCAGGTGGGGATCGTTCTTTACGTGCGAGTCTGTTCTCGCTGCCATGCCGAGTAAAACCATGGCCGAAGTATTCATGGCCGCATCGAGCTCAAAGACACGCAAGTTCGCCAAAGAATACAAAGAAGAAACCGACGTGGAGAAAGCAATAGAAGCCATGATGTCGATAGACGAGATCGGCAGGGAGGATCGAGACGACTACAAAGAGAAAATGTCCAAGTGGTTGTCAGGCGCCACCGCGGGCCTCAATTGTGATATAGTTTGGATGGTCTTGCGAATTTCACACCGTGTTGGCACCGTCATTGACGAATTCAGCAATTTTCTGCAAAGTCACGACAAGAGAGTCAAGGCGGGAAAGCTTGGATGCCTAGCGGCGCTGGCGGCGGGCAAAGCAGATTACTTCCATACCAAATTATCTGAGCTTGCTGTTCGACGGTCGGCGTGGGGGGGCGCGCTACAGGAGGATGACGACTTACCCTGTGGCATTCGTGCCAAGGTTCTGATGGGCGCGACGTGGTACGCAGCGTGCGCTGCCGCTGACTTTGATAACCGCATCTGTAGCAGATGCAACGTCTACCCAGTGCGACTGCTGGCGCTCGGGGTTGGTGACCCCGACGGCCCGAACGAGCTGAGGAGGAACATCGCTCGCGACGTGTTGGCGTTTCGGCCTGACACCGACTTGAGCAAGGTGGGGGTGGACTTCAATCTATTCAGGCTCCGCGCTCAGTTCCACGATGATTTCGCGCGAGCTGCGGTCGACGGCAACATGAGTCAGAGCATGAAGTTGCACCGCGTCACGCTCAATATCGGGAGGTCTCTGAGGCCAGATACGCAGGAGGTCGAGGGCATGAACTCGCTCATAGCAATTGAGTCCGCTATCGCCCCGACAATATCTTTACCATTGCTCAGCAGTAGGGTCAACAACTCGAAAAGATGCGGGCTCGGCTCACGGAGTGCAAAGATGAGATTGAACTGGAGCGACGTGCGAGGATCCATCGAGAATCTCCGAGACGAGGCAGTGGAACATTTCGAGTCAATCGAAGCAGTCTTGGGCCAGAAAGGCCGCTTCGCGACGCCTCCGCCAATTGACGCTGCGTCCGCCCCAGAACCTGAGAGGGCGCCAGCCGATGGAGACAAGCAGCTAAGGGACAGGGCGTGTAGGGCATGGGCCTCCAATGTGCACGGACGGCGCAACTCCCCAGAGAGGTTCGTCATCGGCGTCGCTGTGGGCGATATTGTGTACGTGCCAACCATTTCGCCCTACAACGTGCAGATGTTCGCCACTGCGACTGACGAGGGCGATGGGCGACCGCTTGAGCTCCATAGTCCGATCAATGCAGTCAGCGGGTGGGATATGTTTACTTCGTTACTTGGTGCAGAAAGGTCGCATTTGGAAGTCAACTTGAAGACGATTGCCTGGTCAGGGGTGGGGTCTTTCGATGTTGTTTCGGAGGAGGTCGCGGCGTGGCCACTACCAGAACCCAGCAGACGCAAATGCGTCGCAGCCGCTCCAGGCCGACCCCCTTCATTGGAAGACGAGGGCGGTGATGCCGACAGCGACGACGACCATGGCGACCAACCAGTCCTGGATGGGATCGCAGTCGACATAGCGCCCGAGCCTGACACGAAATCCGACGACGGCGACGACGGCCCATGCGACGAGCAAGGCGTGCCGACGCCTGAGCCATTGTCAGAGGCACGGTTGTTGGAGTTGCGTAGGCTTTGGAAAGATCAGTTCCTCTTGTCTCAGCAGTGCATCGAGCGCTGCAGGGACGAATATCAGGTCAGACCCCTTACGAAACAAGTATCGTTGGTAGCAACAGTCGGCGAGGACGGAAATATGACAGTTACCTTCATGCAGTTCAAGGGCGCTGGCGACATGTGCGGCCAGATTGTGAACTCGGACGAGAAAGGGAGATGCAAATTTTCACCTGTTGGGTACTTTCGTTTTCAGTGCTACACGGACGACACGTGCAAAGTCATTTTGGCTAGCACTGGAACCACCATGGTCAAATGCAGAGGCGCATATCGGCCTTACTTTGACCCGTGCGTCCTCCGTCTGAAACAGATGTGCAGCGTTCTAGCTTGTAACGGTTGGAGTGCAGATCCGTCGCACATGCTTGTGGAGACATGCGCAGCTTGCGGTGGGAGAGATGGCGTTGTCGTCCAATGCCCGCTGTGCTTGTTACACGGGCATATCGCGTGCTTCAAAGCGTCTAAGAGGCGCGCGTCTGTGAGTGATGCAACGTGTGCTGGCGCCGTTTGCGCTTTCGACCGTCTCTTTGCAGCCTGGCACCTAGACGAGTCTCACATATGCAACCTTTGTCGCCCTTGAGAACTCGAGAGGGCGCGCTGGAAAAGAAAAAAAAAAAAAAAAAAAAAAAAAAAAAAAAAAAAAAAAAAAAAAAAAAAAAAAAAAAAAAAAAAAAAAAAAAAAAAAAAAAAAAAAAAAAGGTTAAGACTAGTGATGGTCGGGCAGCCAAGCAGAGGAGGGGACGAGGGGGAGGAGGAGGAAGGGCATCAGAGGAGGAGGAGGAGGAGGAGGTGGAGGAGGAGGACAGGAGGACCACTCCTCCTCCTCCTCCTCCTTCTTCTTCCTCCAGCGCCAGAGAACGATCACGCACTACCCCAGCATGCAACGTGAGCTGACATATTCTGAAATAATTAAGAAAAGGTCGCAAGAGCATCCTCCTCCTCGTCCTGCTCCTCCTCTGGTTGCTTTCCTGCCCCTCCTCCTCCTCCTGCTCCTCCTCCTATTCTGCTCCTCTCCTCCTCCTCTCCTGCCCCGTGCTCCTCTCCTGCTCATCTCCTGCTCTCCCCTCGTTTTCGAACTGGTTCGTCTTAGAGTCAGCGAGTGGCTTCTCGAGGGCCCTTGGAGCAGCTCGGTGACCTCCTCGGCGGTGTCCACGTGGCACAGCTCGGTGGGCCGCGGCACAAGGGGTGCTGCAAATCATTTGAAACGGGGGCGGTAATGTTTCAAATATTTTGAAACAAGACAAGGGGTTGTGTCAAATATTTTGATACGGGACCGCTGGATGTTTCAAAATATTTGAAACACAGATGGGCGTGTTTCAAATATTTTGAAACAAAGGAGTTGCTGTGGCAAATCTTTTGAAACAGTGCAGTGGGGTGTTTCAAAATATTTGAAACAGAGCTGGGGGTGTTACAAAGCAGGGCAGGTGGTGTGTCAAATAATTTGAAGCGGGGCAGGTGGCGTGTCAAATTATTTGAAACAGAGCTGGCGGGTCTTCCAAAGCAGGGCAGTGCGTGTGTCAAATAATTTGAAACGTGGCAGTGGTGTATCAAACAATTTGAAGAGATCAGGGGGGTTGTTCAACATAGCTTGAAACGAGATTCGGCTGCGTTGTGAATCGACTTGAACCAAAACACCCACCCCAAATCACAACAGACAACAGCGTGCGACTCATCGCAGCCCGGTGCACCAGTAGCTGTTTTGGCTCACACTTTGAGGGCAATCAATCTTCGCGATTGTTCAGGAATGACTTCTGCTGTGCATGCGGACCAGCTCTACCAGCCTTTACCGTCAATTTCGCAGAGGTTCCCGCAGCTCGACGGCAACCTTCTTCAGGCTTGCCACTCGAAAGAATGAGATGCGTGGCACTTCTTACACGCCGCCAATCAGGCCCTTGATGGGGGCGGATATAGGGCACAAGGGCCCAAGGAGCCCCCGAGGGAAGTCCAAGAAGCCCATGGAGGCCCAAAGGGAGGACCCAAGGAGCCTCGAAGATGAGACCCAAGGAGCCCCCAGAAGGACCCAAGGAGGAGCCCCCACGGGAAGTCCAAGAGGGCCCCAAGATGGGCCTCCAAGCGGGCCCAGGAGGGCCTCGAGGTGGCCAAGAGAGAGGGTCCCGATGGGGACCCAATAGGATCCCGCGGGACCCTCCCTCTTCCCCAACGGTGACCCCCAACTGTGACCCCCAACAATCCTTGCATCATCCATAGGCAGCTGTGTTCGAGGTGTACGCAATCCGCGAGGACGTGACACTGTCGTACTTCCGATCAGGCTCATCCTCCTCCTGGTCCTACTCCCCTTGTCACCTCCTCTCCCCCCATCCAGTCCCTCTCCTTGTCCTCCTGGTCCTACTCCCCTTGTCCCTTGTCACATCCACCTCCTCCCAGCAAGGCAGCAACACCGAGCCCCTGCTGAGCAGGCACCCTGAGAACAATCGCCGACAGCGGCGGACTCGCGAAGCCTACGCCCAAGACATGCTCACCAAGGGCATGTTCGTTGGCGTGCGCGGCGAGCCGTGGGCAGTGGAGTGAGCACGGCACCTACGCGCTCATGAGTGGCGCCACCATGGTGGAGGCCGTGTACGACGCCTTCAAGGCGCAACCTTCCAACAAGTACGTGCTGCGCACGCTGGCCAACGGCCTGAAGCATTGCACAGTCTTTCACAAGAGGACGCCTTCGGACGTCTTGAAGTACCTCAAGACTCTGCATAATGACATCCGCTCGGGCGCCTCAACGTCACACGTGGAAGTGTTGTCACAGCTGGGGGAGTACCTCGCCGAGTGGAGCAACCACTCGAGGAAGCAGCTAGGTGGATCTCGGGCATGCCCAACGAAAGGAGACGACACATACCGCAAGCAGAGGCTCACCTACATCAACAGCCTCTACCAGGACGGCCAACACAGATTCGAGAACCCCTACCAGCTCGGCCGGGTATCAAACTTGTACAACACGCTGCATCGGCTCAAGTTCTTCGAAGCCTACTCCGAGACCGCGGATGCCTTCACGAATTTCCTGCACCCGAAGTACTCCAAGAACGCGGTCTTGAACGTCTCGAGTGATATTCTGACAGTAGTGATGAAATTCCAGAGTTCCATGCGCCCTATTATGTTCAAGCACGTTATGATGCAGGCACTCTTGCTTGCGGTGCCGACTGATAGCCAAGCTGCAACGCAGACTTTCGAGTTGTGTACATCGGAATCGATCCAGGGCTTCATGTTTCCAATGGAAGGCGCTGCGGTTCTCGAGGGCACGGCAGTGACGCCCGCCAAGCGGAGCAGGGCGGCAAAGACTACGGGGTCCACTGCCAACAAGCAGAAGAAGCCAAAGGCTAAGGCAGCGCAGATGCCGTCCGAGATTATCACCAGGGATGCGCGCTTGGAACACGACGTGTTGGAGCCCGATGCCGATGCTGACGGCGTCCCTGCCGAGGGGGAAGCGGCGGCAGATGCGGGTGGCCAGCGCACCCGGCCTAAAATGATGCTCGACTGCTTGGTCTCTGCAGTCGAGCCTGTCATCGGGGGCATCGCCGACGGCGATGTGCAATGGAGCGAAGTTGATACCGTGCTTCGGAGGGGCATGGAGTTCCCGCTCGTCGTCAAGAACGGTCGCGGCAACTCCAAGGGCGTCGATGCACTTCTGCCGCCGACCGACGGGGTCTCGAACTCGAAGAAGCCGCAGCGCTGGACCAAGTGGTCTCAGGTGCAGGCGGGCCTTCGCAACTACCTGTGGCACATGCACGCTGGCATTGAGGGCGTGCCCGTCGCCGAGCCCGAGGTCGTGGATTCGCAGCACGCTGGAGGCTCAGAGAACGATCCGCAAGACCAGATCGTGCCGATGGACATCGAGAGGCCCGTGTGGGAGCACGACTTGAAGGTCTTCTCGAGCGGCACCTCGGTGGACGAGCTGAAGGCGGCCTTGGGCTCCATCGATTTCGCGTCGGTACATTGCTCGCGCGACCACTTCTCCAAGCTACTCCAGGGTGTCAGGTCTGACCCCGCCGTCATTCCAGGTAACGTCAGCATTTCAGTTGTCCTGTCATCGTTGCATTCGGCAAGGGCCAGCTTGTTGAAGATGGTGGAGGGCATTCGGAGCGCGATTGCAGTGCCGCTCATCCAGGTCTGCGACCGCCATGGTGAAGGCGAAGGCTTGAAGCCAGAAGTGCCCATCGTGATGGTTGGCGTTTTCGACGCGACCAAGCAATGCGAGAAGTTCGCTTTCGACAGGGTGTTAGAGACCGTGCATGTCACCGGGAACACATCCACAGGCTTCTGCAAGGTCACTGGCGACGACTTCACGGCGGCGCTCCACAAACGCTCAACGGTCCCCGTGGGCCTCCTTGGTAGGGCAGATGTCTTGATGACTTCAAGCGAGATGTGGGTGGAGTTCTGGTCCACGCTGCTTGGCAGAGCTAGCAATGACGACATCCCCACAGTCCTCAACTTCATCAGCAAGCAGGTGGAGAAGCGCATGGCTGCGCTCAACGAGCGCGATGCGGCAATTGTGGAGAGAGCGAAGGTTGTATCTGATGACTCAGTCCACGACGTCTCGAAGCTCCGCGCCGTTGACACGTTCATGCATCTGATGCGCGGGTCGGGCGAAGACTCGGAGGGCAAGCTCGCGGAGCCGTCGTGCCAGGACGGCTCGAATTCGCCCGTGCATCCAATGGTCATCAGGAGGTTCATGGCAAAGGTCGAGCTTTTCCTCTACGACGTGACGTCGGGCTCCAGCTCCGACAAGGGCACCCAGAATGTGTACATCGACTACTCTGGGAAACTGAAGGACACATGGCTCATCGCGAAGCCCGTCTGCAATGACATCGTCCTCAACCTCGTGGGCCACGTGTCCAACATCGCAACTCAGAACGCCGTCCCGATATGCGAGGCGTTCGGCATGAGGTTCTACGTCCAGGACCCTGTGATCAAGGTAATCAACGGCGAGGTGTTCAACCCAGGGTGGTTGGTGAGGGAGAGCGAGGGCGAGCCGACGATGGAGTTCAAGACGACAGTTCACGTGCTGAAGTTTGTATACAGCCAGGCCATGGCTGCGAGGGAGAAGAGCATCACTGTTGAGGTGGCACTTCCGCGGCTCCAGATTAGCGCTGCCTCGCTGGGGAAGCCAAGCGTGCTTCTCAGCAGGCCGCCGATCCCTGGGCAGGTGTCCACAAGCGTCGCCAAGAATCACGCTGCAAAGAGCACCCAACTTGTGATGGCCGCTGCTGGCGGCGCTGACTGCACCACGCCTCGCGCACCAGCAGGCAAGCAAGCGGGCTTGTCGAAATTTTTGCTCCAGTGAGGAGCCGCGAGTGAGTTAGCACTAGCACTCTGCGAGGGATGAGTGTTGATGTTGATGTGCCGTGCGCGTTTGTTGCATCGACCTCCGATCCGATCGGTGGAATTCTTTAGACATCGGGCGCTGCCAGCGCGTGCTGCGCGGTGGGGACACGTGCGCCTGGGCACAACAGTTTTCATGAATAGTTAACCAGCTCGCAGCAATGATATTGGGATGCAGGCAGAACTTGGGAGCCTTAGCAGCCTTATCCACCTCCTCTTCCTCCTCCCTCATCCTCCCTCCTCCCTCCTGTCCCTCCTGCTCCTGCTCCTGCTCCCTCTTCCCACTCCTGCTCCTCCTGCTGCTGCTCCTGCTCCCTCTTCTCCCTCCCGCTCCTCGCCCGCCCCTTGCCTTTCCTCCGCCTCCGCGCGGCGCCCAGGGAGGCCGAGTCGGGCCGACGACGGCAACGGCGACGAGGACGACGGCGAAGACAACGAGGAGGAGGAATACGAGGAGGAGGAGGAGGAGGAGGAGGAGGCCAGTGGCCGATGCAGCTCACGCTGGAGGAAGAAGAATAAGGAGGAGGATGAGGAGGAGGAGGAGGAGGAGGAGGAGGAGGAGGAGGAGGCGAGGAGGAGGAGGAATGCGAGGAGGTGGAGGAGGAGGAGGAGGAGGAGGAGGAGGAGGAAGGAGGATCGGAGGAGGAGGGGAAGGGGGATAATGGATAATGGACAAAAAAGGGAGGGGGAGGAGGAGGATTTTATGCGATGCTCGAGCGGTGTTTGGGAGTAGTCGCGATAGAAGCCGCATCGCGATGTCGGAACTTACTGGGGGTTGCTGGAGGTCGGCTTGAGATACGCGCGTCCTCGACTGGCGTCGTGAGACAGGGGCCGTTTCAAATATTTGCCACGCGCGCGTGTTTCAAACGGGGGTTATAGGGGTCAGAAAATCAATATAAATCACGACCCCTAGTCCATGGCAGAGCTCGGGCATGGCGACAGAGACTGAATGTTAGGGAACGTCGTGTCTGCGGTGGCAAAGGGGCTGGCCACCCGCAGCGGGAAAGAGAAAGAATGTCCGCCTGCGCCTGACGCGCAGGAAAGCTCAAAGAGCAGAGCTGCCCGCTCGCGTGGGACCTGATCCCACTTGAGCCAAAATGGCAACGGGTCCTCCTCCTCCTCCTCCTCCTCCTCCTCCTCCTCCTCCTCCCCGTAGCCATTGTGGCTCAAGTCCGCAGCGGGAGGCTCAGCGACTTGAGGTGTGGCAAGGGGGAGGTGCGCCCCCACCTGGGATCCCTGGGCCTTCGTCCAGGCTGTTATCACACGCGGCCTCACGGCCACTCCGCGATTGCACCTTGTGCCTCACTGGCACAACATCCTTCCGTTCTCGGTGAGCTCCTGGTGGAGCCAATGGGCAAGGATGCCGCCAAGGGCTACCTTTCGTGCTCAAGCTGTCGATACCGCTGGAACTGGAAGTCGCGAGAACCTTGTTTCTCTTGTGGCAATGCGCTGGCCCCCTCGACGCCGCCGCCGTGGCGCCAGGCCAAAGGAGCGCGGTCGCCTGGAGGTGAGGGCGGTGGCCAGCAAGGGCCCGCGCACCCGCCAGGGACCTGGGCACCCAGCCGCCTGGAGGCACCGAGGGTCTCGACGCCACCACAGCGTGGGGCGGCCCCGCAACCGACAGTGGCTGAGCTCCTCACGCAGCCCCAGCAGCATGTCAAGGCGGACGCAGGAGCGCAGGAGCTGCAGGCCTTGGTCAGAGTGGTGGATCCGCCCGCGCCTGCGCAGCCAGCCCGCCAGCCGCTGTTGGAAGAGACCATCAGTGCGAAGGGAGTGGCGTGCAGGAGGGCGGAAAAGGCCTTGGAGCACACGGTCCAACAGGAGGATGAGGCGCGGCGCTGGCTGGCGGAGTGCAGCCAGAGGACCCAGGAGGCGGCAGTCTGGGCGGTGCAGGCCAAGACTGCCTGGCAAGAGGAGCGCAAGGCCGAGCTGCAGAAGCCCCGCGGCTCGACGCCTGGTGCGGGGCCTCCGCCCGACGCGGTGCATGCGCCGACGGGCTCCCAGATCAACCTGTCGCAGCTGCTGGGGGAGGAGAGTGGCTTCGAAGGCGTGGAGATCGTGGACGGCGAGGCTCTCGACCTCAGTGAGCTCGAGATTGAGGACGAGGACAAGCAGCGGTGGCTTGCCCTCAAGAGCAACATGGCGGCTGAGATCCAGAAGGCAATTGTGGCTGCCATCGGGCCAAGCGCCGACAACATTCAGCGGCTCAGAGCGGAAGCCAGAGACATGCGGAAACGCTTGTCGGCCAACGGTGCCCGCCAGTCCGACCGCGGCGATGGCACCAGTGCCGCCGCCGCCGCTCAGCCCGGAACGCCACCCGCAGCGGCACCTGGGGCTCCTCCTGCGGCTGGGGCTGCCGCTTCTGGTGCTGAACACGCAGTGCCTGAGTCGGTGGCCACGACACCCACGGGGGGAGCCGACACCCCCAGCACCCAGGAGCTGCAAGCTGCTGTCGACGCGGCCAGAGCCAAGCTGGCCGAGGGCAGCGGGTCGGGCCTTTAGGGCTCATCAGCTGTCAGGCAGGTGGCGCGCTGGTTTTTCGGAGCTGGCGGTCCCTGGGGAGCCCGTGGAAGGGCAGACCCTAAAGGCAGGCAGCGGGTCCTGGATCGATGCTGCAGACGTGCGGATGGTCGATGCCTTCGATCGGATCCAGCCTCCACCTTGGGCCGCAGGCGCGCAGGTGGTCGATGCCCCAAGCTGGAGCGGCCTTGCCCCCACACCGCATGCGAGGCGGTGGCGCGCTGGTTTTTTGGGGCTGGCGGTCCCTGGGGAGCCCGTGGGAGGGCTGACCCTAAAGGCAGGCGGCGGGTCTTTGATCGATGCCGCAGACGTGCGGGTGGTCGATGCCTTCGATCGGATCCAGCCTCCACCTTGGGCTGCAGACGCGCAGGTGGTCGATGCCCCAAGTTGGAGCGGCCTTGCCCCTACACCGCATGCGAGGCGGTGGCGCGCTGGTTTTTCGGCGCTGGCGGCCCCCGGGGAGCCCGTGGAAGGGCAGACCCTAAAAGGCAGGCAGCGGGTCCTGGATCGATGCTGCAGACGTGCGGGTGGTCGATGCCTTCGATCGGATCCAGCCTCCACCTTGGGCTGCAGGCGTGCAGGTGGTCGATGCCCCAAGCTGGAGCGGCCTTGCCCCCACACCGCATGCGAGGCGGCTACGCGCAGGAATGTCGGGGCTGGTGGTCCCTGGGGAGCCCGCTGGAGGGCAGGCCCCAAAGGACGGCAGCGGGTCTTGGATCGATGCCGCAGACGTGCGGGTGGTCGATGCCTTCGATCAGACCCAGCCTCCTTCCTGTGCTGCAGACGCGCAGATGGTCGATGCTCCAGGTCGGAGCGGCCCTCCACCCACATCTCAGAGATGGGATTTCCAGCTTGCCAGTTACAACAGCAATTCGTGGTCTACGGCTCAGGGTCACATGGAATGGGCTCGGAACGAGAAAGAGATTGCGTACGATGCCTTATTTTTCAAGAACACAGGCTGGAACATGAACAGATCAAAGCGGCTCGCAGTTGGCGTCACAAAGCTGGATACATGTCATGGTTCGCGGAGGCGGCGCGAACGGGAGCAGGACGCCGCGAGACGTCTGGAGGAACGGCCATCCTGTGTAAGGCACATTACGGCAGCAACGGCCACGGGCAGAGCTGCTGGTCTGAGAGGCTCTGCATGGTCAAGATCATGGTGCACCATTCCTTCCCGTTCCTTGTTGCCTCAGTGTACGGCCACACCACGCTTGGGCCCTCAGGCGCCAACATCACGTTTTTAGAGGAGCTCAGTGAAGCGGTGGCCTCGGCGGGCTGCCCGTTTGTTCTAGGAGCCGACTGGAACATTGATGCAGAGCAGCTGATTGCATCCCAATGGGCAGATCACCCTGGGGCGACAGTGGAAAGGCCCCCAGGAGCGACGTGCCACAGTAACTGTTACGACTGTTTTGTTGCCAGCCGCTGTCTAGAATACCATGTTAAGGAGTGCATTGAGCAGCCTGACACGCCATGTGGGCCGCATTCTGCAGTTGCGCTTCAACTTAAGCAGGTGGCTGGACAGGCCAAAGTTTGGCAGCGCGTGGCGCCTCGCAGTTTCCCGCTGCCCAAGGACGAAGAGGAGAAGGCCCGCATGCAGTGGGACACCAGCCAGCAGCCGCCCCTCTTTGATTGGGCATCTCTCTCGCCCCACGCAGCGATGGGGCAGCGGTTCGACGCTGCGGAGTCGGCTCTTGGCCGCCTTCATGGGCTAGATGACAAGCAGTTGTTTGGCCGAGCCAAGGGTTGCCAGGTTCAGTTAGTGCCGCTAGAAGCAGCGCGGGGTCAGGAGCTGCACAGGCGCTCCCTTCCGTTGCCTTTGAGGCGCTTGACCTTGCAGAATATGAAGGCGGCGACAGACGGCCGACGGCGGCGCCTGCTAGATTCGGCCAGGCCACTGCAGGACCTGCTGGAGGAGGTTGAGGAACCTCGGCTCCCGCGACTGACGGTGGCTGAACTTTTTCAGGGCCTAGAGGGCCCCAGTCGCGCGGGCTTAGTAAATGCCATTCAGCGTGTAGTTGACAGTAGAGTACAGCAGGAGACAGCGGAAGGCCGAAAGAGATGGAGATCGCGGGCTCAGTCGGCGGTCGATCGTGGAGGTCGGGCGGCTCACAAGTACTCGAAAGGCCCCGATCAGCCTCCTTTGCCAGTCCTTGATGACGAGGAGTTCACTGAGCAGGTAGGAGGTCCCAGGCCGCTTGTAGGGCAGGCGGCACTTGATCACATTTTGCGCGACTGGATCCCGATCTGGACCAACCCAGCGCGCGACGCTGAATGCCCCCCGAGTGAGTGGGCGGCCCCTGAGGACCTGCCGCCGATCACGGCTGACCAAGTGCTTGAAGCGGCGGCTTCTTTTAGCCCCATCGACGGCCCTGGGCTGGGACTCCTTCAGCCCGCGTCTCCTTCTTCAGCTCCCCAGGCCTCTGGCGGAAGCTTTTGCTGGGATCCCAACGGCTTGGGAGAGGCATCCTGCGGGAGGGCCCACCTGGATGGTCTCGGCGGTCTATCTAGACAAGCCCACGGGAGGGGTGAGGCCCATAGGGCTGCTTCCCCTCTGGGCCAGGGTCTGGAGCCGCATTCGGCATGGGCTCTGTGCGGCCTGGGAACGAACGGTGGATGCGACTTTTTTTCTGGGGTCTCAGCTCGAGCACGGCTTGCGACAAGAGTGCGCGGGTCCACACTGCGTTGAACGCCTACGCGCGCACCGCCCGACGTCTGTCCACGGCGACACTTGTTCTTGACCTGCGCAAATTGTACGAACAAATTTCCCATGAAGAGCTGCTGGCAGCGGCCCAGGCTAGCTCATTTCCGATAGCGCTCGTGAGAGCGCACTGTTGCCTTTATCGAGGCCCGAGGCGGGTGACTTGGCAGGGAGCGATCAGTCGAGTGATCCAGCCAAATGGCACGGTCATTGCAGGCTGCTCGGGGGCAACCACTTTTGCCTGGCTGCTGCTGCTTGGAGTGCTGCGCAAGGCCATGGTTGGCAATCCGGCTGTGTGAATTAAGAACGTCAGTGACGACATCTCGCTGCATGCAGTCGGCGGGGAGACAGTCATCACGCGTGAGCTGGCAGCTTCGTTTCGGTCTGTGACGACGGACCTGCAGCGCATGGGCCTGCCCATTGCCATGGATAAGCGTGGCCTGCTGGCTTCCTCCTCGGCGCTGGCACATGAGCTGGCCAGGCAGTGTGATTTGCCTGCCAAGGTGCGCGCCCAGGTTCACAGGGACCTTGGCGGGGACGCCACTGACGGCGCCAGGCGGCGCGTGAGCACCCAGCACGAACGATTTGTGGAGTCCCAGCAGAAAGTGGCGAAGGTCCTAGCGCTTCGAGCGGCTGGGGCTCAGCGTGGCACTGTTTTTAGGGCAGGCGTCACGTCGAAGGCCCTCTGGGGAGCCAACATCCAGGGCCTCCCCAATGGCAAGCTGAAACAAGTGCGCCTTGCCGCGGTTAGGGCGGAAGGAAGGCTTCCCAAAGGATGCTCCCATGAGTTGGCCCCGACGCGTGTGAGGGGAGGCTGGGTTCGGGACCCCCCGAGGGGGCCCCGATGCTCTCCGCACCTACAGCCAGATCCTCAAGGATCAACGCCTGGCACCTATGGTGGTGCAGTCCCTTTTTTCCAGTGGCCAGGAGTTGCTTCAGTTGTCCAGGCCGTGGGCCCGCGTTAGAGACCCCATTGCGGCCCTCCTTATGACGTGTTCCCGCGCGGGCCTTGTGTTTGAGAACCCGTGGACCCTGAGGGAGGCCACGGGGGAGGTTTGGGATCTTCGCCAGGCCCCCCCAGCGTTCCTGGCCAGGAGGGCCCGATTCGCTGCTCGGCGTTTCTCGGACAAGGAAGGATTGGCCAAGATCGACAGTGGTCAGGGCTGGTCTGGTGGATTTTTTTGGCGGCCCTTGAACGAGCTTCTGCATAGACGCTGGAAGCTTGAGGGGGGCGGCGGTGGGTTTGACGGGCGGTGGGGGATTCGGGGGCAGGGGGCTCTCCGAGGTCTCGCGGTTGGCTCGCATTGGTGCCAAGCGCGACTTCACAAGCATGACCCTGCCTCGCCGTCGCACTGTCTCCTTTGTGGGGAAGCTATCGGCAGACTGTTCCATCGTCATTTTGATTGCCCAGCGAGGCTAGGCTGGCGTCGAGACAATCTGCCGCAGGACCTGGTCGGCCCAGCGCAGCGTTTGCGATTAGGGCCAGCGCACTTGCAAGAGAGGCTCGCCAGGGGGATCCTTCCCGACCCTTGCCAAGCCTCCCCCCGACCTGGGTGGAACCCTGAGCGGGAGTTCAAGGTTGAAGGACTAGCGGCGCTTCTGGCGCTCGATGGTGGCCATTTTTTTTGTGCGATGGCCCTGGGGTCGATGGTCTCTTCCCGTCCTTTAGGGTTGCTGGTTGGGGTGTGGCGGTTTCCGACCATGATCGCAAACCCCTGGCGGGGTGGCACGCCCCCCCCCCCCCTCCCCACACACGCACACACACACACACACACACACACACACACACACACACACACACACACACACACACACACACACACACACACACACACACACACACACACACACACACACACACACACACACAACCACCACCACCACCACCACCACCACCACCACCACCACCACACCCCACCCCCACCACACCCACACACACACACACACACATCAAGGCCCCGACCAGGTAGCCAGAGACGGGGAGGATTACGCCATCCTGATGCCCTTGAGACATCTAGTAGGCAGGTACACGATTTATTCCGATTGCAAAGGCACAATTAAATGCTGTCATAATGTCAAATATGCGCAAAGAGATGACAACACTCGGGCACACATCTGGGAAGAGGCATTCCATGAAGGAACGCCCGATCTGGTGAGTTTCTGTACGGTGGCGGCCCACACGTCGATGACCGATGTGCGCGAAGGGCGTATCAGCCACTTTGAGAGGGAGGGTAATGCCGAAGCTGATCGACTTGCTAAGCTGGGTGTGGAGCTAGGTCGCTGCCCGTCCAATGTGGTCATGATGTCCAAAGGCATGCTCCATGTCGCACGCCTGCTCCTTCAGTTCATTAGTAGGGCTGAAGGCCAATATGCGCAAGAAGGCAGGCGGGACAATGTTGGAGCCCAGGGGCTCACAGAGATCTCCCTGGAGGGGGGATCCGACTTTGAGGAGGCCCTTGAGGCGGTGAGGAGGCAGGAGGAGGGAGGTGGCGAGGGTGCTGCTGCTCCTGATCCTCCTCCCGACGCTCCTCAACAGCCATCGAGACCTCCATCTGATCCCTTGGTGCCCGAGTTGTGGGCGCTGGCAGAGGATGCCCGCCAGACCCCTGCCTTCATCGGAGGGCATGTTTTGCTGCAGTTCGCGGTTGAAGATAACCAGCCTCCCATCCTTTTTTGTTCGACCTGCGGGGGGTATGCCACGGTGCCTGCGGGATTCAGAGGCCTGCGTAAGGGCTGTGGAGGGTCCCAGCAGGCCTTGGTGGACCCAGGCAGGAAGAACTCTCGGGCAGTCTGCAAGGGCAAGCACCCCAACAGGCCTCTCAAACTGGGCTCTTGGCGAACTCCCGGGGCTTGGGCGCGAGAGCTGGTGGGGGGGGGTCTCGGAGTCCAAGAAGGCCCAGATGGGAGCTGGAGGTTTGTCAAGAGCCACTTCGGACCATCCTGCAAGTGCAATTTTGTGCCTGGCTGATGTCCTGCAAGCGTTTGGACATAATGAGTTCGAAGCCGCTGAGTTGGGACTGAGGCTACGTGAACGAAGCCCAGACAATGATCTGGATGAAGAAGAACTGGGCGGTTAGATACCCAGGGGGGCCCTGTCGTTGGCCCCTGGCAGGTCTTTGGCCTTCCTGCCAGGGTGACAAAAAGTTCCCCTCTGATGGGCCCCCCTGGGTTTTTGGACCGTCGGGTTTCCCCCCCCCTTTCCCCTCAGTGGCGTGCGATCCTCATCCTCCTCCTCCTCCTCCTCCTCCTCCTCCTCCTCCTCCTCCTCCTCCTGCTCCTGCGCCTCCGCCTCCGCCTCCGCCTCCGCCTCCGCCTCCGCCTCCGCCTCCGCCTCCGCCTCCGCCTCCGCCTCCGCCTCCGCCTCCGCCTCCGCCTCAGCCTCCGCCTCCGCCTCCGCCTCCGCCTCCGCCTCCGCCTCCGCCTCCGCCTCCGCCTCCGCCTCCGCCTCCGCCTCCGCCTCCGCCTCCGCCTCCGCCT
>CAUYUJ010020653.1:99370-125468 GCA_963575745.1 Prorocentrum cordatum | reverse complement strand
CTCCTCCTCCTCCTCCTCCTCCTCCTCCGTAGCCATTTTGGCTCAAGCACAGCGGGGGGCCCTGGGCGCGTCGGGTCTTTTGGCTCCAATTCGCTCATGGCCCCTCGAGCACTGTACCTCATCGCGGTGCTTGAGTGGCACCTTGTCGGGTGAAACCTGTCGGCTCCATCCGCTTGGTGGCTAAACAGTGCGAATTTCTCTCAGACACGGCCTGGGCTTCAGCTGGTTCCGTCAGTTACAGTTTCGCATTCCCCCACCTCCGCACGGGGGGTGTATGCTACCTGTAGTTGTCGCTGCTGGTGCCATCATTTACAGTGCCGTTTTCCCCCATCACCGCACGGGGGGTGTATGTGACCCTGTTAGTTGTGGGCGGTGCCTCTGGTGCTATCGCAGTCACTGGCATCTCAAGTATGGGGTAATTTTGGTGCATATCATGGGTACTACTTCTTTTGCCTCACCTTATTGGTTGCATTGCGTCTCTGGTGTGCAAGGGTGCGAGGCGGGTGGCGGAGGCGATGTTCTTTCGAGGATGCCCGATGACCATGTGGTGGTGTATCCCTGGCTCGCAACCTGGGCTGCCAACCTCTGTAGTGGGCCTAATAGAATCAAATTCGCGCCTGTTAAGCAGTCTTCGCTCTGAGTGTGTTTCCTTACCATTGGTGGGCTCGTGGAATGTGTTGCGAGGAACATGAGTCTTTCGGCAATATGGTGAAGTACACGTTCCGTGGTGTCGTGCTTCGCTCGCTCCTTGGCAAGTTTGTGGTTCTCTTTGTGTTCCACTACTTCAAGGTCAGGAATCACGCCTTCGAGTCCTTCTGAGTGGGGAGAGAGGTGGTAATTAAAGTTATCATTCGACTTCGTCGTGGCACTCCAGACTCCAGACTCCTCCTCCTCCTCCTCCTCCTCCTCCTCCTCCTCCTCCTCCTCCTCCTCCTCCTCCTCCTCCTCCTCCTCCTCCTCCTCCTCCTCCTCCTCCCCTCCCTCGCCGAAAAAAAGGGCCAAGAGCGCGCGAGACACCGCATCCTTCCACCAACCTCCGGCTGCCGAGTGCACTCTGCTTGCCCCCGCCTACCAGGGCCACGATATGTGCAGGAGCCCTGCGCTTGGGCAGCGAAGGAAGCGCACGCGCCACGGAATCGGTGCAGGCACGGCGCCACGAGGAGGATCGGGCGCACGCCGGCTTGGCAGCGCGCAGGGGAGGGGGGAAGGCTACTCAGACGGAGGCTGTTTCTGAGAAGGCGCTGGCCCTGCATCTACACAGAAAGAAAAGGCCCCGCGCCTTGTAAGAAGCAGGAGTGTTTCTAAGAAGCCTTCCCCGTCCCCCATACCCTCCGTTTGCGCGTGGCTGACCAGCATGGGTCAGGGATCCGCGGATCTGGCGCGTGGGCGCCAGGTCCATGGATCGGGGGAGGGCACCCCCCGAACATGAGGCCGGGGCCGCCTCATGTGGCGACGAGCCGCGCCGATGATGCGAGGAAACGAGGCCTGCTGCTGGTCCACGAGCCTTACTCCATGCCTGCGCCTTGAGAAAAGCGACGCGGCGGCCTCGCGATCGCAGGGTCCCCGCGCGGAGGAAGCACCGGGAAACCGCGCGGCGAAGCAGAGGGCCGCCCTTTGGAGCAGGAGGGGACCCGCGCCCGGGAGAGTCAGGGCCCACCAAAGGGGGGGGACCTGCAGGGGGGGGGGAGTTCGATCCGCTGGCGCATCGCATTTCCGAGCAACGATGCCCCCCGCGCGCCTCGATTGTCGCGTCTCGGGTTCTGGCGGTGGTCGGGGACCTCGATGCGCCAACGGACCGACCTCACCCCCCGCCCCTGTGGCCCCCCTCCCCCTTCTTTGCGAGGTCCCGAACGAGGGGCGAGCTGGCGCCACCGCGTGCTGGACGCGGCGGGGAGGAAGAGCAGGGCGACTGATGTTCCTTTTGAACACGAGGGAACCGCTCGGGCTTCTGTTTGCACAGGCCTCTCGTTGGAGGATGGGGGTGCCGGCCCTTCGTTCGAGAATGGGGGAGCATCGGCCGGACTGTTTGTTCGCCGGCGGCGAGGCAGAGGCAGCCCGCTCCACGGCGGGGTCCTTCGGGGCAGCCGCAGGGCGAACTGGCTGGTGTGCCAGAGGGGGGAGGAAGACGAGAGCGGCTGCGCGGGGGGAGGGGGAGGGGCACGTTGGACTTTTTTGCTCGCGAGCGACGCGGGCAGCCGCGCGCCGTCAAACAGGTCGTAAAGTGAGAGTCAGGCACAGCGCAATTGTCGCCGGCGACGCGCGCGCAGGAAAAGAAGGCCTCAGAGGGGCACGCTGGACGCAACGGGGGGGGGGGAAAGCAGGGCGACGAAGGCTGTGCATGTCGACGGCTCCCTGGCCAGGCCCGTCCCGAGCCCCGCAGCGGTGCACACGCCGCGCTCTCCTGGTTTGGCCAGGAGGGCGCACAAACAGTACCTCCGAACACCTCCTCATATTCATTTTCTTCCTCTTCTTACGAATATAATCCTTATGACTATATAACAGTATTATCATGAAAAGCATGGTTATTGTTCGTAGCATTCGTAAAATGATTCTTGATATGTGTATGATTGGTCATATGATGAATTGTTCGTAGCGTCATATTCTTAGTATTACGATTACGATTATTAAGTATAGCATTCTTACTGATATTCATATTAGTAATACTAGTATTCGCATTATTATTATTACTATTCGTATTAGTATTATTAGTATTATTATTAATATTATTATTAGTAGTAGTAGTAGTCCTCGTGCTTCTTCGCATTCTTGTTCTCAATACTATCAGTACCCTCGTTATTACGAGTAAAATTAGCATTAGTGTTGTTATCGGTCGTAATGTTACTATTATGAACAACATTCCTGTTCGCAGTATTGTCATGCATATTATTCGCCTTCGTGTTACTCTTCGTGTTCATCTGAGTATTAGTCATACTATTATTCTTAATACGATTATTACGAGTACTATTGCGATAAATAATACGAGTATTCCTCCTCGTATTCCTTTTTTTCCTCCTCTTCTTTCTCCTCTTCCTCGTCGCGCGAGGGACCGAAATTAAACGGCAGGAGGAGCACGCACTCCTCAACTGCCACCCCTCCAGCCTCGGGACACACGGTCACCAGGGCGCGACTGCGCTCTCGGCGCGTAGGCCTCCAAATCCGACCTTCGAGGGTGCAGCCTGATGCCAGGCAGGCCTTCGAGAACATCGCCCTTCCACGCTGCACTTGGGATCTGTGCTCGGTGGCACGGCTAGCGCGCACTTCACAGTACAAGCTGTCTGGCTGGACTTTGACGCCGTTGACTGGACCTTGACGCAGCTCACCCTACAACTTGACTGGCGGTGCCCGTACTTTCTCGCATGTCAGGATCCTCCTCGCCTCCTCGCCCTCCTCCTCCTCCGTCTCGCCGTTCCCTCCTCCTCCTCTTCCTCCTCCTCCTCCTCCTCCTCCTCCCTTCTCCTCCTCCTCCTCCTCCTCCTCCTCCTCCTCCTCCTCCTCCTCCTCCTCCTCCTCCTCCTCCTCCTCCTCCTCCTCCTCCTCCTCCTCCTCCTCCTCCTCCTGTTTTTCTTCGGCAGGCCACTGGGCGCGCACACCAGAAGCGTCGGAAATCTCCTCCTCCTCCTCCTCCTCCTCCTCCTCGACCTCAGGCGTGCGGAGCAGCAGGAGGTGGAGCAGCACGGGACTCCGAGTAGCCGCCACGCCGACCCATCCGCCCCTCGCTGGCCGCAGGGCACTCGAGACTGAGCCGTGCAGACAACTCATGGCTCTCGCGGATCGACGCTAACCTTCAGTCGGGCCTGTCCCCCTACAGGGGGATTTTGGACGAAAATTTCAAACTAGTCAGAAAAGTACCCTAAAATACTCAAAAATGGTCAAAAAAATTCTCCCCAGACTATTTGTTGACTGTTTTTTTAATAGTTCCCCTGTAGAGGGACAGGCCCGGCTTAACGCTAACCGACGCTGATCGGCGCTGATTCGGCGCTTGCTAGTCGGTTACCGCACGCCAATACACGCTCATGCACCCGAGAGGCGAAATTGCGAGGGCGCGCCGGGCTCCCGCGAGCTGCTACCAGAGGACTCCATGGAACGTCTTCTTGGACTCGCCCCGCGCCAGCGCCGAGAAGCGCCCGTCAGCGAGGAGGCAGGAGCGGGAAGAAGAGGCAGCGGCAGCGGATGCAGGGGTAGGGGCAAAAAGGTGGCAGCACTCCCGTCCTGACCAGCCTCGAGCTTGTCTATCAAAGACTGCCCATCCAAAGGCGATGGCAAGCTTAGGGATGCGTCCTCAGAAACTGAAGGTATCCTTAGGATCGGCATCGAGGCAAGGTAATGCCGTTCATAGGGATAGGGTTATGCTATAGGCTGGCAACATCCCCCAACCGTCCACCCTGTCGCAAATTTACTCGGCAGCGTCGTCGTCGTCGGCAATCAGAGCTCGGATTGACTTGCCTGGCTGTCTGCGTGCTTCCCCGCTCGCCCCCACGACCGCATGCTTGCTTGAGGTTCATGGCTGCTTGCTTGACAAACTGCGCGCGTGCAAGCGCGCAGGCGTGCAAGCTTGCCGGTTTGATTGCAGACGTGCTTGATCGGTCGGATGCTTCCCTGTTCGCGTCCTGCCTTGTATGCACGTTTGCTTATATGCTTGCTTGCTTGATTGCATATTTGTGCGCTCGCCTACTTAATGACGAGCGTGCTTGATTGATTGAGTAATCAGCCACTGTGCCTGCACGACGTGGGCATGCTAGAATGCAGCGTCAGATGCTGCTCTGTAAGGTTTGCATTCTAATAAGGACCCCCTCTACCACCAGACAGTCGCATGCATACCCACTGCTCCAGAGGCCACGATACCTCTTAAAAAGCAACGAGTCCGCGTTCCCAAGGCCACGATCCCTGGAAACAAAATGTGTCCGCGTCCAGAGTTTGATTGATGACTTGCTCTCCTGAAGCAGGCCTGAAGGACACTTGGAGGGAGACGGGAGGAGACGTGGGGGGAGACTAGATAGATGGAGGGAGGACGGGAGGAGGATAGGGTAGAGGGAGGTCCAGAGGGAATCATTGTCACTCCTCCCCCGTCTCCTCGTTTAAGTCTCCCTCTGACGAGGCTCAGAAGGAGACTTAAAGGAGGAGCAGGGACGAGGGGAGGGTTGGGGGATAGCTTGGAGGGAGGAGGCCTCGAGGAACGCTTCGGTGGCGACATGGCGTGCGGACGAGGGTGGGACAAGCTCGCAGCGGGGGGGGGGCTTCGAGGAGGCGGAGGACGGGCGAAAGAGAGCCCAGAAGATCGGTGCCTCCTCCTTCTCCTCTTCGTTTTCTTACTTGTACTATCATTCGCATCCGTATTGTTATTCTTCTCGTGTTTACTAGTATTATCATTCGGTTTCGTCTTCTTCTTATCATTATTACTAATCCTGTTGTTCTTGTTCGCAGTATCAATATTCTTCGAAATATTACTATTAATAGCATTCGGATGTTTATTATTATTGTGATCATGACTAGATTTATTATTGTTATTCGTGATAATATTAGGAATAGTAGTATTCGTCTGATTCGCCCTACTAGTCGTCTTAATATGATTCGTCTTCGTCGTAATATTAGTATTGCTCGTATTAGCAGTAGCACTCTTATTCGTAATAGTACCGTTAGTAGTATTACTGTTATTCGTCCTCCTCCTCCACCTCCTCCTCCGCCTCCTCCTCCTTCTCCTCCTCCTCCTCCGCCTCCGCCTCCAACTCCGCCTCTGCCTCCTCCTCCTCCTCCTCCGCCTCCGCCTTATGCTCCTCCTCCGCCTCCTCCTCCCTCCCTCCCTCCCTCCCTCCTCCCTCCTCCATCCTCCCTCCTCGTCTGGGGAGCCTGGAACACTTTTTCGTTTCGATTGAGATCGAGAACCCCTCTGAGGACGGCACTTGCTGACCTGGCATGGCCCTCATCGCGCGCCACTCGGTCGCTCACGCTCTCGCCCTGGCGATGCCCGCCATGATTGCCGTGTCGGACCAGTGGCTGAACCAGCAGCCGTGGCGCATCCCTGCCGAAGGTGAACTCTGTGAAACTCGACTGTGGAATGTTTGCAGCAAGTTCACAGCCATTGTCACGAGCAGCGCGACAGATTAAGCAGCCCAATCCCCAGCGCGCTGCCCCGTCAGGGTTTTCGGATATCCATGGGCGCTGCGTGCCGCACGCGTCTTCATACACACACGTATTTAGCAGGTGCTCTAGGGGAACAAACACTGACACAATCATAGAAACTCGGGTGGCCGCGCGGATCTCTCGGATCGGCGCTGGAGGCGCCGCAGGGGGGGACCCAGCGCCGATCCGAGGAATCCGCGCGGACCCCCGAGTCGTTTGTATGTTTATGTCATTGTTTGTTCCCCTGTGCTCCCTGTTCGCCAGCCAGCTGCACCGCGCACAACTGCGCCGCGAGGCCCGGTCGGACCCGAAGAGCAACACGCACCTCTTGCGATGCTCCGCCGACGTCGAGCGCGGCCGCGCGGCCGAGGTCGCAGAAGGCCTCGCGGCCGGCACAGGTGAAGGCAGGGTGTTCACGGCGTCTGCCGACTCCTGATCTGAGCATCGCCTAACCGATCCCTATCCCCACTAAGACGAAGCCAGGACGAGGATCAAGTCGGGGGAGGATAAATCCAGAATCTCTGAGATCCAGGGGCCCTGGAAGACGTCTCGGGCGCCGCGACCTTCCCAGCGCGTCCCGGAACGCTGAGAGCTGGAGCGGATTTTGTTATAATGTGTGGTTGTCTATTATGTTGTTTATGTTTTGAGGTTTCTGTCTTCAAATTGTTCTGCTCTGGAACGGATTCATCCTCGTCCTAGCCCCGCCCGACCCACGGGCGCGGCCTGGACCCCACGGGCTGGTTTTATCCCCCCTGGATGGGGGTGCAGGCTGTTCCCTCTGGGGTTCGAGGGGCAGATCCCGAATGGGGGTGGGGCAGATGATCGAGGAGGATTATTGAGGAGGAGAAAGATCGAGGAGGATCGAGGAGGAGGAGGAGGAGGAGGAAGAGAAGGAGGAGGAGGAGGAGGAAGGGAGGGGGAGAGGGAGGGGGAGGGGGAGGGGGAGGGGGAGCGGGAGGAGGAGGAGGAGGAGGAGGAGGAGGAGGAGATTTCTGACGCTTCGGGTGTGCGCGCCCAGTGGCCTGCCGAAGAAAAACAGGAGGAGGAGGGAGGAGGAGGAGGAGGAGGAGGAGGAGGAGGAGGGAAGGAGGAGGAGGAGGAGGAGGAGGAGGAGGGGGAGGAGGAGGAGGAGGGGAAGGTCGAGGAGGAGTGGGATGGTGGGGATCGGGATGGGGATTGAGATGGAGAGATAGGGATCGGTTGAGCGATACTGATGATCAGCCGCAGGAACCTCACAGCTTCGCATGCTGGAGCCCACGCAATCTCGTCCGCCCTGCTCGAGCCCAGCGGCCGTTTCACGCTCCTGTGCCCCGCCAGCCTGCAGGTCAACTGCACGGCACTTCCCTTCCTTGTTCGTATACACCTGGAAGGAGACCCTGTCACCAACAACGAAGTCGGCAGCCAAGCTCTTGTGAAGGAATACCTCTTGATGGTATTCAGCTTCAATCTCTGCACAAGCGATAAAACCAAAACCGTACCGTGCTTCAAAGCGTTTGACCACACCCTCAAAAAAATCCTCTCTTACCAGCGTCCACTCAGATGCGCCTAATAGCATCCGTGCGCGCATAGCTGTGGCTCCCCAATCACTTTCACTCAATGCGCCGTCGGGGCCCATGATGCCATAATACCTGAAGAGCACCCAGGGAGAGTCGCTCTCGCGGCCAGGCACACCGATCCCACACCTCTCGAAGTCACGGAGACGTATCACACGAAAGTCGAAAGAAAAGCGCGTGTGATCGGTATCGTTGTCTTTCGTGAAGTGCATACACTGGTTCCCGTAGAATCGAACGGCTGTGCCGTAGCTTCCCACGAAAGGGTGGTAGTCTCCCAGCCCGGGGGAGGACTCGGCCCACAGGGACGCGTTGCCGAACACGGGAGTCATCCGCTGACCCCCGCCTGCCAGAGGTGACAAGGCGTGCGGGATGGTCCCCCTTAGGGGAACGAGCAATGACATGAACATAAAAACTCGGAGGTCCGCGCGGACATCTCGGATCGGCGCTGGGGCTCTCTGGAGGCGGCTCCGGCGCTCCCCCTGGCGCGCTCCGCGCGCCAGGGAGGGGGGTCCAGCGTCGATGCGAGAAATCCGCGCGGACCTCCGAGTCTTTCTGTTTACACGTCGGTCGGAAGAAGTAGGTAAAAACATGGAGTACGAAGGCGGATCAAGTTGATTGGGTCCAGGCCCCCCAGAGAATAACAGAACACAGCAAAAGCGTGTCGACTCTTGAAGTAGGAAGGCGCTTGAAGCAAATTGGGATCTGGGAATCCAAAAATACCTACTTTCAACGACCGGCGTGTATGTATGTTGTTCGCTCCGCGATCCCTGGGGGCCCAAAATCCCGTCGGAAAGGGGGGAGGGGGGGGGGGGCAAGCTCGCAAGGGCAGCTTGCCCGCCACAGGAGCTGTCCAGAAGACTGCGCTCCCCCAGGTGGTCCCCATGGGCTGCGCCGCCCCAGAGAGATCCCAGGCAAGGGCAGCTTGCCCGCCACAGGAGCTGTCCAGAAGACTGCGCTCCCCCCGGTGGTCCCCATGGGCTGCGCCGCCCCAGAGAGATCCCAGGATGGCTCGAGCTGGTCCTGGGGAAGCCTCCGGGCCCCTGGATGGCGCCGAGGTGGCCCCCAGAGACCGCCAGAGGCTCCACGGGAGACCCTCGAGAGATAGAAATCAACCAAGTTGCTTCGATTGAGCTAAAAGATTATTGCGGTTCTCCGCCTTTTAGTCAAGATGCCCCTCTGCAGCAAAGGGGAAGACAACGGGGACCATGACCAAGACTAAACGCGGAAAAGTCATGCAAAGCTTGATCAATGTCGATATTGGTCAGCGTCAACCCGCAGGCGGACATTGTAGAAAGACCAGTTTGTCTCGCGATCGGCGGAATTGCAGAAGCCTCTTGAATGGGAACCCAAAAGTTTATCTCGTATGGCGAGTGCTTGTAGTCGGCATCTTTGTGAGGGCCTGTAAGAGCCCGACTGCCCCGGACGTGCGTGCGCAGATTCGCGTAGCGCTCGAAGAGGAGCAGATCGTCACCGAGATGCGGGCGGATGAAATCTCGCAGGAAACGATGATAAATGCTCTCGTCGATCGATCGATTCTTTCCGCGGCCGACTGCGAAGTGGCCGTTTGAAGAGCTCAAGGACTTGAGTTGCTCGCCCAGTGACGAAGTCTTGGCTAGAGAATCGCCAAATAATGTGCGATAAATCTGCTGGAGAAACGGAAATTCGTCGACAGAGTACTCGAGGGTCTCTTCAGTAAATGGGGACCTCGCGGTGGTCATCCAGGTGCCAAGGAGGCATTGTCGGCATCACAGTGCTACTGGACGCGCCTTCAAGCATGAAATCTTCAGCCAAAACGGATCCAAAGGACTGATGATCCCCAAGTGGTGCACTGATAACCTGGAGAGACCAAGTCACGTCGACGGCACTCACGGAGCACTGGCAACCTGGAGAGCCCAGCCCAGAAGAATCGGCGGCGAGCGAGGGGGGGGGGGAGTGAGAAGGAGCAGAAGCCCTCGCGCCTTCTGAAAAGTTCCTGCGCCTTCGGAGAAGGCTAGAGAATTTCTCAGAAGTCCGGGGGACTGCCGAGCCTTCTGAGCAGGCCGCCCCTTTTCACTGCCCCCCTGGGCTGGCCGCCGAAAAAAGGGAGGGCATTCGGGGCGCCCCTCCTCCTCCTCCCCCTCCTCCTCCTCCTCGTCCTCCTCCTCCTCCTCCTCCTCCTCCTCCTCCTCCTCCTCCTCCTCCTCCTCCCCCTCCCCCTCCCCCTCCTCCTCCTCCTTCTCCTCCTCCTCCTCTTCCTCCTCCTCCTCCTCCTCCTCCTGCTGCTCCTACTCCTCCTCCTGGTGACCTGGAGAGCATGGAGGACCTGTGACCCAGAGAGCCCTCGTCAGCAGCTCTAGTGGACAGGGTTAAAGGGGTCCTGTGACACACAAATATATAATAAGTAAACACAAATCCCAAGAGTCCTTATGTTTTACATGTTTGTTCTGGGTTTGCGTCTTCCCCCTCACACACACACACACTTCCCATAGTTTCCTCATATCTTGCTGAGAGTCGGCGATGCATTGTGTCTGTGTGTGTTACCCTCCTGAAGGATGCTGGCTTGCCGATTCCCGTTTGCAACGCGCGCGTCACGCGCCTGCGATCGGATTACCATGGGATTGCTACCCTTACGCTGTGGGGTCGCTCTAAATCTTATTGACGATCGACCTAGGACTGACAATAGGGCGCTGCCGACTAATGACAGGACTGCGTGGCCTCGTTCAGCCTAGCTCTGAACGACATCGAAGCGCGATATTATTTCTGCCGCACTGCTCCGTCCATTCGTATGCAGAATCGCGCTGATACAAACGATTACGGCTGGACGAAGGTCGCGTTGGTGCGCTCTCGCGGACGGCGCATTCGCGTGAGCGAGCGACCAGTAAACTGCCTGATCGTCTGCTGAGGTGCAAGTGCTGGCCCTGGGGGGCCTCCCTCCCGCTGCTCCTCATAATCGTCCGTCTTCTCCTCATCCCTTTCCTCCTGCCCCTCCTTCTCTTGGCGGCGAGCCCGCGGGGGGGGGGGTGCGAGGGGGAAGGCCTTCGCGAAAGGCGGGGGGGCTTCTCGGAAGCCCTCGCGCCTTCAGAGAGGTGGTCTAAGCCTTCTCTCCGAAGACACAGGGGTTTCTGAGAAGCCCCGCCGCCTTCTGAGAAGGCCTTCGCTTTCTCGCTTCCCCACATCGCTCGCCGCCGCATGATAGGCCAGAGGTCTTCTGAGAAGCCCGCCGCCGCCTGCTGAGAAAGCTTGCCCCATCTCGCGTCCCCCCTCTGTCGTACCCACTACGCTGGTCCCCCCAGCAGCCCTCGAAAGTGGCGACAGTTTCGCACAATCGCACCCCCCTGGGGATGGCGAGGTTTAATCTGAGTCTGCGTCTGGTACCTACAATGCTGCCCCCCCCAGCAGCCCTCGAAAGTGGCGACAGTTTCACAGATCGCAGCCCCCCCCCCCCAGGGATGGCGAGGTCTAATATGAATCTGCGTCTGGCACCCACGATACTGGCCCCCCAGCAGCCCTCGAGTGGCGACCGTTTCACAGTTCGCAGCGCCCCAGGTGTGGTGAGGTCTACTCTGCATCTGCGGCGAACATCCACTATGCTGGCCCCTTCCAGCAGCCCTCGAAAGTGGCGACATTGTCGCAGCTCGCAGCCCTCCAGGGATGGCGAGGTCTAATATGAACCCGCGTCTGGTACCCACAATGCTGCTCCCCCCGGCAGCCCTCGAAAGTGGCGACAGTTTCGCAGATCGCAGCCCCCTGGGGATGGCGAGGTCTAATCTGGATCTGCGCCTGGTACCCACGATACTGCCCCCTCAAGGATGACGAGTTTCGCGGATCGCAGCCCCCCAGGGATGGCGAGGTCTAATCAGAATCTGCGGCTGCTGCCCACAATGCTGGCCCCTCAGCTGCACTCGAAAGTGACGGCGGTTTCGCAGATCGCAGACTCCAGAGGTGGCTGAGTCTAACCTGAATCTGCGGCGAGTACCCACTATGTTGGCCCCCTAGCAGCCCTCGAGAGCGGCTACAAGTTGACAGATCGCAGCCCCCCCAGGGATGGCGAGGTCTAATCTGACCATGCTGCGAGTACCCACTATGCTGGCCCCCACGCAGCACTCGAACGTGGCAACAGTTTCGTAAGATCGCAGCCCCCCCAGGGACTGCGAGGTCTACTCTGCGCCTGCGGCAAGTACCCACAATGCTGCCCCCCCACCCTCAGCTGCACTCAAAAGTGGCGGCCGCTTCGCTGATCGCAGCCCCCCAGGGATAGCGAGGTCTAATGTGAACCTGCGGCGAATATCAATTATGCAGGCCCCCACGCAGCACTCGAAAGTGGCGACAGGTTCACAGGTCGCGGCCCCCCAGCGATGGCGAGGTCTAATCTGAGCCTGCGGCGATTACCGACTATGCTGCCCCCCCCACACACACACACACACACACACAACACCCAGCAGCCCTCGAAAGTGGCGACCGTTTCACAGATCACAGCGAACCAGGTATGGCGAGGTCTACTCTACATCTGCGGCGAATATCCACTATACTGGCCCCCATCCAGCAGCCTTCGAAAATGGCGACAGGTTCGCAGATCGCAGCCCCCCAGGGATGGTGAGGTCCAATCTGAGCCTGCGGCGAGTATTCACTATGCCCCCCCCCCCCCCCCCAGCAGCCCTCGAAAGTGGCGACTGTCGCAGCCCCCAGGGATGGCGAGATCTAATATGAATCTGCGTCTGGTATCCACGATGCTGGCCCCCCAGCAGCCCTCGAGAGTGGCAACAGTGTCGCAGATCGCAGGCCCCAGGGATGGCGAGGTCGAATCTGGATCTGCGCCTGGTACCCACGATGCTAGCCACCTCAGCAGCCCTCGAAAGTGGCGACAGTTTCGCAGATCGCAAACCCTCAGAGATGGCGAGGTCGAATCTGGATCTGCGTCTGGTACCCACCTATGCTGGCCCCCCAACAGCCCTCGAAAGTGGCGACCGTTTCGCAGTCCGCGGCCTCCCAGGGATGGCGAGGTCTAATCTGAATCTGCGTCTGGTACCCACAATGCTGCTCCCCTCAGCAGCCCTCGGGAGTGGCGACAGTTTCGCAGATCGCAGCACCCCAAGGATGGCGAGGTATAATCTGGATCTGCGCCTGGTACCCACGATGCCGCCCCCTCAGGGATGGCGACAGTTTCGCAGATCGCAGCCCCCCAGAGCTGGCGATGTCTAATCTGAGTCTGCGCCTGGTATCCACAATGCTGCCCCCCCCCCCCAGCAGCCACCGAAAATGGCGACCGTTTCGCAGATCGCAGACCCTCAGAGATGGCGCAAAGATAAAAGGCAAAAGAGGAGAGGAGGAAGGAAGAAAGAAGCGAAGGGAGGAGGATGAGGAGGAGGAGGAGGAGGGAAGAGAGGAGGGGGGGCGGGAGGAGGACGCGACCACAGTGCTCTATTCAAAACGAGAACCCGACGCAGGAGGGTTGGGACTGTTGAGAATCCAAGTGGTAGTTGACCTCATCATCCTCCTCCTCCTCCTCCTCCTCCTCCTCCTCCTCCTCCTCTTTCTCCGCATCATCCTTATCGTCCTCCTCCTCCTCCTCCTCATCCTCCTCCTGATCATCATCACCACCACCAGCACCACCACCACCATCAGCATCATCACCATAATCAAAATAATCATCATCAACAGCAGCAGCAGCAACAGCATCATCATCATCATCATCATCATCATCATCATCATCATCATCATCAACATCATCATCAGCATCAGCATCATCATCATCATCATCGTCATCAAATCATCATCATCATCACCATCACCATCACCATCACCATCACCATCACCATCACCATCATCATCATCATCATCATCATGATCATCATCGTCATCATCATCATCATCATCACCATCACCATCACCATCACCATCACCATCATCATCATCATCATCATCATCAGCATCAGCATCATCATCATCATCATCATCATCATCATCATCATCATCATCATCATCATCATCAGCCCCATCATCATCAGCATTAGCATCATCGTCAGCAGCATCATCATCAGCAAAAGCACCAGCATCATCAACATCGTCATCTTCATCTGCACCACCATCATCATCATCATCAGCAGCATCGTCATCATCATCATCATCCATCACCAATCAGCATCATCAGCATCATCATCCTCATCAGCAGCAGCAGCATCAGCATCAGCATCATCAGCATCAGCATCATCAGCATCAGCAACAGCATCAGCATCGTCATCGTCATCGTCATCATCAGCATCGGTATCATCAGCATCAGCATCATCATCATCATCAGCGTTCGCATCAGCATCATCATAATCATCATCATCATCACCATCATCATCATCAGCACCATCATCATCATCATCATCATCATCATCATCATAATCATCATAATCATCATCATCATCGTGATCATCAACATCATCACCATCAGCATCGGCATCATCATCATCATCACAACCACCACTACCATCATCATCATCAGCAT
The DNA here is from genome assembly GCA_963575745.1 of Prorocentrum cordatum. Classification (NCBI taxonomy): domain Eukaryota; class Dinophyceae; order Prorocentrales; family Prorocentraceae; genus Prorocentrum; species Prorocentrum cordatum. The sequence goes on along the minus strand of CAUYUJ010020653.1, from coordinate 111,329 downwards.
CATCATCATCAGCATCATCAGCATCTGCATCATCACCCTCATCACCACAACCACCACCATCATCATCAGCATTAGCATCATCATCAGCATCATCATCATCAGCAAAAAGCACCACCACCATCATCATCATCATCCTCATCAGCATCACTATCATCATCGTCATCAACATCCGCATCATCAGCAGCAGCATCAGCATCGTCATAATAAGAATCATCAGCATCAGCACCATCACCATCATCAGCATCAGCATCATCATCCGCATCACCAGCATCGTCATCAGCATCAGCATCATCATCGCCAGCATCATCATCATCATCATCATCATCATCATCAGTCGCATCATCCTCATCAACCGCAGCAGTGGCATCAGTATCATCATCCAAATCATCAACATCAACATCATGATCCGCATCAGCAGCATCAGCATCACTAGCATCACCCTCAGCGTCATCAACCGCATCATCATCTCCATCGACATAGCCACCAGCATCAACATCATCATCAGCATCAGCAGCATCAGCATCGTCATCCTCATCCGCAGCCTCATCATCGTCATCAGCATCATCTGTGTCGCCATCAGCATCAGCAGCAGTATCATCACCCATCATCACCATTAGCAGCATCGCCATCAGTATCGTCATAGCGATCGTCATCATGATCAGCATCAGCATCATCGTCAACATCGTTCTCATCCTCATCCGCATCCTCATCATCCTCATCAGCATCAGCAGCATCATCATCAGCAGCAGCATCATCATCAGCATCAGCATCATCAGCATCGTCATACTCATCAGCATCATCATCATCAGCATCATCAGCAGCATCCCCCTCCTCAGCATCATCAACAGCATCATAATCATAAGCAACATCATCAGCATCATCAGCATCATCAGCATCATCCCCATCATCATCATCATCCTCATCATCATCGTCATCATCATCAGCATCATCAGCATCATCAGCATCATCAGCATCATCATCAACATCATCATCATCACCATCATCATCATCCGCCTCGGTCCTCGCTCCTCGCTCCTCGCTCACCGATCCCCGCTGCTGACTCTCTCCTCCTCGTCCTCCTCCTGCTCCTCCTGATCAGCAGCAGCAGCAGCGGCGGCAGCATCAGCATCAGCAGCATCAGCATCATCTGATCATCATCAGCATCATCATCATCATCATCATCATCATCATCATCAGCAGCAGCAGCATCAGCATCACCATCATCATCAGCATCATAATGATCAGCAGCAGCATCATCATCACCATCGTGGGCGCCATCATCAGAATCAGCATCATCCGCATCATCCGCATCATCATAATCAGCATCATCAGCATCATCATCAGTAGCAGCATCATCGTCCCCATCATCATCATCGGCAGCAGCACCATCGTCATCAGCATCATCGTCATCATCATGAACAGCATCAGCAGCAGCATCATATTCATCATCATCATCAACAGCATCATCACCAGCATCGTCAGCATCGTCATCAGCGTCGTCATCAGAATCAGCATCATCAGAATCATCAGCACTAGCAGCATCAGCATCATCGGCATCATCAGCATCCTCAACAGCAGCAGCCGAGCAGCATCAGCACCAGCAGCAGCATAAGCATCAGCATCAGCAGCAACACGAGCATCAGCATCAGCATCAGCATCAGCAGCATCAACATCAGCAACAGCATCAGCAACAGCATCATCATCATCATCATCCTCATCATCATCATCATCATCATCATCATCATCATCATTACCACCACCATGATCATCATCATCATCATCGCCACCATCGTCGTCATCGTCATCAGCAGCAGCATCATCAGCATCATCAGAATCATCATCCTCCTCATCATCATCATCATCATCATCATCAGCAGCAGCAGCAGCAGCAGCAGCAGCAGTATCATCATCGTCATCCTCATCCTCATCCTCATCCTCCTCATCCTCATCCTCAGCATCATCCTCCTCCTCCCGCTCCTCGCTCCTCGCTCCACCTCCTCCTCCTCCTCCTCCTCCTCCTCGCTCCTCGCTCCTCCTCCTCCTCCGCCTCCTCGCTCCTCGCTCCTCGCTCCGCGCTGCTCCTTCCTCCCTCGGGCACCGCCCCACCTTGCCGTCGCTCATGTCGGGGCCCTTCGCCGCGGCGCCGTCGGCGCCAGCCGCCTCCGCGTGCCGCGTTGCCGCGGCGCGAGGCGGTGCTCAGCGCGCGGAGGGCGGAGGGGCAGGGGCGGAGGGGACGGATCGGCGGGGAAGAGGGGGGAGCAGGACGAGGACAGAGGACGGATCGGATCGGCAGGGACGGATCGGCGGGGACGGATCGGCGGGGAAGAGGGGACGGATCGGCGGGGAAGAGGGAGGACGAGGACAGGGGAAGGGGGGTAGGAGAGGAGGGAGGAGGGAGCAGGACGAGGACGGAGGACGGGGAAGACGGAGGACGAGGAGGACGGAGGACGAGGAGGGCGAGGAGGACGAGGAGGACGAGGAGGCTGAGGGGGGAACGAGTGGGGTGGGGAGCAGGAGGAGGAGGCTGAGGACAAGAGGAAGAAAGGAGCGGAAGGAAGAAGCTGATGCGGAGGACGAAGCAAAGGAGGAGCAGGAGGGAACGCCGAAGGCGCCGACGACGACCAAACAGGCGAGGATGAACCGGAAGAGAGCGGGGGGGGGAATAGGGTGGTGGAAGAGGCGGAGGACAAGGTGTTGGTGGGCGATTCTAAAATGCCGCGAGGTGGCGGGGTGGGGCAGACTGGTCATCTTCATTGTATTATTCATCCTCATCCTCATCCTCATCCTCATCCTCATTCTCGTCATCATCATCATCATCATCATCATCATCATCATCATCATCATCATCATCATCATCATCATCATCATCATCATCATCATCATCATCATCATCATTATCATCATCGTCATCATCGTCATCATCCATCACCAATCAGCAGCATCATCATCATCCTCATCATCATCATCATCATCATCATCATCAGAATCACCATCATCATCAGCATCATCATCGCCACCACCACCATCATCCACAACATCATCATCGTCATCATCCTCGTCATCCTCATCATCCAAACCGTCAGCATCATCACCATCATTAACAGCATCATCATTATCATCAGCAGTTGCATCATCATCAGCATCAGTATCGTCATCATCGTCATCATCATAAGCAGTATCATTAGCAGCAGCGGCATCATCATCATCATCATCATCATCATCATCATCATCATCATCATCAGCAGCATCATCATCACCATCACAATCATCATCGTCGGCATCATCATCACCATCATCAGCATCATCACAATCATCACAATCACAGCAAGCATCATCAACAACAAAATCAGAATCATCGTCATCATCAGCATCAACATACTAATTATAATCATCGGCATCAGCAAAATCATCATAATCACAATCATCATCAACAACAGCATCTTGATCATCATCATCAGCATCATCCTCATCATCATCCTCATCATCAAAAGAATCATGCTCAGCATCATCATCATCATCATCATCATCATCATCATCATCATCGTCATCATCGTCATCATCATCAATGACAACATAATCATCTTGAACTCATCATCATCATCATGCTCAGAATTATCATAACAATAATCATCATCAGCAGCAACATAATGTTCATCATCATCAGTATCATCATCACCGTTACCATCGTCAACAACCTCATCTTCATCATCATCATCATCATGCTCATCATCCTCATCATCCTCATTATCATCATCATATTCAGAACAATCATCATCATCAACAACAGCAGCATCTTCAGAATCATCACCATCATCCTTAGAAGCATCAGCATCATCAACAATAACATCATATTCATCATCCTCATCTATCTCAGTATCATCATCATAATCGACATCATCATCAGCATCAGACTCGTCATCATCCTCATCATCCTCATTATTATCATCATCAACAGAATCGTCATCATCATGGCCCTCATCATCATCATCACAATCATCATGACCATCATCAACAACAACGTACTCATCATAATCATCATCATCATCATCATCAGATTCATTCTCATCCTCCTCCTCATCCTCCTCCTCTTCATCGCTCCCTCCCTCCCTCCCTCCCTCCCTCCCTTCGCACCCTCCCCCCCTCCTCCTTTCTCCACCGAGCACTCGCGGCACCACACTCACCTTCCCGTGCACGCCGCGAGCCCGAAGGTCCTGCCGCACCGCCGCACCGCCTCCTGCCGTGCGCGGGGGTGGGGCGGCAGCTGGCCACGAGGGCGAGGCATCTGCTCGTGCCCTCGCGCGCCACCGCGGGAGCATCACCATACTTGTGCTGGCAAGTCCCCTCGTTTGGAGGCCTCTTAGATGGGGTCGGAGAAGATGGGGTCAGAGGGTCGCGCCGCATAGCCGATACATCGGCGATGCATCGGCGATGCATCGGCGATGCACCGGCGATGCACCGGCGATGCATAAGCGACGCATAAGCGACGTCGACGTGAAGGAAATCGAGCTACACATCGAGCCGCATCGGCAATGTATCGGTGATGCATCAGCGATTCGGCGCGATCCTCCGACCCCATTTACCCCGACCCCGTCTAGGAGACCTAGATCTTTACAGTCGAGACTGTCATGAGCAATCCCTCTCCGGTCAAGGATCCACTTGTACCGCAGCCTGTCTGGCTCGAGGCACGAGTCACAGGTCTTCTGCACGGCCAGGGCTGCGGCGTGAAGACAACAGCTCTGGGCATAGGACGCGACCAGTCCCACGCCTGCGCCAAGGAACAGTACGGCGGCCATGTGAATTAGGGCTCATACGACACGAGCCAGCACGGATGGACGCTGCCCGTGAGGGAAGCGGCGCAGAGCCGTGGCTCAGCGAGGGCCCTCGTTGCCCAGCGTACCAGCGCTGGCCAAAGACCCGAGGCTGGTCCTGAGCATCGTTTGACCGATGTTCATCCCCACGGGCATACCCTGACCGCCGCTGGCCGACTCATCTTATGCGGCATCTTCGGGAAACCTTGTCTGTCCCATCGCTTCGCTATTCGAGTCAAATCCGCACCGAATCCATGTCGGATCCGCGTCGAATCCGCGTCGAACCTGGGGCGGGCACAAGAAAAGACCGTAAGTTCATAGACAGACAAGGTCCCCCGAAGATGCTCTTTCAGTTACCCCCTTTGGTAGGGACATGCGTTGTTCCCTTCGGATTTCGCGGAGCCTATCCCGACCTGGGCGGTGGGCTAGTGGGGTTCAGATGCCGTGGCACAGTGGGGATGGGGCTCGTTTGGACGATGCCGAAGTCCTGCTCTTCGCGAAGGACGGGGACAAGAAGGCGCACTCCCGGAGGCTGGAGCTCGTTTTGGAAGCGCTGCCAGAGGCGCCCGTCCCTGACATCCCCGCGCTGGCTGCGAGAAGATCGCAACTGAAGATTTTACCAATTTTTGGCCTCCGAGAGCCCCTCCCGGCCACCAAAGCCGTCCAGACACCACCGCGGGCAGAAGACGCGCTCGGGTCGGAGGATCGCGCAGCATCGCCAATGCATCGGCGATGCATCGGTGATACATCGGCGATGCGTGGACGACGTCGGCGATGCAGCGGCGACGTCCGCGTGGAGAAGATCGGGCTCCACATCGAGCCGCATCGCTGATGCATCGGCGATGCAGCGCAATCCTCCGACAGCATCTACTCCGACCCCACCTGGGAAGCCTAGGGTTACCTGGGGCCACCCCATCCACCACTCCACCCCCGGGCAAAGTCACGATGCGCGCCGGCGCCGTCCAGAAATGGCCAGGTGCACCGCGTGCCCCGAGGGCGACAGCACAGATCGTGGCGCTGCCGTCCCCCGTGTCTCCCCGCAGCGCATCCGATCGGCAATAATGATACAAGGGGAACGAGGTAACCATCACGACGTCGTAGTTCTGGGGCTCCCTGGGACCGCCACTCCACCCCATCCACCCTGCGTAAGGTCACGACTCGCGCTGGCACCGTCCGGCAATGCATGCATTCGGTAGCACATCATGGGAGCCTCGTGTACCCTCGCAATGCCGTCTTTAGAGCGCACCAGCGTCGATTGGGGTCAGGTAATCGATGGTATAGCGCCGATTTAGCGTCGATTTGGGTCGACCAGCTTCGATTCGCAAGAGCCAGCAAGATGGCACGGGTCCCATGAATTGCCACCGAAAGTGCAAGAACCTGCGGCAGCTGGTGCAGCGGAAGACCTGCGCCGATCCGAAGCGCTTCACGCTGCGAGGCGGCCCCGACGGCGACGGCGCAGATCGTGGCGATGCCAGCCCCCGCTGTCCCCCGTAACGCCCCTCTTGGCAGATGAACTGAAGGAAGACCAGAGAACGGAAAATCGAGGAACAAATAATAGCATACTTCTGGAGGTCCTCGTGGATTCTGGCGCCAGTCCCCTGGCGGCAACTCCGCCGCCCCTGGCGCGCTCCGCGCGCCAGTGAAAGGGGTTCAGCGCCGATCCAAGAAATCCGCGCGGACCTCCGAAAGTGTATGTCTATGCTAGCATTTGCTCCTCGATGTGTGGCCAGGTGAAATGAAGGAAGACGAGAAAACAGAACATGAGTTTCTTTAACGGCTCCTTTCCCCATGGGCGTCGCCTGGGCCCCACTGGCCGACTGATCCCCCTCGATAGGGGATATGCGTAGGCCGTTTCCTTCGGGTTTCGAGGGGTACATCCCCAACTGGGGTGGTAGAATGGTGGGGGTCTGGATCGGGATGGGGGTGGGGACAGGGGTCGGTTAAACAATGCGAAGAAAAGGCTCCTGAGGTCTCCGACGTACTTCTCCATGCACTCCACGAGCGGCCCGAAGAGTTCCCGCTCCTCCGGGATGGCGTCGTCAGCCTGGACGCGGTGCGACGGAGGGAAGAAGCGCTCCCTGTTGCTGCAGACGTTCGGAGGAGGGCCAGACCTGGGGGCGACGATGGAGGCGGATAGCCCAGGGGCGAGCTACACGTATTCCTTAGAGGAAAACAAACTATGCACATACACCGATTCTGGCCAGGCCCAACCCTGAGCCCAGGATCGGTGCATACGCCCTCCAGCCTTGGCCAGGAAGGCATATGCACCGATCCTGGGTCGAGGCTGGGCCTTGCCAGGATCGGTGCATGTGCATAAGTCTCTTCGCCCGACCACGGGCGAGCTATACGTGTACTCCTCCAGGGGCGCCGATGCTCCATGCCTTCGGCATGCCTCCCCAAGGGCGAACACGTGCAGTGCCCGCCCCCGGGGCCACTCGCCACTGCCGCCGCCGCCGCCGCCGGTGGACGCGACGGCGGCGCCCCCCCGCCAGGCACAGGCCCGCTCCAGATCGGAGCCCTCCCTGGGCCCACCCCCCGACCCGCGTCTCGAGGCGCACAGGTAGAGTGATGGGCCTGTCTTCCACCACCACCACCACCACCATAAGTTGGAGGGGGAAGGGGTCATCTAGCCTTCTCCTCTCCTCCTCCTCCTTCTCCTCCTCCTCCCTCCCCTCCTCCTCATCCCTCCCTCCTCTCATCCTTCCCCTCTCCTCCTCTCCTCCTCCTCCGCCTATCCTCATCCGCATCCATGCCTCCCCTCATGACTCTACCTCCTCCTCCCTCCTCCCGCCGCTCCCTCCTCCTCTACTCCTACTCCTAAGCCGCCCTACGCATCCGCATCCACTCTCACCGCATCCATCCTCCTGCCTCCTCCTCCTCCTCATCCTCCTCCTCCTCTCTCACCCTCCTCCTCCTCCTCCTCCTCCTCCTCCTCCTCCCCCTCCAACTGATGGTGGTGGTGGTGGAAAACGGGCCCAGCATAGAGTGTCCAGCCGTGGCGGCGAGAGGCCTCTGGTAGGCCGAGAGGGCACGGAACTCGCCAGCAAAGGCCGCCGTCGTCTCAACCGGCCGCCCTCCTCCGAGGATGTGCTTGAGAACTGGCTGCACGCGCTTCAGGTCCACGCCTGCGCGCACCTGCCGCAGGACCAGGCCGTAGAGCCCCAGCAGCGGCTCCACCAGGGCCTCCTTGTCGCAGCACGACTTGGCGTGCTTCTGCTGGCAGCAGGAGAAGTCGCCCTCGAACACGTACATGGACAGCGAGAGCAGCCTCTCCTGGAGCGGAGGAGAAGGAGGGCTGAGGAACCTGCTCCTCCAAATGCTCCTCCTCAACCTCCGCCTCCTAATCATCATCATCATCATCATCATCATCATCATCATCATCATCATCATCATCATCATCATCATCATCATCATCATCATCATCAGCATCAGCATCAGCAGCATCAGCATCAGCATCAGCATCAGCATCAGCATCAGCATCAGCATCATCATCATCATCATCAGCATCATCATAATCATCATCATCAGCTCATCATAATCATCATCGTTCGTCATCGTATCGTCACTCGTCTATCTTCATCATCATCCAGATATGAGCATCATATCATACATCATCACGCATCATATCATCTAGAATAATCATTAATCATCATAATAAGCATCATCTGATCATCATAATAACCTTTCATCACTGCACATCATCATAATCTCATCACCAATCACATCCTCATCTAATCAGAATCATACTCCTCCATCCCTCTCTGACCTCCTCTTCCTCCACCCCCACCACCATCACCACCACCACCACCACACCACCACCACCACCATCATCATCATCATCATCATCATCATCATCATCATCATCATCATCATCATCATCATCATCATCATCATCATCATCATCATCATCATCATCATCATCATCGTCAGCACCATCATCATTATCATGATCAGCATCATCATCAGCATCATTATCCTAATCAGCATCAGCATCAACAGCATCATCATCAGCATCATCATAATAATCATCATGGTCATCATCATCATCATCATCAGCAGCAGCAGCATCAGCATCATCATCATCAGCATCAACATCATCCTCATCATCATGATCATCATCAGCACCATCATCAGCATCAGCATTAGCATCAGCATCATCATAATCAGCATCAGCATTATCAGCATCATCGTCATCATAAGCAGCAGCATCAGCATCATCGTCAGCATCAGCATCATCAGCATCAGCATCATCATCATCATCATCATCATCATCACCATCATCATCATCAGCATCAGCATCAGCATCAGCAACATCATCAGCATCATCAGCATCGTCATCATAAGTATCAGCATCATCAGCATCATCAGCATTATCAGCATCGTCAGCATCATCGTCAACAACATCAACAGCATCATCATCAGCGTCATCAGCATCATCAGCATCATCGTCAGCATCAGCATCAGCATCATCATCATAAACAGCATCAGCATCAGCATCAGCATCATCAGCAGCATCAGCATCATCATCCTCATCCGCAGTATCATCATCATCATCATCATCATCAGCATCATCATCATCATCATCATCATCATCATCACCATCACCGTCAGCATCATCATTATCATAAAAATAGTCATAAGAATCATCATCAGCATCAGCATCAGCAGCATCATCAACATCATCAGCATCGTCATCGTCATCATCCTCATCGGCATCATCACCATCGTCAGTATCATCATCATCCGCATCAGCATCAGCATCAGCAGCATCATCAGCATCAGCATCATCAGCAGCATCAGCATCATTGCCGTCATCATCAGAAGCATAAACATCAGCATCAGCATCAGCATCAGCAGTATCAGCATCGACATCATAATCATCGTAGTCTTCGGCATCATCATCAGCAGCAGCATCAGCAGCATCACCATCATAAGCATCGTCATCATCAGCAGCATCATCAGCATCATCATCATCATCAGCAGCAGCATCGGTATCATCATCCTCGTCATAATCCTCATCCTCATCCTCATCCTCACCCTCATAATCACCCTCATCCTCATCCTCACCCTGCGCCTGCTGCTGCTCCTCCTCCTCCTCCTCCTCCTTATCACCATCATCAGCAGCAGCATCATCATCAGCAACAGCAGCAGCATTCTCGTCCTCCTCCTCTTCCGCCTCCTCCTCCTCCTTCTCCTCCTTCTCATCCTCTTCCTTCTCATCATCCTCGTCCTTCTCCTCCGCCTCCTCCTCCTCCTTGTCCTCCTCCTCCTCCTCCTCCGCCTCCTCCTCATCCTCCTCCTCCTCTTCCTCTCCTCCTCTCCCTCCTCCCTTCTCCTCCGCGCCATCCTCCTCTTCCTCTCTCTCCTCCCCCTCTCCCTCTTCCCCTCACCGCCTCTCCACCTCCTCCGCCTCCTCCTCCTCTCCTCCTCGTCCTCCTCTTCCTCCTCCTCCTCCTCCTTTTCCTCTTCCTCCTCCTCCTCTTCTTATTATTCTTAGTATTAGTAGTGTTGGTAGTGGTGTTAGCATTGTTCGTCGTATCCCTCTTATTCGTCTTAGTATTATTCTTATTAGTACTATGGGTCTTCTTATTTGTTTTCGTACTATTAGTCGTATATTATTATCATCATTAGTATCAACAGTATTCCTGTTCGTCTGAATGTGCATACTAGTTTGATTATCATTATTATTAGTATGCTTCTTATTGTCTTTATAAGTAATAGTATTGTGCATTAGTATGATTATTCCACTTATTATTCCTCCTCCTCCTCCTCCTCCACCTCCTCCTCCTCCTCCTCCTCCTCCTCCTCCTCCTCCTCCTCCGCCCTCTCCTCGCTCTCCTCCTCCTCCTCCTTCCTCTCCTCCTCCTCCTCCTCCTCCTCCGCCTCCTCCCTCCTCCTACTCTCCTACTCCTTTCTGCGGTCAGCAGACGTGGCACGCACGAGGCACGTCGCGATATTCGTCATCCTCCTCCTGATCCTCCTCCTCCTCCTCCTCCCTCCTCCTTCTCCTCCTCTCTCCTTCTCCTCCTCCTCCTCCTCCTCCTCCTCCTCTTCCTCCTCCTCCTCGAACAGCAAACGCTCGCCGATCCTCGATCCCGCCTCCTCCTCATCATCCCCCCCGCTAACTGCGGTCCCCATGGGGTCCTGGCAGGGTCCACACGAGTCCCTGCGGGGTCCAGAGCCGCGGGGTCCTGGACGCGGGGTTCTTGTAGAGTCCATGCGGGGCCATGACAGGGCCCGCAAGAGGAGTCCTTGAGGGGTCCCTGTCCGATGCAGTAGTCCCTGAAAGAAACACCCCCATGCCCAAAGAGGGAGACACTCCAATACTCCCTGCGGGAGTCAAGACAATAGCTACGCCACGCAGGAGTGAATCCGCCACCGTGCCAGCTCCACGCTGGACCGTGTGGTAATACCTGTCTACTGTCCGGTAAAGTTTTCTCTGGGGCCGACCCTCCCCCCTTACCACGACCGGCCTCAGAAAACCGTGCCCGCTGAGATTGCTCTACCCCTCCAGTTGGCTCGTCCCGAAACGACTATCATGCCTGTTAGGATCGTCCAAACACACAACCCATCGAAGTACCAAAAGCTACAAGATTTCCCATGGATGCCAACAGGCACCAGGAAGCCTCAAGAAGACGCAAAGAAACCTCCGACGAGACCCTAGGAGGCGAAAACCGCTCAAACGACTACTGGAAGCCAAGGTTTTGTGTTTCTAAAGCGTTTCAGCGTCGGATCGCCTCAGAAGGCCTCAGAGTGTGTGCAAAAGCCACCAATGTGGGCCAGGACGGCCCAAAAAGCGCACGTGTCCGCTTCCGGACGGCTCGAAGACAGCCAAAGATCGTCCCCCCAACAAGCCCCCACACGCTCTCAAGAGAGACCCAACGGGCCCGCAAGAGGCACCAGAGAAACTCCCGTGGGGAAGGGAAGAAGTGGGGGCAAAGGAGGAGAGCGAGCCTGAAACTGACCCTGACTACATCTTATCCCGATCGAAACACTCGGCACGCCGCAAACAGGGAGCTCTGGAGGGAGCCCGAAAAGCGTGGCCTCCTCACGAGTTCCCGCAAAACCACGAGGCAAACTCTGCCACCGCAGTCGGGGAAGCAAAGACGGAGGAAGGACAAGGGGGAAGTAGGAGTAAGTCGGGCCTGTCC
>CAUYUJ010020653.1:74370-89370 GCA_963575745.1 Prorocentrum cordatum | reverse complement strand
CTTGCGAGGCGGGATATTAGAGGGCAGAAAATCCACCCCGATAATCCGCCGGCCCCCTTGTGGGGCCACCAGGCTGCGAGGCGCGTGATTCGCAGTTCCCTGTACCAGTTGTAGTTTGTAGTTTCCAGTGTTACAGTTCTGCTTCTTGCTGGTTACTGTAACTAGTTGACTTCTTGCTGGTTACTGTAACTAGTTGATTGACCGCGCGAGGGGGGGGGAGGCCCAAACGGGATCTTTAGCGTCCCCTGGGCGCGTTGTCTGAATTGCTGGGGGGGCTCGAAATCGACACCCCTCACGCAGATCCGCAGGGTCAGGGTCCAAAAACACAGGGGATTAGCCACCTTTTCTGAAATTCGGTGCCACCCCTCACACAGATCCGCTGGGTCAGGGTCCAAAAATGCAGGGGATTTGCTACAGTTCTGGAATTCGGTGCCACCCCTTACGCAGATCCGCGGGGTCAGGGTCCAAAAACACAGGGGATTTGCCACATTTCTGAAATTCGGTGCCACCCCTCACGCAGATCCGCAGGGTCAGGGTCCAAAAACACATGGGATTTGCCACCTTTCTGACATTCGGTGCCACCCCTCACGCAGATCCGCGGGGTCAGGGTCCAAAAATTCAGGGGGGGTGCTACATTTCTGAAATTCGGTGCCACCCTCACGCACATCCATCGCAAGGCGTGGTAACCCAAACTGCTAGAACTCCCTCGGCCCTTTAATCGCAAGGTGTGGCAACCAAGCCCGTACACCATACACGTCTTACCAATCGCCAGGTGTGGTAACCCCTCTTGTGATCAGTTGGTTCTGCTGATTGCGTTCGGCTTCGCATGAAGTTTCGATACTGCTTCACAACAGCGCCAAGGCCTCATGACTTAGCTCTTCCATGGCCCATTCTCCGAGAGAGGGGGCCGGCGGCAGGGGGCGAAGCCCTTACGGATAACCACCCCGACACGCGAGGCCGTTTAGTAGACCCTCCCAAAGAAGGAATCGAACAGGGCAGGGCTGTTTCGTAAACGCCCAGGGCCGTTTAGTAAACCCCAATTGTCGGGTCCAGGTGATTTTTCCTCCCTTGAGATTGATCCCTGCCCGCTGCCTGTGGGACCGACGTCGTGGGGCCCCCGCGGGCGGTGGAGATGGATACATGTGGGCACCAGGCCCGGGAAACCAGAATAGATCCAGATGCACCGCCCGTCGAGGCCTCCGAGGACCGATCCTCCAGGAAGCTGGGAGGAGGAGGAGAAGAAGTCCTCCTCCTCCTCCTCCTCCTCCTCCTCCTCCTCCTCTCCCCCTCCTCCTCTCCTCCTCCTCCTCCTCCTCTCCTCCTCTTCCTCCTCCTCGTCCCTCCTCCGCCTCCTCCTACTCTCCTCCTCCTTCTCCTCCTCCTCTCTCCCTCTCTCCTCCTCCTCTCCTCCTCCTCCTCCTCTCCTCCTCCTCCTCCTCCTCCTCCTCCTCCTCCCTCCCCTCCTCCCTCCTCCCCCTCCCCTCCCCCCTCCCCCCTCCCCTCCCCCTCCCCTTCCCCCTCCCCTCCCGGCCGGGAGTTTTATGCAACTGTTCGTCCCCGACGACCAGCTGGCCCGCGCCCCGCACCGCCCTCTCCACGGTCCTCTGGATCCTGCGGGTGCGCTCCACCTCGAGGTGCCGGCGGTTCGCCACCTCGTGGTCGCTCCAGGCCTTGAGGCAGGAGGCGGCGTGGTAGAAGCTGAGGCGGAGGTCAGAGACCTCTCGGGCGTCGTGGGCAAGAAACAGGTCAACCCCTCCTCCGCCTCCCTCCTCCTCCTCCTCCTCCTCCCTCCTCCTCCTCCTCCTTCCTCCTCCTCCTCCTCCTCCTCCTCCTCCTCCTCCTCCTCCTCCTCCTCCTCCTCCTCCTCCTCCTCCTCCTCCTCCTCCTCCTCCTCCTCCTCCTCCTCCTCCCCTCCTCCTCCTCCTCCTCCTCCTCCTCCTCCTCCTCCTCCTCCTCCTCCTCCTCTCCCCCCTCCCCCCCCCTCCCCCTCCCCTCCTCCCCTCCTTCCTCCTCCTCCTCCTCCTCCTCCTCCTCCTCCTCCTCCTCCTCCTCCTCCTCCTCCTCCTGCTCCTGCTCCTACTTCTTCTCCTTCTGCTGCTGCTCCTCCTCCGTCTCCTCCTCCCCGAGCCCAAGTCTTGCGTCTCCCCGAGAGATCGTCGTCGACTCCCGGGCCAGCGGCCTCAACATGCTGCTGGTCAACATGCTGAGCCCGGAGGATCGTGGGCGAAAACCATGTCCGTATCCGCGGCCTCGCGGGCCAGGCCCCCGCGGATACGAGGCGCTTTTTCGCGGATGCCCTGCGCGGAGCGTCTCCGTACGACCGCGTATCCGCGGGGTCGCGCCCCAAAATCCAGACCGCGAGGGCGCGGATACGAACATGTTCGCCGCTCGTGCAGGCGTGGATAATCGACAAGCGCGTTCCACTCATCGCAAAGTAGCTACTCGCAAATGGGCAAAATCATCCGCGGGGGATTCACGCTCCATTACATCGAGCAAAACATGTTTTTGTCCAGGCGTTTGCGAGTAGGCACTTTGCGAGTAGTGGAACGCGCTCGGTGAGATAGACCAGGCTCGGCGCAAACCCAGCTCAGCCGAGTCAGAGAAAAAGGCGCTGCGATTCCTCGCGGGGCTTCCCAGCCTCGGCCTGGCCTCGAGCGGCTCCCCCAAACCCGGCTCGGCCCAACTCGGGCAGGAACGACTGCGCAGTTGAGACCACTGGCACTCTGCAGGATCCTGCGGGATCTGGCGCTCTGGCTGAGCCACCGCTGGCGCCGAGCCCAGCTGCGCGGGGGACCCGAACCTCCGTGAAGTCGCACGACCGCCGGCCGCCGTTGAGCTGCAGGGCCTGCTCGACCTTCATGTCGCCCAGCAGGAACATGTTGTCGCGCGCCTGCCGGCAGCGCGCCCGCGGGGGGGGGGGGGACGGGCAGAGGGGGCGGGCCTCCTCGGCAGCCTCCTAGGGGAGGCCTCTGGCCTTCTGGGAGGCCCTCGGTTCGGGGCCACGAAGCCGTGTGGTGACGGGCCGCGTGGCGACCTCGGAATCCCCAGCGACCTCACCGCGCGGTCCGCCACCACACGGTCTTGTGACCTCGGAGGCCCGTCGCTCGAGGCACCCTCGGAGAACGACTCGAGTCCCAAAACCGCGTAGTGACCCCGAGTCCCCATTGACTCACCACGCGGTGTGGTCACCACACCGCTTGGGGGCCCCCGCTCTGGGCCTCCTCCAGCAGCCTCAGCTGGCTTCTCAAGAAGCGCGAGGGCTTCTGCGGAGACCCGCCGCCCTCGGAGAAGGCTGGCCCCCGGTGCCTCCACCACGTGGCGCGCTCGGGGGGCTGCCAAGAGGTGTCACTGGCCCAAGGTGCCCCCAGCGTTTCGCTCCATTCTGGAGCCCATGGAAACCGTGAGGGCCTTCCCTGAGATCCGACGTGGGCGAAAACGCCTGGCGAAACAGATCGAGACGGCAGGATCTCAGGGTCCGCGAAGGCCTTGGAGTACCTTGGGCCAGGGACACCTCTCTGTCGGGAGCGAAAAATGAAAAAATACGCAGAAAATATTCCAAAATGCCCAAAAAAACTCCAATAAAATTCCCCCATGTAGAGGGACAGGCCCGACTGAAGTCTAGGAGAGGGACGTCCAAGAGGGGGAGGCGCAGCTCATGGCCCGAGGCAAGTGCTCGGCCCAGGGGGGGGGACCAGGAGACGAATTGAAAGAAGAAGAGGGTGCCATGAGATCTGGGGAGATATGATGGCCCCTGCAATGATAACCCTCCATTGAAGAGAAACACAAAAAAAAATCATAACCATAATCCCACCAGCCCTCTGGGCGTCGGTGGTTTAGGGAGTTTCCTCGTCCACCCCTCCTTCTTCCCCTTCGGGGAGGGGTTTACCCCTGCCCCTACCCCCTCCCCATGGACCTGGACAGGGGGGTTCGCGAGGTGTCGGAGCGTCCAAAACAGCCTCGGCGAGGAAGCCAAAATCATTGGTTTTCCTAATTACGGTGTTGGCCCCATTTTGGCCTCCTGAGGGGGGCCCTAATAGTGCCCCCCCTCCTGTGATCGATCTTACCCAAGATGGCCCAAAGGGTGCCCCAAGAGGGTCCCAAGATGTGGCCAGGAAGCCCCAAGAGGCCCCCAGGATGCTGTGGAAAAATATGCCCCTCGGATTGGATATGCCCCCTGCTCTGCCCTTAAGCCCCTTATGTACTCTTTTTCCCCTCCCTCTCTCTCTCTCTCTCTCTCTTCTCTCGCTCCCACTGCTGCCGGCTCGGCTCGAGCCGGCGTGAGGCGACTTGGTTCCTGGTAGCAGGACTGGAAAAGGGGCCTCCCTCTCACCTCGAGCCCTGCGGGCTCCGCCGCCGACCCCCGCTGCGGGATCGGGAGGTCAAGAGGAGGCCCAACCCGGTTCCGCAGTGGTAGCGGAGCCCGCCGCTGCGCGGGCGCCATCGGCCGAGGGCGAGATCTACGACGATTCTCAGTGCAGAGCGAGTGCTGAAGGACGAGTACTACCTGGACGTGTACACGGAGAGCGACGACAGGGACGATGCGACAGGCATCGTCTCCCGGGCGATTCCCAGCGATGGGCGGCGGCACGCTCAGCCCGGACGCCCTCCCTCCGCGGCCGAGCGGAGGCGGTGGAGGCACCTGGCAAAAGAGAAGATCAATGAGCTGGGTGCAATCACCGGCATGGACGAGCCGCGACCTCGAGGGCATTCCGACGTGGGACGGCAGCCCTGGGCGGTGGCGGCGGTACAAGAAAGACGTGGCAATGTGGATTGAGGGCATCAATCTGGACGCGAGCTGGAGCTAGGCGGCACGGATGGTTCGGTGCCTGACAGGCCCGGCGAAGACGCTCGGCGAGTCCATCCCGATGGTGGAGCTGCGCGCCAAGACCTGGGAGTGGATCCCCGAGGAGTTGGACGAGGAAGCGGCTGCCGCGGCGGCCGAGGACGGGGACCACGAGGAGCGCGGCCACTGGCAGGAGCCCGACACCATGGCGGGCATCAACCGCTTGATGGAGGTGCTCGGGACGATGGGCGTGGATGACTCGACGAGGCGAGACCAGGTGATGAACTACTTTTATAAGCAGTTGCATCGCAGAGCCGACGAGGATCTGAACTCGTGGATGATCAGGTTCGGTGAAGCTCGCAGCCAGTTGGACGAAGAAGATGTGGCCGTGCCGGCGAGAACGGCGGGCTGGTGGCTGATCGAGAAGATGGGCCTGAACGAGACGCAGAAGAGTATGCTGATGACCTCGACCAGCGGCAGCATGGAGATTCGCGAGGTGGTCCCAGCCATGATGCAGGTGTTCCCCAACCTGCACGTGACGGAGCGGCGACCTAGCGCGTTCGACCGCAACAGGAGGACGATCACCTTCAATCGCCCGGGGACGCAGCTCTTGAAGAAGAAGGTGATTCGGAATTTCAAGGAGGCACACGTGACGGAGGACCTCGACGGGATCAGCCAGCTGGACGAGGGCGAGCTCGAAGCGCTGAATGCGGAGCTCGGTAGCTTCGATGGGGACGCCGACGACGAGACGGTCGACGAGGCCCTGGCGACGGAGCAGGACCACGACATCGAGGGCATCCTCGCCGCGGAGCTGGAGGCGCTCTCGACGGTGCTCGAGGAGGCCGAGAACGACCCAGAGTTGGCCCAGAAGCTCGGGAACTTAGAGAGCGGTGTGGAATCGATGATGGAGGGCCTCATCACGGTGCGTGAGAGCAAAAAGCGCGTGAAAGAACTTCGGAAGGATCGCAAGTTTGGTGGCAAGGGCGGCGGCAGAGGCTCAGGCTCGAGCTCGAGCAGCGGCAAGAAGTTCATGACGAGCTTCGGCAAGAGCAGCCCCGACACGAAGAACTCGGATTGCCACACTTGCGGCGAGAAGGGCCACTGGGCAGGCGACGCATGCTGCCCGAAGCTCAAGGAGTGGAAGGCTGAGCAGGCCAAGAAGAAGCTGCAGCAACAGTTTAAGCCGAAGGACGCAATGGTGGTGGATTTGCTGCAGACGCCAGAAGTTCTGGACGCGCAGGCGACAAGGATTCAGAAGGACGTGTTCGAGGTGCTGGTGACCAGCAATTACGGGCACGTGCAGTGCGTGACGCCGGCGTTCGAGGTGACAGCGACGGAGGAGACGGACACCAAGCGCAGTCACCTGGACTACCCGCCCTTCTGCCCGGACTGCGTCTACGAGGGAGACGACCGCGATGTCCGGTGCGCGATGTGTGGGCGGGACTACACAGATATTTACGAGGGCGCCGGCCAGCAGGCAGCAGAGGATGACGTGTTGGCAAGCACGACCCGTTCGTATGAAGTCCTGATGGCGACGCAAGTCCTTGGCATGGGGAGTGGTGCCCCCTCTTCTTCCGTCGGCGGAGGGCCAGCAGATGGGCCGAATCCTGGGATGGGGAGTGGTGCCCCCTCTTCTTCCGTCGACCATAGCGCAGGGTCGGCGGACGGCCCAGGTTTGGGTGCTGGGCTGCGCCCCCATTCTTCTGCCGGTCCGATGCCCTCGGATGGGTCAAGCGACGAGCGAGCTATTCAGGAGGTGTTGCTTTCATCGGCGTCCATCGGGGGCCAAGGAGACGATGGCACGCTCGACTCAGCCTGCAACAGTACGGTGTCGGGCGACGTGTACGCCAATAGGCTCGAGGATCGCTGCAAGGAGCTGGGCATCGAGAGCTACATCAAGAAGGAGCCGCAGCTCGCGATCTTCCGCTTCGGGAACGGCCAGAAGCAGATCTCCAAGGAGCGCTGGACGGTGCCGGCGTCGGTCTTCGGCGTGGACGCCTACGTGACTTTCTCGGTCATCGAGGACTCGGTGCTGCAGTTGCTCATCGGGAAGGACGCTCTGCGCGGCATGGGCGCAGACATCAACTTCGCGGAGGACTCGTTCAAGTCGGACCAGCTCGGCATCACACCGAAGCGTCTGAACGAGACCGACGGCGGGCACTACTCGATGCCGATCTTCCCGCGTGACAGCTGGAAGCCCCCGTCGGGGGGTCCGACAGCGGAGGCGGTCTTCCGCGTCAAGTCCAAGGTGCAGGAGGCGCTGATGACGATGAAGTCTGAGTTGGCTGCACGTGCGGCAGACCGGCGGGCCGCGGAAGTGGAGGACGTGGTCCCCGTTCCCGAGGATGAGGACGACTGGAACGTGCCCGATGGCGAGGTCGATGTCTCTGGTCTCGAGATGTGGGAGCGCCAGGACTACAACGCGAGGGCGCTCAAGTCTTCGAATCGGGATGGTCCGAACTGGAAGCTGGTGCGGGCTCGAGAGACGTTTTGCATGGATACGGGCGATATTATTGAGGATCTGCGGTGGATCGAAGGACTATCTAACGAGGAGATGTTCGAGCAGCTCGACCCGCCGAGGAACACGGTCACTCGGCTCTACTGGGAACCGGAGCCCGAGAGGCCAAGGCCGACTTCCTCCGAAGGCCGGCCGCTGCTCTGTGATCGAGATCAGCTCCTACGTGTTCCCTGGGATGTGCTGGAGGACATGGCGACGGTGCTGGAGATCCCGCGGGCGGAGCACCTGAGCATTAAGGTGCTGATCGATCGGCTGGTGGAGGAAGGCGCGAAGCAGAGGAGGACCCCTCAGGAGGAAGGCGAGGCGCTCGTGAGCGTGGGCGTGTCGCCTGGAGCCTCCGGCTCCGCCGGGCCAGCAGGCAGCCTGGCCCCTGGGACACCGAGCTCCGCCATGTCCAACGGGACAAGGAGGCGCATGCCATGCGGGTGCTTCCTGCTCTGGGACTCAAGAACAAGGCCGAGCTGGTGGACTACGTGCGCAATCATGAGGCGCCGACGGACGGCAACCCGGAGCTGATGACGATGCCTGCGCTGAAGGACGCGGCCTATGCGTACGACAGGGGGCTGTTCGTGCGAGCTCGCATGGGTCCGCGAGGCCCAGCGGCCGGCAGCGCGGTGGTCCGCCCACCGCCCTTCGACCCTCGAGCGCGACCCGTTGCTCGAGGACCCTCGGCACTATCGAGGTGGCTGTTCGGCGCGGCGATGCTGGGAATGTGTATGCCGGTAAAGGTTACGAAGGAGGTGAACTTCACGGACTGGGTCGACCTGACCCCGACGGTGGAGACGATGAAGCACGGCACCAGGACCCTGGTGAAGGACCAGCTGCACTCCCTGCAGCGCGACCTGGCGACGGTGGACATCAAGCCCGAGGCCTACCTGACGGAGTTCGGGCCCTCTTTCGGCTCATGGGAGGCCGAGTGCGAGGCGGCGGTCAGCGAGAAGACCCCGCCGCAGCCGTGGATCGAGGAGGTGTTCACGACGAAGGAGGCGGTGCGCAAGGAGGCGGCCAGGCAGGGGCTCCCGACGATGCGGAGCTACTCGCTGGAGTTCGGCGACGACTTCAGGTCGCCCACGAAGCGCCGCGAGGTGCTGCGGGACATCAAGAACAAGAAGCCGAAGCTGGTGCTCATGGCCTTCCCTTGCGGGCCCTGGAGTAACTTGACCTACTTCCAGAAGGATCAGGCCAAGGTTCAAGAGCGGCCAGATCGGGACCGGCCTTTTCTGAGGTTCGTGAAGGAAGTGGCGAAGGTCGTGGAGAACTACGGTGGCGCCTGGATGATCGAGAATCCAAGGTGGTCTCGAGTCTGGGGTGAACCAGAACTCCAGGGGCTCATTCGGGACGGCTACGCCGCGGAGGTGGACCAGTGCATGTACGGACTCACCTCGGAGCGCGGGGAAGCCCATCGGAAGCCGACGAGGTTCCTGGCGTCTCACGAGGAGCTGCTCGTGGACCTCGACCGGCAGTGCGATCATTCGCACAAGCACGACCTCGTCATGGGGGGTGCGAGCGTGACGGCGCGGACGGGCCACTACACTTCGGAGTTGGCGAGGAGCAACGTGAAGGGTATGCTGAAGTTGTTCGGCCCGAAGGAGGTGCTCGCGGCTGAGGAGGACTCCGAGGAGGACCCAGAGGAGGTGGACGATCGGGGCTTCGTGGACTTCCCAGCCACAGAGGAACCCCAGGAGGATAGGACGACGCTGAAGGAGACGAAGGTATCAAAGGAGGTGCGGAACGCGGTGCTCAGGATCCACAAGAACCTGCGACACCCCTCGAAGGATCAGCTCGTGAGGGCATTCCGCGCGTGCGGGGCAAGCGATGAGGCCATCGCGGCGGCGATGCAGTTGCAATGCCCGGTGTGCCACGAGATGAACAGACCGGCGGTCGGACACACCAGATTCCCCGCACGGCTCAAGAAGGTGAAGGAGTTCGGTGAACAGATCGCGATCGACCTGTTCACTGTGCACACGAACTCGGGCGTGGCGCTGGAGATGCTCAACATTGTGGACATCAAGACGGGCTTCCAGGTGGTCGCGCCCATCAAGAGTAAGCATCCCGGCATTGTGGCCCAGGCGCTGGAGCTGGTCTGGTTTAGCTGGGCCGGCGTACCCAACGCGTTGGTGTGCGACAACGGCGGCGAGTTCTACAAGGAGGTGTTTCGCTTGCTGGAGGGCTGCGGGGTGCAAGTGTGGTTCACGGCGGTGGAGGCGCCGTGGCAGAACGGCATGTGCGAGCGTGCTGGAGGTGAATGGAAGGTGCTCTGGAAGGCCAGTACCACGGAGGCGGACATCGAGACCGAGCTGGAAGTGACGGCTGCCGCCGTGATGATCACCTGGGCCAAGAACCAGCGGATCAATGAGTCCGGGTTTTCGCCAGCGCAACTCGTGCTGGGGCGATCCCAGACGCTGCCGTGGGGACTGCTCAGTGAACGCGGTCGTTCACAAATCGCGGCGCACGAGGCGGTGGACAATGATCCCTACATGACGAAGCGGTTGCAGGTCTACAGCGCGGCGAAGGTGGCACTGGAGAAGCTGGACACTAGCAAGCGACTGCGACGTGTCTTGGTTGCTCGCAGCCGCCAGATGCCTCCCAGCACGAACGTGAAGCTCGGTGACGGGGTCTACTTCTACCGCGAGGGGAAGCGCAAGAACCGGCGGAAGAAGGGGCCCGTCCTTGATCTTCAAGGCCTGGCATGGGCCAGCGGTCGTGATCGGTGTCTAGCCGGCAGCCATCTACGTCTCGTACGAGGGGCTGTCGACCAAGTGCGACCCTGCGGCAGTTCGCCGCACGTCACCCGACGAAGCACTGGGCATCAGCGCCCAAGAGCAGCTGGACATCATGGAGAAGGCGCTGCTCGACATGTAGGCTGATGGGGAACTCGACATGGAGGACGCGACCAAGGCGCATGAGGACGATGTTGTACCAGCAGATGGAGGTGAAGCGCCGGAGGTTGAGGCTCGACCTTCTCAGGCCGACGAAGACGTGGAGGATTACACCGGGCAGGAGCAGCAGGAGCCGACGGAAGAGATCCCACCGTCCGCCGTAGTTGCTGCGATGGCCGGTGGTTCGGCCAGTGGCGAGCTCGATCCCATTTCGAGCGCCGAGTTCTCGCGGAAGACGAGTTCTCGGGAGAGCGGGAAGACCGACTTCCTGCACGACGTGGCGCAGCGGCTGCGGGACCAGGGCGAGGACCCGAGCAAATCCAAGGCGCTGCGCGTGGCCAAGGCTATCCAGAAGCAGGTCGGAGAGGTGCGTGAGCGATCGAGGCCTTCGATTGCTGCAGCACCGGTGGCGAACGTTATTCCAGACGGACAGTTCGGGCCCTACGGCAACTTCGCGCCGAGAACGCCGCACGCCGAGGACGATGAAGACGAAGACCCAGGACGTGAAGGTGATGCTTCGAGCCCCATCACGCCCGCGGTGGAGTCGGCGTTGGCGCCGCTTGAGGTCCAGGCTCAAGGTCGGAAGCGTGACGCAGTGGAGGCTGAGTTGCCAGAGGCGCCATCTCGTGGAGGACGTGATGGACCAGCGGAGCCCAAGCACCCCGATGAGGCGCTCTGGGTCAAGGGCGTGAAGAAACGAGCTAAAGCGTGGCTCAAAGGTGCTCCTGAAGCAGATCGGCGACGCTTTCTGGACCACCTGGAGACGGTGCCTGTGGTTGACCCCCAGTTCGAGGCGATGCTCGTTCAGGGCCAGGCCCGGAAGGAGAAGGTATGGAGTCGGATGGACCCGCCGACGAAGGCGAACTACGAAGAGGCAGCAGCGTCGCAGTGGACCAAGTGGATTGACACGGAGTCCGTGGAGGTGCTGCTGGAGAAGGAGTCCGCAGAACTCGAGGAGCAGATGAAGCGCGACGGCAAGGGCGACTACATCATGAGTACGCGGTGGGTGCTGACTGACAAGAACGACCCGCTGAGGACGGAGGCGAATGACCTACCGCTGAAGGCGAACGCGAGGCTGGTGGTCAACAGTGGCGACCCCGGGCGTTCGGACGAGAAGGCCAACGTGAGTGGACGCGCCCTGTGCGACCACCCAGTCGGAGATGATCCTGACGCAGGTGGCTGCGTCGCACCCGGAGTGGAAGTTCGGGTCGAAGGACGTGAGTGGCGCGTTCCTCAAGGGCGAGGTGGACGAGCGCGGCTTGGTGATCCGCGCTCCGATGCACGGCCCCTCGCTTGCAGACTTTCCTCGAGGTCGACTGGCACGAGTTCGGAAGGGCGTGTTCGGATTACCTACGGCGCCGAGGCTGTGGTACCTGAAGGTGGTCTCAGCAGCCCGCAAGCTGAGACTCGAGCCCTCTCGCTCGGACCCTGCATTCCTGGTGCTCCACGACTCGAAGGCGAAGAAGCGCTGGCCGGACACGATGTGGGGCTTTGTCTGCGTTCACGTGGACGACTCCCTCTGGACGGGGAACGAGAAGATGGCGAAGGTGATGGACGCGCTGGGCAAGGAGTTCGGCTTCGGCAGCGAGGAGTACGATAACTTCGTGTTCTGTGGCAGGCGGTTTCAGCAACAGCCTGGAGGAGCTATTACGATTGACATGATGGAATACGCAGCTGGCCTGGAGCCTGTGACTGTGCCCAGGGCACGACGCACGGCGGCACACCAGCCCATGAACGCGATGGAGTGGAAGCAGTATCAACAGGTGGTCGGCAAGATCAACTGGCTGGTGACCAAGCTGCGCGTGGACTACTCGTACGACCTGGCGGTGCTGCGGACGCAAGAAGGGCCCGAGGATCTCGGCGCTGATCAAGGCGAACCAGTTGCTGAGGGAGTTGAAGCGCAGCTCGACGTTCAAGATCACGATGCGACCGATCGACCTCCAGAGGTTCGGCCTGGTGGTGGTGTCGGACAGCTCACTGGGCAATGTGATGAGTGACGGGACGGCGTTGCAGTCGGACCCGGCGACCGAGAAGATAGGCACCCAGGCCGGCTTCCTCATCCTGTTCGCGGACCGCGCGCTCGTGGACGGCGGCGTGGGCCGGTTCTCGTTTCTGGAGGGCAAGAGCCACAAGTTGAAGCGCGCGGAGAGGAGCTCCTACGCTGCGGAGGTGATTTCCGTGGGTGACGCCGTGGACGTCGCCCAAGGCATACGCGACCAGATCGCAGAGATGCTGTACGGCCCCGTGGCAAGGGGCGCAGGTATGAAGCTGTCGGGCTGGCAGGTACCAATGACGGTTGTGACGGATAGCGAGGATGGACATGATAGGCTCAACTCGGACGCTGGCGTGGGGAGCTCGGCCCAGAAGTCGGTGAATTTGGGGTTGGCGAGCATCAGAGAGATTTTAGATAGGCCGCAGACGATGGTACGCTGGACGGATGGGAGTAATATGTTGAGCGACGTGCTGACGAAGGATATGCCGGCGGACCATCTCAGAGAGGCGCTGGAGCGCGGCACGTGGAGCATTGAGCTTCGTGAGGAAATGGTGAAGACGGCGCGGCGTGTCGCTCGAGAGCGCTGGGAATCCCGAATGAAGAAGTTGGCCAAGGATGGCAGGTTCACACCCGGATTCCTTGAGCCATAGTGAGTGATACTGGACATCTCTTTCCTCCTCTAATTGTCTACGCCGGTGCTGTGCCGAGACTGCTGCGAGCGTGAACGCTCGAGCATAGTGCTGTGCTAATTATCTTACCCCTCTCTCCCCATCCTTGGAGTGCGATAATTCCCAAGGTCAGGATAGCGTTGCTGTGAATATTTTGGCGACAGTGTTAGCTGCGAGCAGAGTTTATTGAGAGGAAGTTGTGTATTACGTTTCATATTCGCGGGTCGCTCCCGCCCTACATGTGCGAGTTTTGACTGGAATTCTGAGTGAAGGTTTTTCGGACGGCTTGCCTATCAGAAGTCGGCTGTCGAGGCGGGCGCATATCCACAAAGATAAAGAATCCGTGTGGAAAAATATGCCGCTCGGATTGGATATGCCCCCTGCTCTGCCCTTAAGCCCCTTATGTGTTCTTTTTCTCCTCCCTCTCTCTCTGCCTCTCTCTCTCTTCTTTCGCTCCCACTGCTGCCGCCTCGGCTCGAGCCGGCTTGAGGCGAACTGGTTCCTGGTAGCAGGACTGGAAAAGGTGCCTCCCTCTCACCTCGAGCCCTGCGGGCTCCGCCGCCGACCCCCGCTGCGGGATCGGGAGGTCAAGAGGAGGCCCAACCCGGTTCCGCAGATGCCCCCAAGAGGCTCCCAAGAGACCCCCAAGAGGCCCCAAGAGACCCCCCAGAGGCACCCAAGACGCTTCAAGAGGCCTCGGCGAGAATGCAAAATCACTGATTTTTACCAAGGTTTTAGCCACATGTTGGCCTCTTGGGGGGGGGGGGCACTGATTCAGATGACTCCAAGAGCGCCTGGGAGAGCCCAAGATGACCTCCAAGATGGCTCAAAATATCCCAAGATGTCTCATAACGGCTCCCACGATGCTCCAAGATGCCCCAAGACCGCTCCAAAAAGGCTCCCAGTGGCCAAAGAGTTCCCCCAGGAGGCCCCGAAGAGGTCAAAACCTGAGGAAATTCTGTGTTTGGTGTTCTCGCCTTTTCGCTTCCGATGGCCATCCGAGGAAGGTGCTCCCAGAGGCCTCGGCGATCATGTCAAACCATTGTTTGCACTAAGGTGTTAGCCACATGTTGGCCTCTTGGGGGGGGCACTGATTAAGATGACTCCAAGAGCGCCTCGGAGAGCCCAAAATGACGCTCCAAAACGTTCCAAGACCGCTCCAAGATGGTTCCAAGTGCCCACAAGAGCATCATTAGAGTGCCCTCAAAAGGCCGAAATGCTTCAAAACCCTGGGGAAAATCAATGTTTTTGGTGTTCTCAGTTTTTCGCTTCCGAAGCCCATCCGAGGCCTCAAGATGGCGCCAAGATGTCCCAACTGGGCCCCAACAGGGGCCCAAGAAAGCCTCAAGACTGCCTCAACAGCGTCCAAGAGCGCTCCAAGAGCGATCCAAGAGGGGTCCAGGAAGCGATTTTATACAGTCTGGAGGGGCAGCGCTAATCCCACCAGCCCTCTGGGCGTCGGTGGTTTAGGGCGTTTCCTCTTCCACCCCTCCCTCTTCCCCTTCGGGGAGGGGTTACCCCTCCCCCTACCCCCTCCCCACTGACCTGGACAGGAGGGGCGGGGAGCGGTCAGAGCGTCCAAAACAGCCTGGGCGAGGAAGCCAACATCATTGATGTTAGCAGGGTCTTGGCCCCATTTTGGCCTCCTGGGGGGGCAGCGCTAATTAAAGCTCAGCTCTTCTTTGATAGATCTCCTCCAAGATGGCACAAAGAAGCGCCCAGGAGGCCCCAAGAGGTCCCAAAATGGCCCCAAGATGGCCCCAAGAGGCCCCCAAGAGGCCCCCAGAAGGCCCCCAAGAAGACCCTCAGAGGCCCCAAGAGGCCCCCCCCCCCGAGGCACCCAAGACCCCGAAGAGCCCCCCAGGATCGCCAAGAGACCCCCAAGACGTCCCAAGAGGCCCCCAAGAATCGCCCAAGAGATACTCCAAGAGGCTCCTAGAGGCATCCAAGAGACCTCTGGCCCTTGTGCTTGCCCTCCTCCTCCTCCTCCTGTTCCTCCTTCCTGCTCCTACTCCTTCTCTTCCTCCTCCTCCTCCTCCTCCTCCTCCTCCGCCTCCTCCTCATCCTATTCATCCTCCGTCTTCCCACTCCCTCATCCATCCATCCATCCACCTCCTCCTTCTCCTCCTCACTCCTTTGCACGGTTCGGCCGTCCTCCT
>CAUYUJ010020653.1:54370-64370 GCA_963575745.1 Prorocentrum cordatum | reverse complement strand
GTGTGCATAGCATGTTCTGGCACGTCCCGCTGTGAGCGTCCGGCTGCGAGCGTCTGGGCGTGAGAGCGAACCCGAATGAGCGACAGGCACGACGACGATGACGACGGCGGCGGCTACGATGAGAGACAGCGACGACGACGACGACGACGACGACGACGACGACGACGACGACGACGACGACGACGACGGCAACTCACGCCGCCTGTGAGTAAATCTTATCTTCTCATCTCCTTCCTTCCCCTCTCCTTCCCCCTGCGACATCCCCACGATCTGGCCGCGAACGCGGGAGTGGCCCCCATCCCTGGCGGCTCCTCCTGGGGGCGCCCGAATGCCACACCTGCTGTATCGCGGTGACTCCGAGGCGCCGAAACAACCAAACCGCCTGAGACGTCCCAACCATCTGAGCGCGAATCGGGGAGCGTCCCCATCCCTGGCGGTCCCCTATGGGGTGCCCAGATGCCACTACTGCTATATCGCGGTGAGCATTGCACCACCAACAGATAGGAGTGCGAGGATCTGGATGCGAGTGAATCTTGGTGCGAGTCCGTCTGTGTATGAGGAAGTCTGAGCCTGAGTGAGTCTGTGCGGCAGGGAACAAGTATATGAGTAGGCACGAATATGAGTGAGTCTGAGTGTGAGAAAGACTGAGTGTGAGTGAGTCGAAATATGAGTAGGTATGAGTAGGAGTGAGTCTGAGTTCGAGTGAGTCTGAATATGATTGAGTCTTGAAAGCAGATCTTAGGATACGAGAACAAGAAGCGCATGAGTGTGAGGCGGAGGCGTCCCAGACATAACAAGAACCCAGTCTCAGGATAGGGGAAATCAAGCTGCACGAGCATGAACTTTCGGAGATCCGCGCGAAGTTCGCGGATCGGCGCTGGGGCCCCCCCTCCCTGGCGCGCAGAACGCGCCAGGGGCGGCGCTGGAGGCGCCGACCGAGGGGCCCCAGCGCCGATCCGGAAATCCACGCGGAACTCCGAAAAAGCATGTTTATGCCAGGATCTCTTCTTCGAGGGGCGCCGCGCACCAGAGGCCGCTCTGGCGAGGGCCCCTCTTCGCCCTTGGCCGGCCTCCGCGTGGGACGAGGCCACCTGCAGGTAGCCCAGGAGCTCCTTCGACGCCTGCTCCACCGAGCTGGCCAGCTGGGACTCGCTCGTGCTCACCAGCTCCTCTGGGGGCGCCCAGGAGGAGGGGCAGCCAAGAGGGGTAGCCGCGGACCACGGCTTGAGGCATGTGCGCGGCTCCGGGGAGGCCAACGTGCGTGCTGAAACGGGAGGAGGCACCATGAACTCCGAGGAGGTATCATGGCCCCTGCCACGATATGCACCCACACTCTTTTCGTCGGTGGCGAGGCAGAGGAAGTCCGCACCATCGTGAGACGAATCGAGGCAACCGAAAGGCGAATTGTCCGGCGCGCAAGAGGAAAGACGACATGCACACACACACACACACACACACACACACACACACACACACACACACACACGCTTTTGGGCGTTGCGGGTGGGCGAGTCGCCACACCGTCAGGCGCGCGGCCAGCGGCCGGCGGCCGAGCGCGCAGTAGCGGGGAAGAGAAGAAGAGACAAAGAGATACCCGCTCAAAAACACACACACACACACACACGCACACTTTTCTTGTTTCGTCGACGGCGCGGCAGAGGCAGTCCGCTCTGGCGCGTGGCTGTTCGGGGCAATCGACGAGCTACACACACACACACACACACACACACACACACACACACACACACGCCCACTCCCCAGTCAGCACCCCCTCCCCTGGCCGAAGAGAGGAGGCCCGTCGCCTGCCTCCGCCCACGCACAACCGCCTGGCGAGGCGGCGCGTCTCTGGACGCGCGACCCTGCTCTCCCCCTGTCAGCCCAAGATTTCCGTGTCGTCGCTTTCGGAGGAGGAGGAGGAGGAGGAGGACGAGGAGGAGGAGGATTAGACTTCGAGCAGCCAGTTCGCATTCGAAGGCGTTGAAGAAAAAGGACCAAGGGGTTGGCGGTGCGGCGTCAGCCTCCGGATCATCACGCCCTCGGGGCCGCCCCTGGCTCCTGCTTGGCGAGCAGGGCGGAAGGCGCCCAGACGGCGCCAATCGCCACTGCCACCAAAACAGCCACTAGCCGGCAGGTCACGGCCGAGGTGGAGTAGCAGCACCTCCTAAAGGGGTGCCGCCGCTTCCCCTCCCTCCATTGCATAGTGCTCACCTTGAGAGGCCTCCCAGACAGTGTCCGAGTAGATGGGGTCGGATGATCGGCGAATTCGGCGCGGATAACATCGGGCTCCACATCGAGCCGCAACGCCGATGCATCGGCGTTGCGGCCCGACGTCTAGTCGCATCCGACCCCGTTTAACCGAGTGCTCCCGATAATGATCCCCTGGGGATAATAAAGTTAGGGGGTCTGGCGGGGATCATGAACGACCTTCCCAGCGATGATGATGATGATGATGCTGCTGATGATGATGATGATGATGCTGATGCTGATGCTGATGCTGATGCTGATGCTGATGGTGATGGTGATGCTGATGGTGATGATGCTGATGTTGGTGATGATGCTGATGCTGATGCTGGTGCTGATGCTGATGCTGATGATTATGATGATTACGATTATGATGATGATGATGATCATCATCATCATCATCATCATCATCATCACCACCACCACCACCACCATCATCATCATCATCATCATCATCATGGGTGCTGCTCGGTGCCTGCCACAGGTTCCTGACTCGGGAACGGCTGAGAAAGTGAGAATCCCATGGCCCTGCCGCACGTTCGTGACTTGGGAAAAATGGAATGGTGAGAATCCCATAGCCCTGCTACACGCTCGTGATTGCAGAAGCTGAAATGGTGAGACCACCATTGCCATGCTCAACGTTGTTGATGCTGTTGCTAGTCAACATGAGATGATAGCAACTTCGATTCGCAACTTGCCCCGTTGATTATCAAATTCGGCCTCTGCGCCCCTCTCCACAATTAAATCCTATTGACACGGGATAAAGAGGATACAGGGGGGAAAGGGGGGGGTACATTATTATCCGGGGCACTGGGTTAGTTGGAGTCGATTGGAGAGGACACGCGAGAGGACACGCGACCCTTCCGAGGGCCACATTGCCACAGGAAAGCAGAATGCATGGGTCACGAAACACAGGACAAAAGGGTACCCTTGATTTGGCAGGGTCGACCTACTGATCACCCTCGACTGTAATCGAACCCCATCTGAGAGGCCTAGGAATCGACGGTGAGACCACGGAAAGTGAGAAGGGGGGCCTTCTCAGAAGTCTCGGAAGTCCCCCCGGCCTTCTGAGAAGTTTCCTGAGCTAGCTCCGAAGACATAGAACACTTCTCAGAAGGCGCGAGGGCTTCTGAGAAGTCCCGCCACCTTCTGAAAGGGCCTTCTCCTTCTCACTTCCCCTCTGGCTTGCCGCCGCCGAATCAGGTTTTCGGGTCATAATTCGGGTCTCCGGCGGCCGTTCAGGACGATCCCGGCACCCCCAGAACGAACGCCCTCGGCGAGGCGCAGCTGCCGGAACGTACCCCGAGGCTGGCAAGCCGCCGAAGACCGACGAAAACGACCGAAAACGTGAACCTCGAACTCGAAGCCTCGAGCGCGAAACCTCGCCGCCGATAGCACCTTCGAAGCGGTGGAAGGCACAGCCCGGACGTCGTCCTCGCACTGCTCCCTCCTCTCGGGGCAGGGCCAACGGCCCACCTCGCCGATCCTGGCTGGGCCCACACCCTGGGCCAGCATCGATGCTCGCGCGCCCTCCAGGCCTGGCCTTCGGTCCCGCATCTCCACCTACAGGGGGAGTTTACAAAAAATAAAAAGGGTCAAAAATATCCCAAAATGGAAAAATAGTCAATAAAATAGTCCCCATACTGTTGTTGGACTGTTTTTTGAAATATTTTTCCTGTAGAGGGACAGGCCCGACATAAGCCCAGCCAGGGAGGCAGATGCACCGACCCAGAGATCCAGAGCACCGACAGAAATCAAATCGGAGGTTCTTCGCTAGCCTCGGCCTCTGGAAGCCCTCGGCGGGCCCCAACACCGTCGACAAACGACTCGGGGTGAAAAGCCGGTCCTGGGGGGCGGCGGGTCGGGGCTTCCAGAGATCCCGTATTGAATTACCCTGTCCCGTACTGGACTACCCTGCGACGTACCCAACCAATTTGCATCAAGTGACAAGACAAGTTGGCCAGAAACTGCCAGGGCAATGACAGTGCAGGCGCCGTTATAGGTTGCGCAAGCTACATCAGGAGCGCTCACGTGGCACGATTCACAGGACAAGAACAGAAGGACGAGGAGCGAAGGCCCAGGTTTGAGGAGGACCTGGGGGCGGAAAAGGATGGGCAAAAGAAAGGCGCGCGAGGGGCCGAACCGTCAGCGCGGCAGCAGCAAAGGGAAGGTGGCAGAGGGCAGAGGACGACGACGAAAGTGACGGGAGGAGACCGAAGACTGTTGCCTTTGTCGGTAGTACGCTAAAGATGCAGCGCTGCCTGCGCCATGACGCCGTGGCACTCGACAAAATGATTTTACCTGCTGACTTTCAGTGCTAGAGCGAGCGAAGCCTAGCTCGCCCACCTTCCTGCATTGGTCAATGCGGGAGCTAAATACTCGAAGACGCGCCGCAGGTCTGCGCGCGGACCCCGACAGCGCACTGCGGGACCCCCTCTGCGGCCCTCGAAAGTGGCGAAGGATGCGCAGATCGCGGCCCCCCAGGGATGGCGAGGTCTAATTTGAGTCCGCGTAATGGGCCCCCCAGCAGCCCTCGAAAAGGGCAACAGTTTCATGGATCGCAGCCCCCCAGGGATGGCGACGTCGAATTTGAGTCCGCGTGTGGCGACGGTTTCGCAGGTCCCAGCCCCCCAGGGATGGCGAGGCCGAATTTGAATCCGCGTGGGGGGTCACTTCGCTGGACCCCCCAGCAGCCCTCGAAAGTGGCGACAGTTTCTCAGATCGCAGCCCCCCAGGGATGGCGAGGTCGAAGTTGAATCCGCGTACGACGTCTCTACGCTGGACCCCCCAGCAGCCCTCGAAAGTGGCGACAGCTTCACAGATCGCAGCCCCCCAGGGACGGCGAGGTCTAATCTGCGCCTGCGGCGAGGACCCACTATGCTGGCCCCCCAGCAGCCCTCGAAAGTGGCGACACTTTCGCAAATCGCAGCGCCCCAGGGATGGCGACGTCTAATCTGCGTCTGCGGCGAGTACCCACTATGCTGGCCCTCAGCACCCTTCGAAACTGGCAACAGTTTCACGGATCGCAGCCCCCAGGGACGGCGAGGTCTAATCTGAATCTGCGGCGAATACCCACTGTGCTGCCCCCCCAGCAGCCCTCGAAAGTAGCGACAGTTTCACAGATCGCAGCCCCCCCAGGGATGGCGAGGTCTAATCTGAATCTGCTGCGAGTACCCACTACGCTGGCCCCCCAGCGGCCCTCGAAAGTGGCGACAGTTTCGCAAATCGCAGCGCCCCAGGGATGGCGACGTCTAATCTGAGCCTGCGGCGAATACCCACTACGCTGGACCCCCAGCATCGAATGAGTCCGCGTGCGACGTCACTACGCTGGACTCCCCAGCAGCCCTCGCAAGTGGCGACAGCTTCACAGATCGCAGCCCCCCGGGAACGGCGAGGTCTAATCTAAATCTGCGGCGAGTACCCACTGTGCTGGCCCCCCCCAACAGCCCTCGAAAGTGGCGACTGGTTCACAGATCCTAGCCCCCCAGGGATGGCGAGGTCTAATATGAATCTGCGGTGAGTACGCACTACGCTGGCTGGAGTCCGCGTACGACGTCTCTACGCTGGCCCCCCAGCAGCTCTCGAAAGTGGTGACTGTTTCGCAGATCGCAGCCCCCCGGGGACGGCGAGGTCTAATCTGCGCCTGCGGCGAGGACCCACTATGCTGGCCCCCCCAGCAGCCCTCGAAAGTGGCTACAGTTTCGCAGATCGCAGCGCCCCAGGGATGGCGACGTCGAATCTGAGTCAGCGGAGAGTACCCACCACGCTGGCCCCCCAGCACCCTTCGACAAGGGCAACAGTTTCACGGATCGCAACCCCCAGGGACGGCGAGGTCTAATCTGAATCTGCGGCGAATACCCACTGTGCTGGCCCCCCAATCCAGTCCAGTCCAGAAGCCTTGCGCCGGCCACAGCGCGTGAGCAATGGGTGAAAATGTGCACAGAAACGGATGCCTTCAGCACGCCGCCCATGCCTTGACCGCCTGCTCCCACCTGCGAGCTGCACCGCCCTACCGGCGGAAGTAATCAGCAAGTCGCTCATGGGAGCCGGCAACATTCAAGCAGTTCTTCAGTACCATGGGCCCCCAAGACTGTCTCGGGCGGCCTCTTCTCCTTTTCCCGAGAAGGCTCTTGAGAACCAGACCGCCCGGCTCAAATACCGAGCTTCTGACTGGATCCTCGTCTGGTCTTCTCGCCAAATGGCCCATGTACAACATCTGTCTACGCGCAAGACTATGGCTCAGAGGCGTCTGTTGGCTGATCTGCAGAACTGCACGGTTCGACACCCGACTGATGTACGACGGTGAGACTCTGCAAATTCGTCTGAGACAATAATTCTGGAACCCGTCGAGCCGTCTTCGCTCGGCTTGGTTAAGACACGCAGTGAATAATACATACGTGAGTTTGGAAACAATGCAAGCATTAAATTCGCCGGCCCAACGGGCCAGGGCGTGCTAAGATCTCCGGTACCTGGTTTACAGTATTTCTAGTTCGCGCGCGCGGGGCGGCCCCTGGGGGTCCCCGGACGAAAGTACCCCGGCAAGGTCCCGGCAAGGTCGGGTCAGAGATGCCGGAGTTCTGTTACAGGGCCCCAGGACGGGCCAAGAGGTCCCCAAGAAGCCTCCAAGACGGTCCAAGAGGGCCCCGAGACGGCCAAAGATCGCCCGAAGACGCCCAACAGGGCCCCAAGACAGCCCAAGAGGCCTCCAAGACGCCCCAAGGGCCTTCCACTTTAGAGGGCTGCTGGGGCGCCAACAGTGCGTGAGCAATGACGTTTCACCTGCGGTATGTGGACATCCAGCTGGCCAAGCCACGTTGTCACTTTCTGCGGCTCGGGGTGGTCGTTTACGCCCTGCCACGGCTGACGAATTCAACATTGCATCTTGGAGCATCGAAGGGCATACAGACTCGAAACAAATTGAGCTAGAATCCATAATGGATCAATTAAATATCAAGATCTTGTGCCTACAGGAGACATGGACATCAAAGTCTAGCACGAACGTCACGGATTCCGGCTGCCTCGTTGTCCTTTCCGGCGGCGCGGGAGACCCAGAGGACGAGCGGGCTGGAGTGGGCTTCATCGTGCATCCAAGTTTCAGGCACTCTGTGGTTGGATTTTGCCAGGCGGCGGACCGCATGGCATCGCTCAAGCTTCGGATCCCAGGAGGTAGAGCTGTTATTTTCTCTGCATACGCGCCGCACAGCGGTTACGAGTCCCAGCGGCGGTTTGACTTCTTCACGAGCTTGTCAGAATTCGTTTCCACAAGATCCGCTCATGGACCCAAGCTTGTGTTAGGAGACATGAATGCAAAGTTGTATGGCCAACTCGATGGAGAGAGTGACGCGGTGGGGCCCTACATTTTCAAGCACCCCCACCAAACGTGCAAGGAAGACGCCAACCGGCACCTCATGGTTGAGATGTGCGAGAATCTGAGCATGTGCGTTGCAAACACATTTTTTGACGTGCCGGATCACAGCCTTGTCACCAACTACAACGTGGGCACGCATGCCGGGCTACAAATTGGATCCTCGACGCACTCGCAGATCGATTTCGTACTCTGCGAGAGGACTTTTCTCCAGGACATCACTGGCGTGGCTGCTAGGCACGACGTGCCGTTGTCGACCCATCATTTCTTGTTGACTGCGTGTGTCCGTATGTCATTGGAGAAGACGGCGCCTGCGAGTCAGAGTCCACGCCTTGATGTCACAGCCCTCTCCGACCCACTCGCCGCTTATTTTTTCAACGTGAACATGTTGAATGCTTTGGAGGGCTTCGAGGACACAGCAGCTGGAGGCGAGGATGTCGATCTTGGTTGGAGTCGTATCGTGGACGGTTTTCATCACGCTGCCGAACGCACGTTGACATTCCTTCCGAGGCGGACCACAAGGCCGTGGACGAGCGCCGGAACGCTGGGGCTGATCGAGCGCCGTGGGAGCTCCAGAAGGCAGGGCGACACTGACGAGGAGAAGCGCCTGTCGAAGAAAATCCGCGCTTCGGTTGCCAGGGACAAGGCCGCTTGGATCGAATCGGTCACGGAATCCGCTGATTGGAATCAGATTCGGAGGCTCCGGAAAGGCCCTGTCCGCAGACAGGGCAGGCTTCGTGACGTCAACAAGGGCATTGTGGAAACGGACCAGCGTGCTGAGACTCTGGCCGACTACCTCGAGAGGGTGCAGTGGGCAGTCAGACCCACGTCAGTGGCACCGCCAGTTGCTGCCCGGATTGCCGACAACGACCTGTCCATCTCCATGGGTGATATCACAGTGGGGGAGGTGAAGGCCGCAGCTGCGAAATTGAAGCGAGGACGCGCTTCTGGCCTTGACGGGGTGCCACCCGAATTCTGGAAAGCAGCGGCGAGCGACGCGGGAGGTCTCCCGAGCTATCTGGCAAAATTCTACACAGACGTTTGGAGACAAGGTAAGATCCCAGAAGCTTGGAGGCATGCGAGGGTGTCGGAAGGGCGACCCTGCAGAATGCGAGAACTACCGCCCCATCAGTATCTCGCCCATCGGCTACAAATTGTTCGCAACCATCCTGCTCCAGAGGCTGAAGCAGGCGGGGGCCGAAGACCGCATCTGGCGAACCCAATTCGGGTTCCGCTCCGGGCAGGGCACGGCAGACGCAGTGTTCCTAGCACGCCGGGTGCTGGACGACACATGGTCAACACGAGATGCAAGTCGCTTGTTCCTGGCACTCGACTGGGCCAAGGCATTCGATTCGGTCTCGCCGGACGCGCTCGCCGGGTCTTTGCGGAGATTTGGTTGCCCAGAAGTTTTCGTGGACGTCGTCGTGTCGATTTACAGCGAGCGCAAGTTCGTCGTGAGGGACTTCGGGGCCACGTCCAGCATCCATCAGCAGAGGTACGGCATATGTCAAGGCTGTCCGCTGTCCCCTTTTCTGTTCACCATTGTGATGACGACGCTTCTCACGGACGCGCACGCGCTGCTTCAGTCGTGACGGACCGATACCTGAAAACCATTTTGCGAGGGAGCTCGTGTACGCGGACGACACGTTGCTCACAGACTCCGACCCAGCCTTCGTTCAAGAGCTGATGCGCTGCATTGAGGAGTGCGGGGGCCAGTGCGGGCTGCAGTTTAATTGGGGCAAGTTGGAACTTATGAAAGTAAGGACCGAAGCTGATATTTTGGGACGCAACGAGGTTCCCATCCCAGCCAAGCAATCATTAATTTATCTCGGGGCGTCTCTTGCTGCGGACGGGCGCATAGGCACAGAACTGAGTCGGAGAATTGGGGCGGCCAGAAGTGACTTCAAGGTGCTTGCAAGAATCTGGTCGCATTCGACTTTGAGTCGGAGACAGAAGCTACGTATATTTAATCGCTTCGCTCATTCCGCCGGCCCATATTGTCGCACCGTTGTGGGCTAGCCGAGTTTTGGGGCCTCTTGGGGGCCGTTTTGGGGCCTCTTGGGGCCTCTTTTGGCCTCTTGGGGCGTCTTGGGGGCCTCTTGGGGGCCTCTTGGGGCCTTTTTGGGGCCTCCTGGGCGCCTTCTGGGGCGGAGGGCTCGATTTTTCAGTTCTCGGTTCCCCTCTTGAGCCCCTCTTGGGCCCGTCTTGGGGCCTCTTGGTCCGTCTTGGGCGGCACTTGGGCCGTCTTGGGGGCCCTCCTGGGCCGTTCCGGGGCCGCCTTGGGAGCCTCGTGGGCCGTCTTGGATCGGACTTGGGGGCCTCTTGGGCCGTCTTGGAGCGTCCGGAAGCCGAAAAAGCCAGAACGCAAAAAACATAGGAAAAAACGCAGCGCCC
>CAUYUJ010020653.1:29370-49370 GCA_963575745.1 Prorocentrum cordatum | reverse complement strand
ATGATAGTAATAAGAATAGTGGTGTGTTTCTTCTTCTGTGTATCATCCGTATGAATATTTTTACTAATATTCAGATGAGTGTGTTTCGTCCTGCTCGTGTTCATAATACTAGTAGCATTCTGAATAATAGTGTGATTGGTATGAGAACTACGATTATAAATACTATGATTCGTATGAGTATTCTTCGCATGGCAGTACTATTCGCATTCGTGTTGGTATTAGCAGTATCAGCATAAAGCATATGGCTACTGCTCGTAATAAAACGAGTATTCCTTGCTCTCCCTAGTATTCGCATTATTTGTGGTAGTAGTATGCTTATTCTTCTTACTTTCATTATTATGTGCATGCACATGTGTATACTTCTCCGCACTATTCTTAAACATGCTCTTATTGTTATTAGCCATACTATTATTCCTCCTCCTCCTCGTCATCCACCTCCCCCGCCTCCTCCTCCACCCTCCTCCTTCTCCATTCCTTGCCCTTATAAATTACTCCTCCCTGTCGCACCCCGAGGCAAGTTTTTAGGGCGGGCCGGGCGTTTCGCCTGAGACTTCCCCACCACTCATGACTCTGAAGCGCGCACATTCGTTTTAAGCATTTGCCACAAGAGCTTCACGGGTTCAGGGCGGGTAGTTTTCCAAATGTGGCTCTCGCCTTAGCGCCGCGCACAGTCCTTTTGAAAATCTGCAAGTGCTTCCCTGATTGAGGGCGGGTGGTTTTCAAAATGTGGCTCTCGCTTTAGCGCCGCGCACATTCGTTTTCAAAATAAGACCTTCACGGATGGAGGGCGGGTCGTTTTCAAAATATGGCTCTCGCCTGAGCGCCGCGCACATTCGTTTTTAAAAGTTTACAAGGGTTTAACGAATTCAGGGCGGGTCGTTTTCAAAATGTAGCTCTCGCCTTAGCGCCGCGCCCGTTCGTTTTTTGATTTGAAAGAGCTTCACGGATTGAGGGCAGCTCCTGTTCAAAATGTGGCTCTCGCCTTAGCGCCGAGCACATTCATGTTTTTGAGTTTGCAAGGGTTTCACGGTTTCCCATGATCAGCGTACTAGAACTGGCGTCTTGGAAGTATTCAAGATTATGCGGGCGCAACAGTTATGTTGATTCGCTGTGACGAAGTTCCAAAAAATTGTGTTCTGGCATGATCCTGGATCGACAAGACGCAGCAATCAGGTTGATACGTGGCGTTGAAATCCCGAGAACAATGTTTTGGCACGCTTCAGGATCTTCAAACTGTTGTCTTCCAACGAAGCAATTCCCTAAGCAATTCCCTCAATGGAAATGAACCGTTGAAGGGGTCTATGAAAAAGGAGCTCGGAAGGAGGGTCAATTCCAACATCGTTGATGACTCTTGGGTTTCCACTGGACCTCCTCCTCCTCCTCGTCCTCCTCCTCCACCTCCTCAGCCTCTTCCTCCTCCTCCTCCTCCTCCTCTTCCTCCTCCTCCTCCTCCTCCTCTTCCTCCTCCTCCTCAGCTCCTCCTCCGTTTCCGTATCCTCCTCCTCCTCCTCCTCCTCCTCCTGCTCCTCCTCCTCCTCCTCCTCCTCCTCCTCCTCCTCCTCCTTCTCCTCTCCTCCTCTCCTCCTCCTCCTCCTCCTCCTCCTCCTCCTCTCCTCCTCCTATCCTCCTCCCCCTCCTCCTCCTATTATTCCTCCTCCTCCTCCACTTCCTCCCCTCCTCCTCCTGCTCCTCCTCCTCGTCATCCTCATCCTCCCCTCATCCTCCTCATCCTCGTCCTCCTTCTCCTCCTGCCTCCTCCTCCTCCTCCTCCTCCTCCTCCTCCTCCTCCTCCTCCTCATCCTCATCCCCCTGCTCAACCTCCCCCTCCTCCTCCACCACCACCATTATCATGTGGAGGTGAAGCTCTGACCGAAGAAGATGCCTGCAACGTCCAGGATGGCACAATAGACCACAGCTTCAAACTAAGTGACGACGTACCCAACCCATCGGCAACAGGTGACGATTAGGAACGCGATGCGTCCTGAAACCTGCCTAGGGGATTTACGCGCTGCACGGGAAGAGTAAGGATTGGAAGAAAAACCGCGGGGGCTGAAGCCCGAAGATACCGAGTTCACAACAGGAAAACGGAAGACATCTCCATAGACAGTCGCAACCGCGCTGCTCCCAGATCAAGTCCCAGGAGCCCACGAAAGTGGCGACTGTTGCCCAGCTCGCAGCCCCCAGGGGGGCGAGGTGGACTTGCAGGCCTGCGTGGGACACCACTCTGCCCGACCTCCCAGCAGCCCACGAAACTGTTAGCCCCACGCGAGTCTGGACCCGCGCAAGACACCACCGCGCTGGACCTCCCAGGAGCCCACCCGTGGCGACAGGACAGGTGTCCAGTTCGCAACCCCCAGGGAAAGCGAGGTCCAATTTTAATCCGCGTAAGGCACCACCCCGCTGGACCCTAAGGAGGAGCCCACGAATGTAGCGACGAGCTCGCAATTACTAGCCCCCAAACGAAATTGAATTTGAATCCGCGAAAAAACGTCACTCCGCTGGAACCCCCAGGAACTCACGAAAGTGACGACAGCTTCGGAGAACACGGCCCCTACGGTCGGCGATGTCGAAATCGTAGGTCCGCACTACGCTGGACCCCAAGAGCCCACGAAAGTGGTGACACTTTCGCAGGTCGTAGCCCCCAGAGACGGCGAGGTCGAATTCAGGTCTGTCGAGGCCGCAGTACTCTGGACACCCAAAAGGCCAACAAAAAGGGCGACACTTCTGCCGTTTCACACCACACCACCACCACCACCACCACCACCCCAAAAATAGCCTGACGAAGGACCCAACCGTATGCAGGCGTGAGTGCCGCAATGTGATTCACTTGTTCGGTGGTGATCCCTATGAGGCAACGAACCGTGCTAGGGGTGTACCGAAAGAAGTGGCGTGGTACACAACGCGAACGAAAACGATTGATCCGAGTACGTAGGGAGACTGAGCGCGGGCGAATCTGAGCGCGAGTGCGTCCGACTGTGAATGAATCTGCGTGCGAGCGAGTCTACGTGCATGAATGCGAGTATGACAAAGCATGGTGTAAGTGTATATGAATGTCAATAGTTTGAGAATGACTGCCTCTGAGTATTCGTGACGCTGGGCGTGGCCGCCGCAAGGAGCTTCCCCGGGACTCCCCGACGGCATCGCCCGCGCGCCGCGACGCCAATGTGGGCGTGCGCCCCCGCGAGGATCGCGCCCGTTTCCTCCCCTTCTATTACTCCCTCTTTGCCCGCGCACTCAAAAGTCCAAGGCTGCGGGTGCAGCGCAGCGCGGAGTCCCCGCGACGCGCGGCGGTCGCCCCGGAGGGGTCCCAGCGACTCGCACGGGCCGTCCGCTGCGCGGAGCAGAGAGCTCCTATGGGGCCACGAAACGTATGAGGGGTGGGCAAAAATGAATGGCGGGGACGCATGCGGACTGTGCCACTGGGACCTTCGGCGGAGCTCCTGTGGGGCCACGAAACGTGCGAGGGGTGTGCCGAAATGAAAGGCGGGGACGCATGCGGACTGTGCCACTGGGACCTTCGGCGGAGCTCCTGTGGGGCCACGAAACGTGTGAGGGGTGGGCCGACATGAATGGCGGGGACGCATGCGGACTGTGCCACTGGGACGTTCGGCGGAGCTCCTATGGGGCCACGAAACGTGTGAGGGGTGGGCCAAAACGAAAGGCGGGGACGCATGCGGACTGTGCCACTGGGACCTTCGGCGGAGCTCCTGTGGGGCCACGAGACGTGTGAGGGGTGGGCCGAAATGAGCGGCGGGGACGCATGCGGACTGTGCCACTGGGACCTTCGGCGGAGCTCCTGTGGGGCCACGAAACGTGCGAGGGGTGTGCCGAAATGAAAGGCGGGGACGCATGCGGACTGTGCCACTGGGACCTTCGGCGGAGCTCCTATGGGGCCACGAAACGTGTGAGGGGTGTGCTGAAAGGCGGGGACGCATGCGGTGCCACGGGTGTGCGCTCTAAGGGGCCACGATGAGGGGTGTGCCGACCGGGGACGCATGCGGACTGTGCCACTGGGACCTTCGGCGGAGCTCCTGTGGGGCCACGAAACGTGCGAGGGGTGTGCCGAAATTAAAGGCGGGGACGCATGCGGACTGTGCCACTGGGACCTTCGGCGGAGCTCCTGTGGGGCCACGAAACGTGTGAGTGGTGGGCCGACATGAGTGGCGGGGACGCATGCGGACTGTGCCATTGGGACGTTCGGCGGAGCTCCTATGGGGCCACGAAACGTGTGAGGGGTGTGCCGAAAAGAATAGCCGGGACGCATGCGGACTGTGCCACTGGGACCTTCGGCGGAGCTCCTGTGGGGCCACGAAACGTGTGAGGGGTTGGCCGACATGAGTGGCGGGGACGCATGCGGACTGTGCCACTGGGACCTTCGGCGGAGTTCCTGTGGGGCCACGAAACGTGCGAGGGGTGTGCCGAAATGAAAGGCGGGGACGCATGCGGACTGTGCCACTGTGACCTTCGGCGGAGCTCCTGTGGGGCCACGAAAAGTGTGAGGGGTGTGCCGACATGAGTGGCGGGGACACATGCGGACTGTGCCACTGGGACCTTCGGCGGAGCTCCTATGGGGCCACGAAACGTGTGAGGGGTGGGCAGAAATTGTGTGGCGGGGACGCATGCGGACTGTGCCACTGGGACCTTCGGCGGAGCTCCTGTGGGGCCATGAAACGTGTGAGGGGTGGGCCGACATGAATGGCGGGGACGCATGCGGACTGTGCCACTGGGACGTTCGGCGGAGCTTCTGTGGGGCCACGAGACGTGTGAGGGGTGGGCCGAAATGAGTGGCGGGGACGCATGCGGACTGTGCCACTGGGACCTTCGGCGGAGCTCCTGTGGGGCCACGAACCGTGTGAGGGGTGGGCCGAAATGAGTGGCGGGGACGCTTGCGGACTGTGCCACGGGGACCTTCGGCGGAGCTCCTGTGGGGCCACGAAACGTGTGAGGGGTGTGCAGAAATGAGTGGCGGGGACGCATGCGGACTGTTCCACTGGGACCTTCGGCGGAGCTCCTGTGGGGCCACGAAACGTGTGAGGGGTGGGCCGACATGAATGGCGGGGACGCATGCGGACTGTGCCACTGGGACGTTCGGCGGAGCTCCTATGGGGCCACGAAACGTGTGAGGGGTGTGCCGAAATGAGTAGCCGGGACGCATGCGGACTGTGCCACTGGGACCTTCGGCGGAGCTTCTGTGGGGCCACGAGACGTGTGAGGGGTGGGCCGAAATGAGTGGCGGGAACGCATGCGGACTGTGCCACTGGGACCTTCGGCGGAGCTCCTGTGGGGCCACGAAACGTGTGAGGGGTGGGCCGGCGGGGACGCATGCGGACTGCGCCACTGGGACCTTCAGCGGAGCCCCTATGGTGCCACGAAACGTGAGAGGGGTGTGCCAAAATGAATGGCGGGGACGCATGCGGACTGTGCCAGTGGGACCTTCGGCGGAGCCCCTATGGGGCCACGAAACGTGCGCAGGGTGTGCCGACATGAGTGGCGGGGACGCATGCGGACTGTGCCACTGGGACCTTCGGCGGAGCTCCTATGGGGCCATGAAACGTGCGAGGGGTGTGCCGAAATGAGAGGCGGGGACGCATGCGGACTGTGCCACTGGGACCTTCGGCGGAGCTTCTATGGGGCCACGAAACGTGTGAGGGGTGGGCCGAAATGAGTGGCGGGGACGCATGCGGACTGTGCCACTGGGACCTTCCGCGGAGCTCTTATGGGGCCACGAAACTTGTGAGGGGTGGGCCGAAATGAATGGCGGGGACGCATGCGGACTGTGCCACTGGGACCGTCGGCGGAGCTCCTGTGGGGCCACGAAACGTGTGAAGGGTGTGCCGAAATGAGTGGCGGGGACGCATGCGGACTGTGCCACTGGGACCTTCGGCGGAGCCCCTATGGGGCCACGAAACGTGTGAGGGGTGGGCCGAAATGAGAGGCGGGGACGCATGCGGACTGTGCCACTGGGACCTTCGGCGGAGCCCCTATGGGGCCACGAAACGTGTGAGGGGTGGGCCGAAATGAGTGGCGGGGACGCATGCGGACTGTGCCACTGGGACCTTCGGTGGAGCCCCTATGGGGCAACGAAACGGGTGAGGGGTGGGGGCGAAATGAGTGGCGGGGACGCACGCGGACTGTGCCACTAGGACCTTCGGCGGAGCTCCTAGGGGGCCACGAAACGCATGTACTGGGTGGGGAGCCGCATGCTGATGACGACGACGATGACGACGACGACGACGGCGACGACGACGACAACGACGACGACGACGACGACGACGACGACGACG
Organism: Prorocentrum cordatum; assembly: GCA_963575745.1. Classification (NCBI taxonomy): domain Eukaryota; class Dinophyceae; order Prorocentrales; family Prorocentraceae; genus Prorocentrum; species Prorocentrum cordatum. The sequence goes on along the minus strand of CAUYUJ010020653.1, from coordinate 43,086 downwards.
ACGCGACGACGACGACGACGACGACGACGACGACGACGACGACGACGACGACGACGACGATGATGGTGATGATGATGATGATGATGATGATGATGATGATGATGATGATGATGATGATGATGATGATGATGATGATGATGTGATGATGAGAGGAGGGGAGGAGGGAGGAGGAAGGAGGAGGAAACGCGGGGCGCTGTCTCTTCAAAACGAGGACCCAACACCACAGGATGGTTGGGAAAAACACGGCGAAGTTAAATTCAGGCCTGCGTAAGCAGCGCCCCTCTGACCCCGAAGTGCCCAAGAAAGGCGACAGCTTCGCAGTCCGCGACCCCCAGGCGGCGAGGTCTCATCCCACCAGCCCTTTGGGCGAAGGTAGTCTAACAGGTTGTTGCCTTCCCTCTCCCGAAATCCCTCCTTCCCCTGCTCGGGGGAGGAGCCCATCACTGCCGACCGTCGCTTGCGATAAACAACGCTCGATGCACGTTCTTTTAAAAGACATGGGAGAGGAGAAAAAAAATGCACGCTGCAGCAGCCCCTGGACCAGGCGCGGACGCCAAGCCATCACTCTGCACTGATTTTGGTAGGGCCGGCGGGGGGTTGGCGGCATAGTGCCTGCTGCGTGCAGTGCCAACACCCCCGAACAGCCCCCTGCCCAAACAACAACAGCTCCTTGCCCAAACAACAATACGACATGCACGTTGCACTACGTACGACATGCACGTTGCACTACAGATGATCATGCGCGGACGCCCCGCGATGGCTCTGCACTGGTTCTTGACAGGGGCGGGGGGGGGCGGCGAACTGCCTGCTGTGTGCAGACCCCCGTGTCAAAAACAAGCGCAAAGCGACTGCGGGCGCACACCCCCACGTACAATGCAAAATGTTCGCAAACCCGCCGCCACTTCGCATTGGATTTTGACAGCGATGGTGGAGCGGCCGACATTTGCCCAATGTGGCGCACCTGGTGCGCGTAACGCACCTGGCACATGCCGCACACCTCGCGGGCACCGCGCACCTGGCTGGCGTCTGCATCGGTTCCCGATGGTTGTTGGTGGCGGCCCCTGCTTGTGCCGGGTGTTCCTTGAGGGCGGGCGGGAGTGAACGACACGGCTTGCGGCTTGCGGAAAATGCGTCACCGCTCCATATGAATAGACATCCCCTTCGCCACCAGACCAGCAAGAAAGCCGTGCCAATGATGTCCCACCCGTCATCCCTTTCAGGAACCAATGCAACATGCAGCCTGCGGCAAAATATCAGGTCATGTACGGGGGGGGCGCGAACACGTTGCAGCGTTTTTGACAGGGACGGCGGGAGGCAGCATATGGCCTGCTGCGCACAGGACCACTGTCCCTATCAAAAAACCACACCATATATCCTGTGGCGTACCCAGCCCTTGTTCCAAGCATGTGGCGGCTATACCCACGGCCGCTCCATACGAAAGAGCATGTTGGAGGACCCGCAATGCGCAGAAGCACCCCTCCGTGCACAGGAAGCCGCGAGGCCTCGGGCTGGGTCTGCGTGGCACTCCACCACGCTGGACCTCCCAGGAGCCTGCACGAAAGTGGCGACCGTTGTGCAGTTCGCAGCCGCCCAAGCAGCCGCTAGGTCTCGACGGTGTGTATATGCGTGTGTGTCGTGTGTTGCGTGTGTTGTGTGTTGTGTGTCGTGTGGGTGTGTGCTGTGCTGTGCTGTGTGTCGTGTTGTGTGTGGTGTGTGGTGTGGTGTGTTGTGTTGTGTTGTGTTGAGTAGTTAGAGTTGAGTTGTGTTGTGTTGTGTTGTGTTGTGTGGTGTGGTGTGGTGCGTTGTGTGTGTTGTGTTGTATTGTGTGTTGTCTCGCGTGGTGTGGTGTGGTGTAGTGTGGTGTGGGGTGTTGGGTGTTGCGTGTTGTGCGTTGTGCGTTATGTGTTGTGCGCACAGTGTGTTGTGTGTTGTGTGTGCGTGTGCGTGTCTGTGCGTGTGTGTGTGAAAGTGCGTGTGTGTGCTGGCACCGCGGCACCAGGAGCAGGGCGTAGGCCGGTGAGAACTACGGGCGCGCCCCCCCCCAACGCCATACCCAACGCAGGACGTGGCATTTCTCTCCGCAGACGCGTGCCACGCGACGCCAGACGCGCGAAACACACAAACGCGCGCACGCGCGCGCAGAGACACTCTGCCCGTCTGTCGCCAATATTCGTAGTGTCACCACCTGTGCAACATGGAACGTAAGGAAACTCCGGCAGGGGGGTTTCTATACATATATATAGATACACATACATACATACATACATACATACATACATACATACATACATACATACAAACAAACAAACAAACAAACAAACAAACAAACAAACAAGGAAACAGCAACAAAAAACGGATCCCTGGCGAGCTCGGCGGCTTCAGGCCGGCTGGCGGGGCCCCGAATTAGCATCCCTGCTCCTACGGTTTCCCCGGGGGATCTCCAGGAACCCCGCGGATGTGCTGAGTTCCTGCGCGGCCCGCGGAGGCCTCCGCCCTCCAGTGCCTCCAGGCGCCACCCCCCCCGCAAGGCGAAGCAGTTTCCCCGCCCGAGACTTCCGCCCCCCGCGCGCGCGCAGTGTCGCGCAGGGAGGAGCCACCCCCGTCGCGGAGCGAGACCCCACGCCAGTCTCGGAGCGCGCCGCGGAACGACCCCCATGCAGTCGCGCAGGGAGCCCCCGAATGGGTCGGGTGCGTGCACGCCTCCCCCAGTCAATCCTCCTCCTCCTCCTCCTCCTCCTCCTCCTCCTCCTCCTCCTCCTCCTCCTCCTCCTCCTCCTCCTGCTCCTCCTCCTGCTCAAGATGCTTCCGAGATGCCCTAAGAGGCCTCTAACAGCCTCCCCCAGAAGGCCGTCAGAAGCCAAAATCGTCCCATTCCCTCCAGAAAACGTATATCTTTAACAGTTTCGCCTCTGGGGTTTTCACTACGTCCTAGATGGGCCAGGAAGCCCCCACGAGGGCTCCAGGACGGCCCAAGATAGCCCTAAGACGGCCGAAGACGGCCAAAGAAACCCCCAAGCCTGCCGAAGAGGGCCCCAAGACGGCCCCAAGAAAGGGTCCAGAAGCAGAAAGCAGAACCCGACCGGAAATTTCGACCCGTCGGTCCCAAGACGCCCCCAGGTTGTCCCAAGAAATACCCAAGAAGCCCGAAGGGGCCCCCCAGGAACTCTAAGAGATCCCCAAAAATGCCCCCAAGACCTCGCCAGGAGGCCCCTCAGAGGCCCAAAAACTGACTCCAATACGTACGCCCCCAAGAGCCCTCCCACGAGACCCCATAAGCCATCCGAGTGGCCTCAAACCCACAACCCCGTTCGCGGTCCAGGTACCCGCACACTGCCTCCAGATCCAAGGTGAAACCATGCGTTCTGGGGGGTCGGGGATCGTCTCGAACGGCCTCCAGAGGTCTAAGCTCACGCCTGCAAACCAGATTCTCATTGTTCCTCCTCCACCTTGTCCTCCTCCTTCTCCTCCTCCTCCTCCTCCTCCACCCCCTCCTCCTCCTCCACCTCCACATACCCCTCCTCCTATTCTCCCCTACGGCCCTGAGCATCGACACAAGAAGGCCCCAGGACAGCAATAGAAGGTCCCCGACTAGATCAAGGGGTCGGCGGATGTGGCGCAAGCCTATAGGATCATGACGTCGGGGGTCTGGATCCTCTCCCCTCCCCTTCTCCCCCCATCCCTCCCCATTCCCCCCTCTCGCTCGTTCGCGCATGTGTCTTTCAAGCCTCGACGCATACCTTGGCAGGAACTACCGATTGTACGCCACTGCGTGGATGCACTACTCCACAATATATATATATATATATATATGTATGTGTGTGATGTCTCTTGGAAGGTCAGTTGCCATAATCAAAAGCCTACCTTTCTGAAGAAACCAAAAGTTGTCTTGGCATGCGTTCTGACAAGAACTTCGAGGCGAATCCCGCGGTGGCGACGAGGGTTTCCCAGAAGGCCCCAGAAAGGCCGAAACGACGCAACGGTAGCGGTGGCGGTACATTTTCGACCTCTGGGTTTCACTCCCAACCCTGCCAATGATCTGAAGATAGAGAAGATAGATGTCTTCTCTTCTCATGATGAGAAATACACGAACATTAGAAAGTCAACACCTTGAGAGCCGAAGAAGCAGCGGTCAAGATAAGCAGATAGATGAGAGAAAGGGGCACACGCTTTTGCTTCCCGGTCAGCTGATCCAACTCAGCGATATAGACAGCAGGACGCGCTACAGGGTAAGATCGTATCAGGCACTGCTGATGGACCAGCACCCAAAGGGTTGCAGGTGACAAAAAACAAACACGCACGACCGTCAAGTACATGCAGTGGCTGGCAGGAACGGCCAAGAGACACACACACACACACACCGGGCGGCACGCGTCGCGGCCCGAGCGCGCAGCGCCGGGGCGCGCTCAGGCCAGGCGGCGGGGCCGGCCGCGCGCGCGGCCGGCCCGCTCCGAAGCCGGGCAACGGGGCTCCACCCGAAGGGTACGCGCGGGCGCCCTCCGGCGGCAGCGGCCCCGCGCGCGGCGACGGGGCGGGGAGAGCGAACACAGGCAGTTGAAGGGGCCCCAGGACACACAAGTAAGTACACACAAATAAAGATGTTCCCCATATTTTTCCATATTTTGGGGGGTTTTCGTTTTCCCCCCCACTTCCCATGTTTTCCCATGTTTCCTGGGGAATCGACGATTCATTGTGTCTGTGTGTTTTTTTCCCTCCCGGACAATGCGCGCGGCGGCCGGGCCCTCAGCATCGTGCAGGATGCGGCCCTGCCGGCGGCAGCCGTCCAGCGCGAGGCAGGGAGAACGGCATCAGCCATCCAGGCGTGGACGGGAGGGGAACAACACGCGATACCGTGGGGCGGCCCGCACGGCAGCATGCACACACACACACACACACACTTTTCGGTCGTCGCAAGTGGGCGACTCGCCCCACCGTCAGACGCTCTGCGCAAGCCCGGGGCCCCACGGGCGCGTCAAGCCGTCAAAGAAAGAATGGCGAATATTCGAAACGGCCGAGCCGCGATCCGCCAACCGCCCCCGACGAAATCCCAATGAGCTGAAACCCCAAGATTCCCCAGAAATCGCGCGCGTTCCGCAGACTCCGTTTTTCACTCTTACTGCCGCCCCAAGGGGTCGGTGGTGCGGCGTTAGCCAAAGAATATTCGAAACGGCCGACCCTTCACAAAGCACTGGCCGGGCAAAGCACACACACAAAACAAACAAACAAACAAACAAACAAACAAACAAACGAATAAGCAAGCAAACAAACAAACAAACAAACAAATAAACAAACACACAAACACACACACACACACACACAGACAGACACACACACACACATACACACGGCATCGATACCTCTTCCTCCTTTGACTCTCGCTCCCGCTGCTGAGGTGCGCCCTTCCCCGCCCCAGGCGCGCGAGGGCGGAGCGCTGGCCCTCTGCAGCTGGCGTCGGGCATCTGCGGGCTGCCGGCCGCCGTAGTAGCCGCCGCCCTTCGGAAGAGGGAAGGAGGAGGAGCGGAGGGAGAACGAAGACTGCAGGAGGGGCGGAGGGAGGGGGAAGGGCGGGAGGGGGGGAGGAGGGGAGGGAGGAGGGGAAGGAGGAAGGGAGGGAGGAGGACAAGGAGGGGCGGAAGGAGGGGAACGAAGAGGATGAAGCGACCGAGCGGTCTCGGCGTCTGTCCACAGGGCTGCCGTCACTTGTCGCTGGGCCACTCGGTGGCCTAGGTGGGAGGGGTCGGCCTAATGGCCTAATGATGTCACCCCCACGCTGATCCTGATGGTGGAGCCGCGGCCCCAATCCGACTGCAGATTGAGTGAGGCGGCTCGCTGCCCGCTGGGCCACTCGCAGGTGTTTCCTGCGTCGAGCTTCTAATTTACTCCGAATTTCTTGATAGGAGTCGGGGGGCGCCTAAAATCAAGACCGCCGAAGAGCTGGACACGCACTGGCCTGAAGCGGCTCAGGCCTTTCCAGCTGCACCGTGGGGCCCCACCTGCACGAAGTCGCTCCCAGGACGGGTGATCGACTACGCGATCTGCTGCAACAGCCCCATGTCCAGGCTGCTGCAGTCCACGGTACTCCGAGTTTCTTAATAAGCGTCGAGGGGGCGTCACCCCCGCCGACAGCCCCACATCGACCCCCGTCGCGGGCAGCCTCCGCGCGCCAAAGGCGCTCTGACCCCCGTCCCGGCGCGACGACGAGGCGAGGTTGACCCCCGTCGGGGGGGTACCCCCCCGCGCGTATTGAGAAGCCCAGAGTATGCTTGTGCGTCCTGCATCGCTGGGCCTCGGTCGAGGCGGGGCGAAGGAGGGGCGAGGGAGGCGGAGTGTGGAGGCGGGAGCGAAAGAGATAGGGAGGCTCCCTCACCCGTGGGGTCCGCCACGGGTTCCGGGATCTTCGCGCTACTGGCTACTGGATTTTGCTCGTGGCGTCGGATCTCTGGGGGTCTAGATGTTGTTTCTGCTCTTCACACGTTATCGAGTCTCCGGGGGAGCCCCTCGTCGCCACGGCGGGAGCCGCCTCGTCGAAATGCAGGTCGGGGCGCACCCATGGGCAGGCGCCAGGGCCAGCTTTTGACTGGCGGCGAGCCCCAGGAGAGAGGAAGCGAGAGGGGGGCAGGCCTGCTCGAAGGCGGGGGGGCTTCTCAGAAGCCCTCGCGCCTTCTTGGGAAGCCGCCGCCCAAGTCCTTCGGAGGAAGGCCCCGAAGGCTCCTCCGAAGGCGCCAGGGTTTCCGAGAGGCCCCGCCGCCTCGTGGGGAGGCTTGCCCCTTCTCACCTCCCCTGCCCAGGCTCGCCTCTGATTTGAGGGAGGGAGAGGGAGGGAGAGAGCAGGTGGCAAACGGCAATGACCATGCCAATGACCATGACTGGCCAGGGCCATCCTGGCCCCCGGCACGGTGTGCAGCACACGCCCTCCCCGGCCGGCGCTGGGAGGGTCTGTATGCCGTTCTACAGGGCATGGGCTGGCCCCAGCCAAGCATGGTGGTGGGTTACACACGTCATTCTGCGGACGGGGGATGCTGAAGGCGGAGAGAACGCGTTTCACTGGCGCTTGCCTTGGGAACATTCGGCGGCGCGTTTCGAACCTGAGGGAGGGCCCCCTCCCAGCACTCGGCGCCGTCGATCAAAACCAGGGAGACCCCCCTCTCCCCCAACCCCCCCCCCTCCCGACCCCCCCCCTTTCCCGGGGGAGGGGGTCAGCCCATCCCCCCCCGCCCCCCGCGCTGGCGGCCGCCAGCAGCGCTCACGGCGGGGACGCAGCGACGATGACCAGAGGCAGCAACGCAAGCGCTGGCGCCGTCGACGGCGGGGACGCAGCGACGATTACCACCACTACCACCACCGCCACCATTACCACCACCACCACCACCGCTTCAACCCACCAACACAACCACCACCAACCCACCACACAACCACCACCACCACCACCACCAAAGCCACCACCATAACCACCACCACCACCACAACCACCACCACAACTCACCATCACCACCACCACCACCACCACCACAAAAACCCACCACTACCACCACCACCACAACAATCAACCACACCACCAACACCACAACCGCCGAAACCACCACCACGACCAGCAGCATAATCCACCGCCACCACCACAAACCACCACACCACAACCACCGCCACCACCACCACCGCCACCACCACCACCAGCACCACCTCCACAAACCACCGCCACCACCACAAACCACCACCACCACCGCGAACCACCACCACCACCACCACAACCACCACCACCAGAACTCACTATCACCACCACCACAAAAAACCCACCACCACTACCACCACCACCACCACCACCACCACAATTTACCACACCACCACCACCACCGCCGCCACAACCACCGCCACTGGCAGCAGCACAACCCACCACCACCGCCACAAACCACCACACCACCACCACCACCACCACCCGGCCACCACCACCCACCACCAGCACCCCCTCCACAAACCACAGCCACACCACAACCCAAGACCACCACCACCAACAAACCAACCACCATGCACCACCACCAAACCCCACCACCACCACCAAACCCACCACCACCACCACCACCACACCACCACAAACCACCACCACACCACCACCAAACCACCACCACCACCCACCACCACCACCACCCACCACCACCAACCACAACCAAAACCACCTACCGCAACGACCACCACACACCACCACCACCCAACCACCACCACCACAACCACCACCTACCACCGCCACAACCACCACCACCAACCACCACCACCACCGCAAACCACCACTACCACCTACCAGACCGAATAAACCACAACCAACCACCACCATAACTCTCATATCCACCACCACCACCACCACAAAAAACCACCACTACCAACCAAACCAACCACCCCCATCTACCACACCACCACCACCACCTCCACAACCACCTCCACTTACCACCAACAGCAGCAACCCACCAGGCACACCACCACACAACCACCACACCACCACCACCCACCCCCACCACCGCCACCACCACCAACCACCACCTGCCACAAACACCGCCACCCACCACCACCACGCACCACCACCACCACGAAACCAACACCACACCACCACCAAACCCCCACCACCACCAACCACAACCCAACCACCACCACCACCACCAACAACCCACCACCACACCACCAACCATACCACCATTCCGACCACCACCACCCCACCAACATCACAACCACCACCCACAAACCCCACAACAATCCACCACACCACCACCACCACCACAACCACCACCACCGCCACCACCACCACCACCACCACCACCGCAACCCATCACCACCACCACCACCGTCGTCCTCGTCGACGCTCCCCGACGCCGCCGCCCGCCGCCGCAGGCGCCGGCGCCGGCCAAGAAAAGGAATCGTCATCCCCACCGCCGTCGCCAGCCGCCGCCGACGCAAGGGCCGGCCCGAAGAGAGAGGAAACAGGGGAGGAAGGGGGGGGGTCGAACGCCCCCCTCCAACCTGACTACCCGCAGCCTTTGAGACTGGCGACAGCGTCGCAGAGCGCAGCCCTCCAGGGATGGTGAGGTCCCGTTCTGAGTTGGTCAGCGCCACACTACGCTGGCCCACCAACAGCCATCTCAAAAGTGGTGACAGTTTTACAGATCGCAGCACCCCTGAAATTGCGGGGGCCCTCTCTGATCTGCTTAGTACGGCACTACGCTGGCCCTCCCAGCTAACCTCGAAAGCAGCGACAGGCTCGCACCTCGCAGCCCCCCTCTGATGGCAACGTCCCATTCTGATTTGCGTAACACCGCACCGAGCTGACCCCTCCACACAGCAGCCCTCGAACATGACGAAAATTTCGCAGTTCGCAGCCCCCCAAGGAAGGCGAGGTCGGAGGAAAGCACGACAGAGGTGCGAGACAAGAGGGGCCAAAGAGAAGGAGAGAGAGAGAGAGAAAAAAAAAAAAAAAAAAAAAAAAAAGAGAGAGAGAGAGGGAGAGAGAGCAAGGAGGGGAGCGGGAAAGGAGGTCCGCGACCAGTGTCTTCAAACGAGAACCCAACAACGGAGCATCGGAAATTAGAAAGCTCCGCGCAAATGTGCCCCGGTAAATATGGAACCTACCAATTACAATATAAGACGCCCCCGGCGCTTGCAACCTGCCCACTGTTTGGGCGCGCCGTCGCGATTGCATACCCTGCGCCTCACAAGCGACCCGTCGGTCTCAGATGCGATTGCCTTATATGAGCTGTACTAGGCGTTCACTTAGGACTGAAGACAATAATTCGGATCCAGCTTTGTCCAATACTTCCTCGCTGCTGACACGCGAAATATGTGAATGCGGTATCCGCAGGACTCGGCGCGGACATTCGCAGTGGAACGCGTCGACCATGTCTCGATCCTGTTGCAATAGCCACAGTAGACCCCATGACTATCACAGCTTGCTGAGCACGCAGCTGCAGAGGAGTGCGTCCACAATGTAGACAATTGCTCAAAACTTCGTTTAGCTTCTCCTAGGCGCCTTGATAAGTCCTTGCCAACGCGTCCACCATGGGTTACTAGGCCCCCCAAGCATATAGCTTCCTTCACTGCATTGATTGGCTATCCATCCCGCTTGTTCACAAGGTCGACAGTACCGACTTGAAGCTGCACAATTTTGTCCCACTTCAATTCCAATCCGTAATTCTGTCCCTCTACCACAATATCGTCCAGCACGCGCTCCAAGTGTTCACGGCGTTGAGATACAAGCACAGTGTCGCCGGCGGTCCAATAAGATCTCACGAGACCACATAGCCCGGATCTTTTCGATAGGAGAGGTCAAAGAAAGCGTCCTGAAGCATGACAGATTGCACAACTAAGGATAGATACGGAAATAACGGACATCCCTGTGCAATGCCAGCCGCTTGTACTGGAAAAACAGTATGCCCAAAACATGCGTCCGAACAAGAAAAACTAATGCGTGACTAAAGCTTCATAGCCTGTATCCGCCACGGAAGTTTGCCGGGGGGCCAGCTCCGCAAGTCACCCCCGAGGCTTCTGGAGCCTCCAAATCCAGCCTCCGTCGCCTCCTAGATTCCCAAGATGGGTTTCAACACGGCTCTTGGAGGGCACCAACACGACAAGATGGCATCAAAAATACCCAAGACGTCCTAAGGAGGACTCAAACAGTACGTTGAGGAAGGCCCTAGGAGGCAGAAATCGCTCCAATCCCTCAGGTCAAGATAAATTTTCGCCACTCACGAGGTCATCCTAGCAGCGTCGAAGTCTGCTCATTAGACCCCAAGATAGCTCCAACACGGCCTACGAGGCCCCACGAGGGCCCCAAGACGGCCGAAAAGGGCGTCAAGACAGCCCAAGAGGCGCCTGAGCAGCCCAAGAGGGCCCCAACAGAGCCCCAAGAGGGATCCGAAGAAGGGACTCGTTTCCAGGAGCCCTCTCTCGCACGATGGGCGCGAAGATCCCAACATGCCCCCGAGACGCCCCCAGAACATCCCATGGTAGACCCAAGCGGGCCGAAAAAATCCATCAGGATCCCTAGAACAAAAAAAACAAGCCAGTACGTTCAAGACACTACCTCGCCGTAGCAACGTCCACGGGCTCCTCGTCTTGGGGTCGGCGGAATGGCGCAAGCCTCTGGAATAAAGATGAGAGAAGAGAGGGGTGGATGAGGGGAAGGGTGGAGGTGGAGAGGAGGACAGGGTGGAAGAGGTAGGAGTGGGGACGGAGCGGTGGGGAGAGGGGGCGCAGGGAGAAGGAGAGAACAGGTTCACCAGATCCGCCACCAGGAGGCTGATCATTCGCAGTGACTGGCCGCCGCCATACCACCTACACCACCTCCTGAAAGATGGTTGCTGGAATACTTCCCCATGGCGTTGATATCCTTCATCAGTTCCCCCCTTGGCCCATTGCAGTTTGCGTGCCCTAATGCTACCCCCGCATACGGCAGATCGGCCTACAGAGCCACCACAACGCGCCACCTCCGCCACCAGCATTTGCCACATCACTGAAACTCCGCCAGAAAGCGGAACGCCCACCCCCACCCCCACCGCAGAGGCTGGAGTGTCCAACTCTGCCTCCACCACCATTGGCAGAATAAAATCCTTTACCGGACTGTCCCCCGCCGCCAACGACGATCGTGGGTGCTTCACCTGGCGTCACAGCGACGGTGCCCTGCGTGGAACCACCGCCTCCGCCAGCGGAGTCTCCCATTGTCTACCTGCGCGATTACCATGCTCACCGCCCCCGCCACCAGCTCCCCAGATTGCCACGGTGACCACCCCAAATTGCCACGGTGCCTGAAGAGACATCACGTGACACGACGAAGGTCTTATCAGCAACTGCGTAAGAGAAACTCTGTGCCCGACTCCTCGACGCCCAACCACCGGGAGCACGTTGAGTTGCACCGTGTCCCGAGCTGCACGGCTTCCGCGCAGCCAGGGGGAGCGCATGGCGCCACGATGCTGGACGACATCAAGAGACGGAGGTAGAGACAGACGCGGAGACAAAGTCAGACGGAGAGAGAGAGAGAGGTGGGAAAAGGAAGAGGGGGTTGGAGGAGGAGGAGGAGGAGGAGGAGGAGGGGGAGGAGGAGGAGGGAGGAAGGGGTCCTGCTGCTGCATGAAATAACAGAAGGCGAGGATCCCGGCGCAAACCACCGCCAGGACCAGGATCTGCGCGGAGGTGCGGGCGGAAGTCGCACGAAGAACGCTGCTCGTCACCCCTCCTTTTGACGTTGCGCAGACATTGATCGGGTGATCGCTGCGTCTGTGCGGCAAGAGAAAAAATGAGAGGACGGAGGCGATGTGGTTCAAATGAGACACTCGTGAGCGCAGCAAGTGAGAAGAAGGCAAGATATGAAATCCAAAACATATAGCAACCCACCAGGGAATGGAATACGCGCTCACATGGTCGAGGGAGGGGGCGAAAAACCATACCTGGCCGAAGGAGGAATCTGAAAGGGTAGGACACTATGTACAAAAATGCTGTGCGGGCTGCAGTTGCGGTGTGCTGGGCAATCAGGTATGCTATAGACACTCCTTCCTCCCTCATTCCTCCTCCTCCTCCTCCTCCTCCTCCTCTTCCTCCTCCTCCTCCTCCTAGGTAGTCCAGCAATCTCGGTCGGGGTTTGATTTGCCATCCGAAGTTTGGGGGGGAAGGGAGAGGAGCGGAGGAAGGCAAGCAAGTTGCGCGCGTGCGCGCCATAGTTGTCATCGCAACCCCCCTGTTTATCCCTTCTCGCTGCGTTGATTATAGTTTTCTCTCTCTCTCTGTCCGACGGCGGGCGGCCCTGGGATGGCGTCTGTTTCCCGGCCCCCCGTCCGCCACCTCGCCCCTGCCCAGCCTGCACCGCCCGGACGCCTTGTGGCGCTTTGCCACTCTGCCGCCCGACCCGCACGACCCTCCTGGCTTGCCTCCTGGCGACTGCCCCAGCGCCTGCTGCACCGCGCTGGCCTGCTCAGCCCGCCGCCGCGCGTCTCAGCTGCCGCCTTCCTGCACCTCCCGTCCGGGCGCCCTGGTCCGACTGCCGCCCGCTGCTCCCGCCCACCCGTTTGTTGGGTTTCGCCCGCACTGCGGCTGTTGGCCTCAACCCTGGGTGCGCCCGCGACGCCGCCACACGCCACTGCCAGGGGCTGCCCCGCAGCCTGGCCGCCCCGCGCGCTCTCCGCGACGCCGCCGCGCGTGAGTGCCCCCCCGTCCCTCCTCCCCCTCTGCGGCCGCCCTCGTCTGCCCCTCCCCCCTCTTGCGTGCGGGATACATCGCAACTCCGCGGCCAGGATTTGCTCCGCGCACGAGCGGATCGCCTCTGCTGCGCCGCGACGGAAAACAAGTCCGACGGCGGGTGCTCTGGCGGACTTGGATCCCCAAAATGACCCCCTCGTGTGAAAGGTGCAGTGCACAATCAGACAGGAGAGCTGCTTATACGCTGTGCGGAGCGAAGCGAACACCGGAGTCGCGCACGCTCCTCCGGGGAGCCCGCTCGTGCCCAGGAGGGCATGGCGTGGAGGCTGTGGCCCCAAAGCCATGAGAGCCCCTTTTGGCAGCCCTTGACCACGCCCCCGACGTCCTCGACGCCTGCCACCTTTCGGGTCATAGATGCAGGCACCACCGGAGAAGCTCTGGACGAAGCGCAGCTGCTGGAGAGAGCTCCTCCGAGAAGCTCCAAAAACCAACGAAAACTACCCGACCTGGTCCTCCTCCTACTCCCTCCTCCTCCTCCTCCTCCTCCTCCTCCTCCGC
>CAUYUJ010020653.1:0-29270 GCA_963575745.1 Prorocentrum cordatum | reverse complement strand
TCCTCCTCCTCCTCCTCCTCCTCCTCCTCCTCCTCGCTCCTCGCTCCTCCCCCACGCAGACGAGGGAGCAGCTCACGGAGTCACAGAGGGGGCCAAGCTCGGGACCTGCCCGGACCGGCCTGGCCGGCCAAATACAGCGCACTGACTGGCCAGGGGCCCAGGGCACCGCGGTCGGCCGGCACGCGCCTGCCGCCCCATCAAGACACATGCCTTCTCAAAGGGGCCCTGGGACACACACAAATAGAGACACACGAATCCCAGGACTCCCTATATTTGGGCACATTTTCTGGGTTTCTGTATTCCCCCCCACTTCCCATATTTTCGCATATTTCTTCTGGGGCTCGACGATTCATTGTGTCTGTGTTTTTTTCCCTCCTGACTTCTCCCAGCGCTGGCAGACGGCGGCGAAGAACTGATCTTTCTCCTCTTCTTCGCCAAGGCATGGGGGGCGGCACACCCACGGCGTCAAATCTTTCTCCTCCGGTCCATCCTCCGTTCTGGTCCCCGCCCAACTCTCTCGGGCGCGGTCGGCCTGTGGCATCAACTCAAGAACGACGCGAGCATCTTGAGCGACTTCAAACGCGCTCGTCTCGGGATCTTGCGCAGGAGCAGCTGGACCGAAGTGCCTGGGGATCCTTGATTATACAAGAGGGCTCCGTAATTGCGACGCCGACGAAGCAATGCAGCCAAACAGATGTGTCAGCGATGCTCGCGTAGCTGCTTCTCTATTCTCCCTCATCGAGTGTTAGATGTAAAGCACAAGCGCCCTTCCTGGGCCCGAAAAAACTGCTCTGCGACACGAAGAAATAAGACAAGTTTCCATTACCGTCGAAACATGGCTTGAAAATGAAACTTCAAAATATAAGAAAAAACGCGGAAGGATTGGAAAGCTGAGCTGAGCCATGTGGGGCGCGCTGTGACGGACTTGTTATTACCTGGCTGGGCGAGTGCAACGGAAATGGTCGTCCGACTGTGCAGACGACCCCGACTAGAGAGCGGACCTGCAGGCGCACCCAGAGTCTAATCCAACCAGCCCTTTGGGCTAACGCGGTCTTGCGAGCTCTGTTTTCCTCTTCCTAAACCCCTCTTCCCTTCGGGGAGGGTTACCCTCCCCCTCCCCTCCCTGCTTTTTGGGGCGAGAAGTGATCGGTTAGAGCGTCCAAAAGGGCCCAAGATGGCTCCACGAGGGCCTCCGATGCTCCAAGATGGCCTTCAAGGCGGCCCAAGATAACCGAAGATGATTCAAGGTGGCTTCTGGCATACCTCCAAGAGTTCCGACGAGGGCCACAAGACGGTTCCAAGTGCTCTCGGAGCCCCCTCGGGACCCCCCTACGACGCCCAAATCCTTCACACACCGAAGGAACACCATTGATGTTTGCCTTGTCGCAGTTTCGCATTTGATACGCTTTTGAGGCCTCAGGATGGCCCTAAGATGATCCAACAGAGGCCCATGAGGGGCCCAAGAGGCGCTCCAGACGGCCCACGAACGCCCCAAGAGGGCCTCAAGAGGCGATGTGGACGGCCCCGCGGGGTGAGGCAAATCGAAGGCCCCTTCCTTTTGATCGACGGTCTCCAAGATGAACCCAAGAGGCTCTCCAGAGCTCCCAAGGGACCCCCAAGAGGGCCCCAATATCCAGCAACAAGCCCCGAGAGGACCCCAATATCCCCCCCCCAAGAGTCGCAAGAGGGTTCCAAGAGGTGATTTGAAAACTCAGTCGTCCTCGTTGTCCTCCTCCTCCTCATCATCATCTTCCTCCTCGTCCTCGTCCTCGTTCTTGCCCCCTATCGTTTTCCTTTTCGTTTTCCTCCTCTTCCTCGTCGTCGTGGTCGTCTTGGTCGTGGTCGTTGTCGTGGTCGTGATGGTCGTGGTGGTGGTTGTGGTCGTCGTCGTCGTATTCCCCCTCCCCCTCATGCTCCTCCTGCTCTTCCTGCTCCTCTTCCTGCCCCTCCTGCTCTTGTTGCTTCTCCTCCTCATCATCCTCCTCCTTTTCCTCCTTCTCCTTCCCTCGCCCCCGCACGGGCCCCAATGATGGCCCGAAGAGGCCCCCCAAAGCCACCCCACTTGCTCCCAGAGAGCTTTCCGTTCACCCTGGCTGCCCGCTCTGTTTCACTACATTTGCCTCTTCGTCGCTTCTCCCATGGGCAAGAATCTCCGAATGGGCCCGTGAAGATGCGCGGAACGTGAAGAATTAGACAGAAAGACAGAAAGAGAGAGAGAGAGAGTTTTTATTTGGACGCGGGCAGACGACTAGCCTGAGCTCCCTGCAAAGCCGACGAACGGCGAAGGGCCCGAAGGCCGAACAAGGACGAGGGACGGACCCAGGACCCGAGACAGAACCGACCGAAAGGACCGACCGAACAAACAGCAAGGACCGACACCTCGAGGGCCTCAGGCAGCAAGCAAACAGCGCAAAACTGTTGGCACCGTCTCTTGGGACGGATTTCGAACCCTGGTCCTCAATGGCAGCCATGCTGCAAGCACCAGGCGCAAGCGCAAGCACCCTCCACTTCACCTTGATCTTCGCTTCCCCCCACCCAATATCACAAGGACAAGCTGCCACAAACACCAGCCAGACGCTACGGGTGTCTGGTTCCGTCGCGGCTCGACGCTCGCGGTTGCGGCGGGGGCTGCAAGGGTTCCAATGGCACAGCCAGCACAATGCAGACCTCACCTGGAACGGCACGGGAGAAGACCAGAAAACCGACAACCAAAAAGAGAAGGAGCGAAGCTTTGTTCTTCTTCTGTCTCTGCACGAGTCTGGGCGCAGCACTAGATATAACAAAGACAGGCTGCCACAAACACGAGCCAGACGCTGCGGGTGTCTGGTTCCGTCGCGGCTCGACGCTCGCGGTTGCGGCCGGGGCTGCAGGGGCTCCCAGGGTACAAGCAGTTACTCTCCAAACCAGTGCGCGACAGCAAGGGAGAGAGAGGCATCAGGCAAGCTAAACAAGAGGCAGGGCGAAACTTTGACTTCTTCTGTCTCTTTGCGAGCCTGGGCGCAGCTGGGCGCGGAGGAAATGAACGGTCAAATGCTGAGAGGTATATCCAAGAGACCAGCATCGAGCAGGCAGATCACTATGTCCTGACTATGTCAGGTCCTGGGGAGAACGACCAAGGAAAACGCCCGCAGAACGTACAGGTCCCCCCCGCCTCCCCCATCAAACCGTCAACCATCCACCCCAATAACTTACTGGAGAGCTTCGTGGGGCCAACAGGGACAGAGTAAATCACGAAAGGTGAACGCATCATGCGGATGGGAAAAGGCATCAACAAGATCGGTCTGGTCGATAGGTACGACCGAACCGATAACTTCACGAGAACGAGGACGGCGCCCATCCCGCATTTGTTCGAATATATCAATGGTGACCTTGGCGCGGGGGCGACCCTTGCATCCATGCTTCAAATCTATTTTATTTTCTGGCTATATCGACCGCGTCGGTCGCAGAAATGAGATCGCGAAGTCTGCGGGGGGCGTGGCCCCTCGTGTGGGATTGATGCAAGTGGTTTGAGTCTAATGCTGTTTGGAAACAGGGCTGGACCAGCAACTTGCACCATGGAACCCACCGACACTGGGGGGCCCAGAAATTCTCACGCAGAGCCCCTTTCCCGAGCGCCCGAGAGGAGCAGAGAAGGGGTGGAGTGAACAGGGTGGTCAGAACCAGCTTGCCAAACATCCTCGGGCAGCTTGAAGATATTGTGCGACAGGCGTGACGAGCACTGTCGCGCGAGGGACCCGATCCAACATCGCCTGATCTTTGCAGTGGAAGGCTGCACCTAGCTTAGCCAGGTGATCGGCCTCGTGATTTCACTCATAACAAACCCTGGCGGGGGCGCGATTTTGGGGCGTACCTTAGTCAGACGAATAATAAATGGTATCCTATGTCTGACGCAAGACGGTGGCCCTCCCGCCACAGGGAGCAATGAGCAGCCCACCCGTGGGTAGTGGCCTCACATCCTAGCTGCCACTTGTCAATCAAATCCTGTGTATCAGTGGCACACTCATTTCAAGGCTGGGAGAAGCATACGTAAGGTAAAAAACATACAACTCCGCACATCTTGGACCATGCATGGGTGCGCCCCATAGGCCGAAGCAGTTAGCCTAGGTCCAGAGAAGGAACGCGTGCCCCATGCCGCCAATAAAGTAGGCGGCTAGGGTCCACAATAGGCAGACGAAGAGATGAGGGGGCCTTCGCGGGCGACCTCCCGCACAGGATCAGGGAAAGGAGGGGGAAGGAAGTGGGCGCGGCGCGGGTCAACCAGGGCTGGGGTCCAGACAGGGCTGTCCCTATACTGTTCCCTGCAAGACTTAAGGGCTGGCGAGGCACCAAACCAGCGCGGAAAATCAAACAGACCATCACATTCATGGAATGCGTGGGAGATCGGGTTTACCGGGGTCAGACCACACAGAGGGCACGGGTGCTTAAAGTATGCGCCCACCTGACAGGAAGGCACGCAGAGCACGACGCTGGAGATCACCCCAACCTGGGGCTTTCCTGCTCAGCAAAGCCCTGATGGGGTCCAGGAAAGGATGTCCAGCAAGGTGGTGATATGATGGGTGCCTGTCAGACGCCTGCTGCCCAGCCCAAGCGCGGGCTGTCCGACTCGCCAAGTCAACAATCTCACGAGGGGAAGGATACGACAAATCTAGACTGATTCCCATCGCAATATGCTAGGCACTCGGGGATTCGAAGGACCATCCAATCCTGAGCTAGGTATCCACCAAGAATAGCACCAGGGCCCTGGAGGGAAGTCCAAGGTGTCTGATGGGTGACTGCTTTGATGGCTTCCTCCAGGACACGATCAATAATGCACCGCGGTAGTAGAGACATCCACCTAGATGCAGTCCTCAGACGAACCACTTCGGCATGGGCACCTAAAACTGACCCCGCCGCGGCTCGGCGCATGCCTGTTCCAAGGCCGACGTGGTATACGTTTCGGATCTGCTTAATATGAGAAGCACTTTAAACCCACTGCATCAATGCCGAGAGTGGCCGTCGGACGCAGATTCGCGTTGATGATGCCCTGGGCCTGGGCCCCTGCGCGCCGCAATCTGACAAGACGGCGAGCCTTCTGCATTGCCTTCTGAATCCTGGGCTTCAGCGCAATGCTAGGACGACGGCCACGACGAACCTGGTAGTCGATACCTAGGTTCCTGCAAGAGAAACGTACATCACCTCCAAGCCGACGGTCTCAGCTGCGATTCTTCCGGACGGGGGTGCACCCGGCGCAAGCAGCGCCAACTTGGGCTCGGAATGAGGGAATCGGGCGGGGCATGTCAACTTAGCCACGCGGAGACGCGAGGCATTTGGACCCGCGCGCATCACCTCAGCTTCAGAGCCTACTCCCAAGACCTGAACGTCGTCAGCACCGGATCCCAGGTGCAATTCTGGATGCACAAGAAGGAAGGGTGCCAGCTCTGGCATGAGCATGATGCGCGTGAACATGTCGGCAATGGAGCAGTCAGCAAAAACAGTGATAGCGGCAGACATCCATGATCCGACGGTTCGGCGCACGGCGAGCACGCGCGGGGATCGGTGCATACCCAACAGCACTCTCAAGAGGGCGGGGTTGAACTGAAACTACTGGCAATGCTGGATGAGCAAACGATAGCGAACCTGCTCAAAGGCCTTCTTAATGTCCAAGAAGAGGGCCCAAACTAACAGAACACGTGATGCAGCGCACTCAGCCAAGACACTCGTGCGCCATACATACGGTTGACAAGAATGGTTGCGCACTCCGCATACATGAAGACACGCATAACGCTCAGCCTATGCAGTGTCATGCGCGCGTCTAAAATGTCGGGCGAAGGTTCGCACAAAGGTAGTGAACAACGCGGCAACACGCTGACCCCCATCTAACTAAGGCAAACAATAACTACAAACCTGGCCGGGATAATCGGAAAACGCCCAAGACGTAGGATAGCAACCCAACGCTTGAACAGCGATAACAGGGACTCGCCCGAGAGCCGCGCGCGGTGACGAGGATGAATCCAGTCAAGTCTGGCAGGAGCACGAGCCCGATATCTGCGACAGATCTTGCGGTGGCGTTCCAAGGGCGGCATAGGCAAGGGTGCGAGGTCCCCAGGTAAGGCAGGCGGCGAGGACAGACCCTCGCAAGGGTCGGGGCACTGGTCGACAGGTGGCATGGACCCCCGCATTCCACGCCAGAACTGCTCACGCACCTTCATGCGATGAGCAACGGTGCCACATGGTGGGCCATCGACGACAGTTTCTGAATAACGCCGAATGCGTTCCAGCTCATACTGCCCGTTGACGAATCGGCGCGCGGCGGAGCCCCCGCGTTCTCGAACCGACCGAATGGCCCAGGAGCACCGACTCTGATAGCGCTTGGCCGAGACCGCGTTCTCCAACGCCGCCGCCTTTTCAAACGATGAATTCTTCAACCAGAGAAGAGAGCCGATATCGAGATGCTGAAGACGTCGCGCATAGGTGCGCCACCGCCGCCAGTCCGAGGGAAGGGGGGCCCTCTCGTTTGGACGGGTAGTAACGCCTAAGACGTGACGCCGCGGCTGAGAAAGCTCCCCAGGACTGCTCGTCTGCCAGATACAATAGGCCTCCGAGACGATTGGCAAGCAACCGCCATAACTTGCCTTCGAAGGAAGAAACGACGCCCCCACGAAGCAGCGACACAACCGAGACCTCTATCGCGGTTGCATTCTCGCCCCACTTCTTATGCGCATCAGGGCCGGGAAGATGATGCAAACCAACCAACTCAGCCGCAGGCGTCTTGAACCATAAGGAAGTCCGCTTCCCAAGCTCGGGAACCGAATCAATCTCGCCGGCCGTCTGCGGGGAACAATGCCAGGAGGGAGGGCAAGGTGAGCGCCCAATGGGGCACTGAACAATGGTAGCAGGAGGTCTCCGAAATATCGATGCAATATCCTCACCCACTGATCCCCGGATATTCAGAGCGACATGCTGGCGCGTAGGGGTGAGAGGCGGGCAGAGAACTCCACAAGTAGCAGCGTGAAAGACATGGTGGGCAAACTAATCAATCGTAGAGAAAGCACCACCTCTCTCGCAAACATTGCCACTACGAGCAATCACAATGGCACCCAGAAGCTCCAGAAGCCCCATTGCCTCTATTTCTTCTGGTGGCATATTCCAATCAGCAGAGATGAGGCAAGGAGAGCCGGTGGCACGAACAACAAGACGCCACCTGCATGAGCAACTGCGCATTACGATCTGCTGACCCTTCCCCAGTGCGCAAATAAATATCAAAGCAAGGTGCACCCATGTCTACCAATCCGTGCCAGAGCTTGACGATGCATCGATCAGGGGGTGGTAAGACCACGGTAGAGTCAAAGAGGATGTCCGACAAGCTGTTGGAGTACTGAGAAGCCAGTGCACCCCCAGAGCTCAATCCACCCACAGACGCACGCAAAGATGGGTGCATGTGCGCATGTAGTCCAAGACGGCGCGCACTATTTGCAGCAGCTTCAGGACCCTCAGAAGAACGACGCAATTCCTGAATACCTACTGCATCAAAGGAGCGAATGTGGGCAGCCAATTAACTCTCTGCGTTAAGCTCGTGGCATTGATCGATAGCAAGACACAAGAGTGTTCTTGACCTACGTTTGGCTGCCCCTTCCCCTGGTTAAAATCCAGACGGGCCCGGCAAGGCCCCCGCGCCGTATGTAGTGCCATCGTCCAGATCACCAACGCTGTCAGGAGGTACCTCATCATCGCGACCCTCGAAGGAAGTCGGCCAATTGCTCGGAAACGAGAGGCGGTTTCTCGCGAGGCGCCTCGGCTGCTTCTCGAGAAGGTGACACGCCCACTCTGGGCAATGGACGAGAGTCAACTTTCATGGAGACTGCTGCTGCAACTGCTGGCGTACCTGCCGCCTGCCGCGACGCTGCTGCCGACGCCGAACGAGAAGGCGAGCGGGGAGGCCGAGAGACAGGATGATCCAACGCAGGAATAAACTGAACTGCGGCGGACAGCTCAACCATCTGTCCTAAAGCACGGGCAACCTCAGGGATCTGTCTAGAGGACTTGGGGAGGTTCCTGAGGAGGGTCTTACGAACGTCGGACAAGTCGCTGGACTCTGGCTCAGGCTCTGGAGCTGGGAGAGAATCGAGACGGCTCTGCCACAATCCGCACTCTGTCTGGAAACGCTCCCGCTTGACCTCCCACGAACCTTCCCTGGCAAGATTGTCGGACAATTCTTGCTCAATCTGTTCCAAAGTAACGTCTGCCTTTTCCAACTTCCTAGTCGATCACCGAACTCGCTGGGATAAACGAAAACGCTGCTGAGGAATGGAGAGCACGGACGTCTTCTTCTCACGGGCGCCAGCCAGATCAGACAGACGGTGGTCAATCTCTTGCTGATTTCGAACAGAAGCAGGAACACTTCGAAGGCTCTCAAGATAAGTCTTAATGAGGGCTTCTTGGTCGGCAGCCGTAACCATCGGGTCATCACGCTGGGGCGAATGGACCATCGTTGTCAAACGCATCCTCCTCGCCTCCGAAATCTCCATCACATACATCAAAACCAAAACGAGCACGAACCGCATCAGACAAGTGGGCATCAATAAACTGCTCATAGAACAAAGGCTGCTCGGGTTAACACGAAGAGGGACGAGCAGCGGCGGCAGCAGAGCCGCAGGAGCCACCCCTCCCGCGGCATCGGCCGCCCCACGAGACTTTCCCTTCTTGCCCTTAGACTTTGTCCGCCCTTGTCCTTGTCCTTGCCCGTCTTTGTCCTGGGGGGAAAGACAAAGGAAATACGCCTTGCAGAACATACAGGTCCTGCGGAAATTGGAGACGTATATCCAAGAGACGGTAACAGCATCGCAGCAGGCAGAGCAAGCAAGATATGGCGGCATATCGCGCGCGCGTGGGCACGGGAGGTCTGCTGTCGACCGAGGGCGGCTCTCGAGCCTGCCCATTGGCCGCAACCAAGCTCCAAGCCTCAGGGCAAGCTTTGGAACTTGAGCCAAAATGGCTTGAGCCAAAATGGCTACGGAAGGGGGAGAGAGAGAGAGAGAGAGAGCTAGGGAGCGGCACTGGGCACTTGCCAAGTCCAAAGGGCCACGTCAAACACCCTGATGCCCTTCCGCCGCCTCCCCTCCCGCTCCCCACTCGCCCCCCCACCTCGTCCGCTCTGCCCGCGTCGCCTCCCCTTCCCCTCCAGCCCACCTGCGCCCCAAGGTGCGCCCCGGACGGCCGAAGAGCGCCCCCAGGGGCTCTCCCGAGACTGCCCACAGAGAGAAGGCCCCGAGAGCCCGGCGAGGCACGGGCCCCCTCCTCCCTCCACCAGCCAGAGCTCGCTCCTCAACCTCCTCCTCCTCCTCCTCCTCCTGCTCCTGCTCCTCCTCCTCCTCCTCCTCCTCCTCCTCCTCCTCCTCCTCCTCCCCCTCCTCGGGCTCCTGCTCTTAGAAAGGATGGAGGACGGCTGTTTTTCAACATGCGTTGCACCTTGGAGCTTCCTCCTCCTCCTCTTCATCCTCCTCCTCCGCCTCCGCCTCCGCCTCCTCCTCCTCTTCCTCCTCCTCCTCCTCCTCCTCCTCCTCCTCCTCCCTCCCTCCTCCTCCTCCCTCCTCCCTCCACCCTCCTCCCTCCTCCCTCCTCGCTCCTCCCTCCTCCCTCCTCCCTCCTCCCCCCTCCCTCCTCCCGAACAGCACCGCTGCCGGCGGTGCCGTCGAAGCGGCAGCGGCGATGCTGGGTCTGCGAGGCACTGTCCAGCGGTTTCCGGTGCCGAACATCCCAGAGTGCTGCACCCCCGCAGGGCATCCGAGCTGGGGAGGTGGACACATCATTTGGATGCTTGGAAATGGGCACCAACACCTATCCAGAGGTTTGCCTCCGTGGGTTCTTCGGCCACCTAGGAAACCTGAATACACCGAGATCGGGATCATCTTCCCTAGGCGGAGGCACGCCGCCGATAATGGTGTTGGTGCTAACCTCTAGGCCTGCGAACCATGCGCTAACTCGTGACTGCCCTCTGGCCGCTCCTGTCACTCCTCGTCCGCCTCGAGATAATGGGACGGGGAGGAAAGGGGGGAAGGGGTGTGTTCATGAGTACGCGCGCACGGGTTGTGTCCCCTTCACACACCCATCAGCAGGCAGTACAGAATGGTATCTCGGGCTGAAGCAGCACTCCCTGGCCCCTCCCACTGCTGAATTACCGCGCTGGCGCTGGTCAACGAAAACGGCACTGTGAGAACCCTTGATTCAGGAGAGTTTCCGATCAAAGGCAGAGCCAGCTGCGACAGGAGGAGGAGGAGGAGGAGAAAGAGAAGAAGGAGGAGGAAGAGAAAGAGGAGGAGGAGGAGGAGGAGGAAGCGGAGGAGGAGCAGGAAGAGGAGGGATAGGGAGAGGGACGAGGTGGCGGCGCAACAAGGGAAGGGGCCGTGGTCCTTGTCGCTCCTCCCCCATCTACCTCCTCCGTCCGTGTTCCTTCTAAGCAACTTCTCCCCGTCGCACACCCACGCGTGTAGGTAGGGCGGGCCGGGCGTTCCGCCTTAGACGACCTCGCCAGTTTTGATCGTGAGAAAATGATTTTGCGACAACTTCAAGGAAGGAGGGCCTCGCTCACATTCGTGTTTTTTTTTGAAAACACAGGATACATATACTATCATTGTGCAACAGCTTCAGAGATAGAAGGGGACGTTATTGTTCATGGGGCTCCGACCTGGCGCCGCGCCAATTCGTCTTAAAAAGTGTGCAAACCGCTTCAAGGATGGAGAACATTCCTTTTCAAACTGTGGCCCTCGCACTAGCACCGCGCACTTTCGGCTAACAAAATCTGCAACATCTTCAAGGATGGAAGGGTGCAAATTTAAATAGGGTTCTGGCCGTAGCGCCGCGCACATTCGCCTTAGCATGTTGCAACAACTTCGTGCGTTGATAACGGTGCCTTTTCAAGGTGGGACTCCCGCTTTGACGCCGCAAATGTTCACATAAAACGATTGCAGCAATTTTACGAATGGGGGGTGGTTTTCAAACTTGGGCTCTCACCGTAGCGCCTTCCACGCCGATTCGTCACAAACGCTTGCGACTCTTAGAAAGGATGGAGGACGGCTGTTTTTCAACATGCGTTGCTCCTTGGAACTTCCTCCTCATCCTCTTTAAATTGAATGACCTGGAGCCTGAAAACACATGTGGCGCTGCACGGATCTAGGGCGCCGCTTTTCAAACTGCAACTGCCGCGAAGACTTCCTCAACAGACAAGACCACACATGTAAGTGTGTGAGGCATTTGCACGAGTGAAGGGCAGCCCCTTCTCGAAAAACAGATATCGCTGGGCACCTCGTCGAACTGTATGGTCACTGTTTTCGCGTGCGAGACTACGCGCCGAAATAATGCAAGGCAGTTTCTTTTCCAAGCGGAGCGCTCGCAAAAATGGCTCCCCGTACAAGCTTTCTTTTTCACTACAAGAAGCCTGCCCCCTGAAAGTTTGAACGTGTGAGGAAGGGACTTAGGGCGAGAGGGTGCATTACACCTCCGTTCGCTAGTGCATCACATGTTGACTCTGGTCCTCCTCCTCCTCCTCCTCCTCCTCCTCCTCCTCCTCCAAAGCGGGCCCCCCCCCCCTCCCTCGTCGCCGCCCCTAGCGGCCTTTCGGCCTGTCGGGCGGGGAGAAGCTGAGGCACTCCCGCAGCACCTGCGGCGGCAAGCAACGGGCAAAAGCGGCCAGGGCAAGGAGGCAGGGCGGGTGGGGGGAGGGGCGAGGACGAGGGAGGACCAGGGTGCGGGCAAGAGGGGGAGAGGGTTGGGGGGCAGGGGCCGGGGGGCCAGGGAGAAGAACAGATCGAAGGGCAGGGTGGCGGGGAACATCAGAGTACGAGATTCCTGAACAGTGTCATGTCGCAACGAGAATTCTTGCCGACCAAATCTTGGGGCGAAGCCCACGGCTAAGCCTGCTTGGGAATTCCCATCTCTTATCGGTGACGATACGCGGCTGGCACTGCAACCCGAAAGGCCCGAGCTGGGACTGCCCGGAGAACCCCCCCAGGCGACGCAAACTCCACACTCCCAGAGAGGACTCCCAGGCAGCAGGCCTCGGCCCCCTCCCCCCGGGGGCAGCCTCTTATCCCGGATCTGCTCCTGCCGGCCACTGGCGCCCGAGAGCAGCACCCCGACACCGAAGCTCGGAGGAGAGCCCCAGTCGATCGATCGATCGATCCTCGACCGATCGACGACGCCGACGACCACAACGACGACGACCACAAACGACGACGACGAAGAAGACGACGACGGCGACGGCGACGGCGACGACGACGACGACGAAGACGCATCGCTGCCGCGGTGTGCAGCTTACGATTACAAACGCATCTTCGCAAGATTTGCTGTCATCAAATGTGGGCGCGCACCGCAGCCGCCGAGGCGCGATGCCGGCAGTCGTCCGACACGCTGCAGCACCCGGAGAAAACACCGCTCAGTGGCAGCTTCGGGGCCCCATGTGGTTCCACTGCGGCGAGCGGAGGACGGCGGCGCTGGCGCCGCGCCCCGCGGTGGCGCTGGCCGACACGGAGAGAGAGGCCCGCCCGCCCGCGGCCCAGCGGCCCCGTCCCTGGTCGTCGCACGCCTGCTGCGGTCCTCGCCCCCCTCTTGGGCACCCCGCCCGGGTATTTCTGCGACGCCTCCCTCGGCGGCGAGCGAGGGGGGGAAGCGAGAAGGAGAAGGCCTTCTCGAAAGGCGGCGGGGCTTCGAAGCCTTCTGTGTCTTCGGGGAGGGCGTAGAAGGCTTCTCAGGAGACCCAAGGCCTTCCGAGCCTTCTGAGAAGGCTTGGCCCATCTTACTTCTCCCCTGGGTGCGACGCTAATCTACGATACCGTCTACAATCACGAACGTGCCCCGCAGCAGGAGATGCAACGCACTGTCAGCAGGAGATACCAGGAACAGCAACAGGACTTGCCGTCCAGGAGACGCCAGCGACCGCAAGGACGACAGGGGCCTGGACAAGTCGGCACTCCGCCTGAGAAAGACCTGGACGAAGTATCCCCGCCATCCTTGGACGCCACACATACGACGACGACGACGACGACGACGACGACGACGACGACGACGACGACGACGACGACGACGACGACGACGCCGGCGCCGCCGCTGACGCCGGCGCCACCGCTGGCGCCGGCGCCGAACCGCTGGCGGCTGGGGCCTGCAGGAGCTGCCGGGGCACAGCGGGCAACAGCGCCAGGTCCGGCGTCCAGCCCGCCCAGCCCACCGAGGCGAGCACCTGGCCGTCGCCGGTCGTCGCCGTCACCGCCGCTTTTTGCTGCTTCCGTTCCGTGCTTGTGCGTTTTCGGCACACGGGCCCCAGCTGCCCCAGGTGCCTCCAGGGGCACACGGGGAGGCCTCCAGATGGCATCCGTCGTCCGCCACCGCCGCCGCCGCCGCCATTGCCTCCGCCGTCGTCGTCGTCGTCGTCGTCGTCGTCGTCGTCGTCGTCGTCGCCGTCGTCGCCGTCATCGTCATCGTCGTCGTCGTCGTCGTCGTCCTCCCCCTTCGTCCGTCGTCCATTGTCCGTGGTCCGTGGTCCGTGGTCCGTGGTCCGTCGTCCATTGTCCGTGGTCCGTGGTCCGTGGTCCGTCGTCCGTCGTCCGTCGTCGTCGTCGTCGTCGTCGTCGTCGTCGTCGTCGTCGTCGTCGTCGTCGTCGTGGTCGTGGTCGTCGTCGTCGTCGTCGTCGTCATCGTCGTCCCCCATCGTCGTCCGTCGTCGTCGTCGTCGTCGTGGTCGTCGTCGTGGTCGTTGTCGTCGTCGTCGGCGTCGGCGTCGGCGTCGCCGGCGTCGGCGTCGGCGTCGGCGTCGGCGTCGGCGTCGGCGTCGGCGTCGTCGGCTTCGGCGTCGGCGTCGTCGGCTTCGGCGTCGGCGTCGGCGTCGGCGTCGGCGTCGGCGTCGGCGTCGGCGTCGCCGGCGTCGGCGTCGGCGTCGGCGTCCGCGTCGGCGTCGGCGTGGGCGTCGGCGTCGTCGGAGTCGGCGTCGGCGTCGGCGTCGGCGTCGGCGTCGTTGTCGTCGCCGCTGTCCTCGCCACCGACGTCGCCGTCGCCGTCGCTTTTGCCTGCGCCACCGCCATCGACACCGCCGTCTCTTTCTCATCCCCTGTAAAGTGGACCCGCGGACGGCCAGAATATCGGCGGGAATTCAACATCGGCGGCTCGATGCCCGAAAACCTCGACCTCCGATCACCGACCCTCCCCCTCCCACGGCGATCATCATCCGGTGAGAGACCCCTCCTGGTCCATCCCGGGTCGATCTTCGATCCCCCCCCCAGCGACCAGAATCCGCTTGAAGACGTCTCCCGTCGTCGTCCGTCGTCGTCGTCCGTCATCATCGCCGCGGTCGTCGTCGTCCTCCTCGTCGTCGCCGTTGCCCTCGCTGCCGACGTCGCCGTCGGGCCGTCGCGACGTCTCCCAGGGTCCATCCTAGCCGATCATCACAGTAGCGACCCTCCCCCCGAACAGCGCAGTGTCGACCCCTCCCTGTCTCCATCGTTTACCAAATAGATAACTCCTCCCGGGGTGTGCCGAATTGTGTGATAGGGTACACAACACGAACGAAAACGACAGGTCTGAGTATGAAAGCTTGAGCGCGGGCGAGTCTAAGCGCGAGTGAGTCTGATTCTGAATGAATATGCGTGCGATTGATTCTATTTGCATGACTGCGAGCATGGAGTCGCCTAATGTAAATGCATACGATTGTGAATGGTTTGGGTCTGCCTGACTCTGAGAACTCGTGACACTGAGCGTAGCCTCCGCAAGGAGTTTTCCTGGGAACCCCGACGGCAGCACCCGCGCGCCGCGACGCCCATGTCGGCACGCCCCACACGAGGATCGCGCCCGCTTCCTCCCCTTCTGTTCCTTCCTCTTTGGCCGCGCACTCCAAAGTTCAAGGCTGTGGGCGCCGCGCTACGCGCAGGTCGGACGTCGACGACGGACGACGACGACGACGACGAAGAAATCGGCCCTAGGGAAGCTGTCGGGACAACCAGTTCCCTATGGGGCCACGAAGCGTGCGAGGGGTGTGCCGACTTGGGTGTGCGGGACGCATGCGGGCGGCGGCACTGGGGCCTTCGGTGGAGCTCCCTATGGGGCCACGAAGCGTGAGAGGGGTGTGCCGAAATGGGTGTGCGGGACGCATGCGGGCGGCGGCATTGGGGCCGTCGGTGGCCGAATTGGGCATGCGGGACGCATGTAGGCGGCGGCACTGGGGCCTTCGGTGGAGCTCCCCATGGGGCCACGAAACGTGTGAGGGGTGTGCCGAAATGGGATGTGCGGGACGCATGCGGCCGGCGGCACTGAGGCCTTCGGTGGAGCTCCCTATGGGGCCACGAAATTTGTGAGGGGTGTGCCGACTTGGGTGTGCGGGACGCATGCGGCCGGCGGCGCTGGGGCCTTCGGTGGAGCTCCCTATGGGGCCACGAAACGTTTGAGGGGTGTGCCGAAATGAGTGTGCGGGACGCATGCAGGCGGCGACAC
This sequence comes from Prorocentrum cordatum, assembly GCA_963575745.1. Lineage (NCBI taxonomy): Eukaryota > Dinophyceae > Prorocentrales > Prorocentraceae > Prorocentrum > Prorocentrum cordatum. The sequence continues at coordinate 13,823 of CAUYUJ010020653.1, read as the reverse complement.
TGGGGCCTTCGGTGGAGCTCCCTATGGGGCCACGAAACGTGTGAGGGGTGTGCCGAAGTGGATGTGGCGGACACATGGTGGCGGTGGCATTGGCGCCTTCGGTGGAGCCCCTATCGGGCCAGGAAACGTGTCAGGGGTGCGCCGAAATTCGTGTGGGGGACGCATGCGGGCGGTGGCACTGGGGCCTTCGGTGGAGCTCCCTATGGGGCCAGGAAGCGTGTGCGGGGTGTGCCGAAATGTGTGGGGGACGCATGCGGGCGGTGGCACTGGGGCCTTCGGGGGAGCTCCCTATGGAGACACGAAACGTGTGAGGGGTGTGCCGAAATGTGTGTGGGGGACGCATGCTGGCGGCGACACTGGGGCCTTCGGTGGAGTGGCAGTGGAACTGCCTAAATGGGCCTTCGGTGGAGCTCCCTATGGGGCCACGAAACGTGTGAGGGGTGTGCCGAAATGGGTGTGTGGGACGCGTGCGGGCGGTGGCACTGGGGCCTTCGGTGGAGCTCCCTATGGGGCCACGAAATTTGTGAGGGGTGTGCCGAAACGTGTGTGGGGGACGCATGCGGGCGGTGGGCACTGGCGCCTTCGGTGGAGCCCCCTATGGGGCCAGGAAGCGTGTGAGGGGTGTGCCGAAATGGGTGTGGGAGACGCATGCGGGCGGTGGTACTGGGGCCTTCGGTGGAGCTCCCTATGGGGCCAAGAAACGTGTGAGGGGTGTGCCGAAATGTGTGTGGGAGGCGCATGCGGGCGGCGGCACTGGGGCTTTCGGTGGAGCTCCCTATGGGGCCACGAAGCGTGTGAGGGGTGTGCCGAAATGGGTGTGCGGGACGCATGCGGGCGGTGGCACTGAGGCCTTCGGTGGGGCTCCCTATGAGGCCACGAAGCGTGTGAGGGGTGTGCCGAATGGGGTGTGCGGACGCATGCAGGCGGCGACACTGGGGCCTTCGGTGGAGCTCACTATGGGGCCACGAAATTTGTGAGGGGTTTGCCGAAATGTGGGTGTGGGGGACGCATGCGGGCGGCCGCACTGGGGCCTTCGGTGGAGCTCACTATGGGGCCACGAAATTTGTGAGGGGTTTGCCGAAATGTGGGTGTGGGGGACGCATGCGGGCGGCCGCACTGGGGCCTTCGGTGGAGCTCCATCTGGGGCCACGAAGCGTGTGAGGGGTGTGCCGAAGTGGGTGTGGGGGACGCATGCGGGCGGTGGCACTGAGGCCTTCGGTGGAGCTCCCTATGGATCCACGAAACGTGTGAAGGGTGTGCCGAACTGGGTGTGTGGGACGCATGCGGGCGGTGGCACTGGGGCCTTCGGTGAAGCTCCCTATGGGGCCATGAAACGTATGAGGGGTGTGCCGACATGAATGTGGGGGACGCATGCGGGCGGTGGCACTGGGGCCGTCGGTGGAGCTCCCTATGAGGCCACGAAACGTGTGAGGGGTGGCCCAAATGTGTGTGGGGGACGCATGCGGGCGGTGGCACTGGGGCCTTCGGTGGAACTCCCTATGGGGCCACGAACCGTGTGAGGGGTGTGCCGAATTGTGTGTGTGTGTGTGTGAATGTGTGTGTGTGTGTGTGTGTGTGTGTGTGTGTGTGTGTGTGTGTATGTGCGTGCGTGCGTGCGTGCGTGCGTGCGTGCGTGCGTGCGCGCGCGCGCGCGTGCGTGCGTGCGTGCGTGCGTGCGTGCGTGCGCGCGCGCGTGTGTGTGTGTGTGTGTGTGTATGTGTGTGTGTGTGTGGGTGTGTGTGTGTGTGTGCGTGGTGGGTGGGTGGGGTGGGCGGGCGGGCGGTGGGTGGGTGGTGAGTGGGTGGGGGGGGGGGGGCGCGTGCGGGCGGTGGCACTGGGCCCTTCGGTGGAGCTCCCTATGGGGCCACGAAACGTGTGAGGGATATGCCGAAATGGGCGTGGGGGACGCATGCGGACGGTGGCACTGAGGCCTTCGGTGGAGCTCCCTATGGGGCCACGAAGCGTGTGAAGGGTGAGCCGACATGGGTGATGATGCTAGTGATGGTGAAGGTCGTGATGATGATGATGCTGCTGCTGCTGCTGATGCTGATGCTGATGCTGCTGATGATGATGATGATGATGATGATGATGATGATGATGATGATGATGATGATGCTGATGACGCTGATGGTGATGATTCTGACGATGACGATGATGGTGATGATGATGGTGATGACGGGAGGAGAGAGGAAGGGGGAGGAGGAGGAGGAGGAGGAGGAGGAGGAGGAGGAGGAGGGGGAGAGGAGGAGAGGAACGCGGGGCGACGTCTCTTCAAACCGAGGACCCAACACCACAGGATGGTTGGAACAAATCAATACGCGCTCTGCCTCCCCATTTGGAGCATGCGCGTCCCACCCGATGCGCCCCCCCCCGCCATCCCTGGCAACAAAACATTGCAAAGTACACTTTGGGGCAAAGTCTTAAGTCATGTTCGTGAAACCCGCGAGCACTTTATATTGTTTTTGTCAGGGACGGCGTGGGTGTCAGCATATTGCCTGCTGTGCGCAGGGCTACCATCCCTAACAAGAAACATAACAACATGCACCTCGCGGCTAAAACTGGATCATGCGCGACCACCCCGCGATCACCGTCAAGTGGCTTTGACAGGAACGGCGGGGGTGGTGGCGCGTGGCCTGCTGTGCGCAGGCCCACCAGACACAATGGTGGGCATAGGTTTTCGACACGGATGGTGGGGGCCGACATGTTTCCCGATGTGTACTGTCACGTGCGCAGGCGCACCTGACGAACTCTTCACGTGCCCCGAACGTGGCGCACCTGGCGCGGCTGGAGTGTACGGTACACCTGGCGCACTCGGAGCACGTGGCGCATCTGGCGCACCAGGCTTGCCTGGCACGCTCGGGCCCCACGGGTGCCTGGCGCGCGTGGCGCCTCTGGCACGCGTGGCGCACCTCGCCCAAGCGTCGCGCACCTGGGGTCGGCTTTGGTTCCCACTAGTTTCCAATCCAAAGGCGACCGCTGAACATGCCCAGGCTCGGGTGTTACTCATGTGTTGGGACAGCGGGAGTGAGCTAGACGGCTTGCGGGCGGGTGGGTAGCTCGACCCCTCCCCCTACCCCTTTCCCCTGGACGGGGCGCCCCGCGGGTAATTAGTTAGAGCGTCCAAGATGGCCCAAGACGGCTCCAAGAGCGCCTCGGAAAGCCCCAAATGACCTCTAAGATAGCGCAGAATGCATCAAAAATGCCCCCCAATATGCTCCAAGAGGCCTCAAGATCGCCCCAACACGGCTCCACGAGTCCTCTGAGACACCCAAAGAGGCACCCAATAAGCAACAATCTTCAAAGCAATACGGAAAACCAATGATGTTTGTATCGTCCCCTTTTTTGGCTTTCGATGGCGTTACGATGCCTCAAGATGGCTCAGAAATGGCCCCAAAGAGCCCCAAGAGAGGCCCAAAACACGGCCCCAAGAGCGCTCAAGAGCGCCCCCAAAGCGCCCCAAAGGCGCCCCAAGAGCGCCCCAAGAGAGGCCAATTCTGGGGCTCCCGAGGGGCGGCGCTGATTAAAGCTCCCATGCTTATGTGATGGATGTCCTCCAAGATGGCCCCTAAGAGCGGCCCTAAAGTCCCCAAGATCGCCCCAAGAGGACCCCAGGAGGCGCCCAGACGGCCCAAAGGTGCCCCCAAGAGGCCTCCAGAAGGCTCCCAAGTGGCCCTTAAGAGGCTTCAAGAGGATCCCTGGTGCACCCCAGACGCTCAAAGACGGCCCTGGGCCCGCCAAGAACCCCCCCCCAAATGGCCCCCAGCCGCTGGGCAGGTCGCGACCTGCCTGGTGATGGTACGCGATGGTACGCGACCTACCTGATGACGGCTCGCGACCTGTGGTGCGCGACCTTGCCGGATTGCACTTTGGCCGTCCGGGTCGAGGAAAAAAGTGGGAGGATGGAGTAGGACGAGGCGCCCAAGAGGCCCCAACGAGTCCCAAAGAGGCACTAAACAAGTCCCACAAATGTTTCCAAAAGGCCCCGAAAAAAAAGGCCTCGGTAAGCTTCCAACGTACATCCGACACGCCCCAAGAGTTTCTCGGACCCGCCACAACGCTCCCAAGACGACCCGAGGAACATAAAAACGCTCGAGAGACATCCTGGGATACGCAGAGAGGCATCCAAGAAACGTGTAATCCTTCTGCTCGCCCTCCTCCTCCTTCTCCTCCTTTTCCTCCTCCTCTTCCTCCTCCTCCTCCTGTTCCTGCTCATCCGCACAGCAGATTGATCAGTCTTCTCCCTTCTCCCCCATCCATCCTCTTCCTCCCTCGAGCGATGACGGTTGTCCCCCTCTTTGCTCCTACACTTACCTGATCGTTTCAACTCGCCTGGGCGTCGGTTTGGGATGGATTTGTCCGACGTGGACTCAAACGCGCCTGTGGTGGCCAGTACGGAGTCCAATACATACAGGGTAGCCTCCAAACCATCCCTGATGGCGCTACATGGTCTCCAAGACAGCCCAAGAAACCTCCAAGACGGTCTAGATGGCCCCAATACGACTCCAAATTGCTCCAATCCGATCCCAAGTGGCCCCAAGAGACCACCAAAATGCCCGAAGAGACTCCAAGGGCCGCCCAGAAGCGCACCGCGACCTCAACAATGGCACTTATATATTATATATATATATATATATATATATATGTATATATACACACATATCTATATATATATATATATATATATATATATATATATACAAGACTGCAGTGGCGCTTCGCGCCATGCACCTTGGTCCTTGACCTGTGGTTTGCAGGCGGAATGGCAGGAAGGTCAAGCCAACAATTTAGCGATAACTCCTGGTTGCCTTTTCCGGCATCGCCGCTATAATGATGTTATTCGTTATCCTTCCTCCATGCTTATTGTTCCTTATTTTCGCCATACCCTGCGCATTCTCCACATCCTCCTCAGCTCTTTTTTGCGGAAGCTCCTCCTTGGAGAGCCTCTAGGGGCCTCACAAAAGTTGTTTCGGGCTTTCTTAAGGCCTTCTGGAGGCCTCCTGGGCGTATTCTGGGGGCCTCCGGGGGCTTCCTCGGGCCACCCTGCCTCCAACCGCCGTCTCCCTGAACGACCGAATCACGATTTGGAATTCTTCGGAGGGTGTCTTTGGGCCATCTTGGGCCGCCATGGGGCTCTCTGAGGGCCATCTTGGACCCGTGTTGTGCCGTTTTGGGGCTCTCTTACTGCCTGGAAGCCCTTTCGGATGGTTGTGGGGCGATTTGGGAGCCTCCCAGGCGGCTTCGGACGCCCAGAAGACCGCCGTCTTGGAGCGTCGGGAAGCCGAAAAGAGGAGAACCCCAAAATTCACCAAAAACCATCAGAAAACCAATGATTTTTGCCTTGGGGGGCCTTCTTGGGAGTGTTCTTGGAGGCCTCTTTGGGGCCGTCCTGGAGGCCTCTCGGGCCATCTTGAGGTCACGTCGGTCACTCTTGGAGCGCTCTTGTGCTGTCTTGGGGGTCTCTGGGACGTCTCCGATGACCCCCCTGATCGCCCTAAGTGTGCTGGGAAGGCTTGGCAAAACGCCTTGCGAGGCCCGGTGGCCGCTTCGAGGCCCGTCCGGAGGGCCTCAAAGCCCCAGGTCCTGGGAGTCCGTTTTTTTTGGGGGGGGGGATGGGTTTTCCCCCGGCCCGGGCCTATAAAAATACAGGAAGAATAATATATATATATATATATATATATATGTATAGAACACGGAACAGAACACAGAATGCGAAAATGAACGACATTACACGAATCCCGCACGACTCAAATTAGGAGAAAGTGCAACGAGGACACGACGAAGGAAACCGAAGTCAAGAAACAGAGAAATCAAACTCAGAAGACCAAGGAAGAACTAGGCGACGTCTAATCGGGGAAGTACTGTTGATTTGAAGGCCTCGGGCCCCACCCCCGCACATACGGCCAGCGGCTCGCAAAGCAGGGGGGCGACGGCAACCCGCATCCTTTCACGAGGCCAGGGGCTCTCGCGTGGTAAAAAAAGCTACGCGGCCAGAAGCTCATGCAGCTGACGAGGCCAGGGGCTTTCGCCGTCGCTGGGTAGGTCACACGGAACTCCTACGCGGCCAGAGGTCCGCGTAGCTGACGACGCCAGGAGCTCTCGCCGCATTTAATGCGTAACCCACAACCCTGCGCGGCCAGCGGCTCGCGCAGCTGACGAGGCCAGAGGCGCTCGTCGTCGCTCGAATGATCCCTCCTCCTCCTCATCATCATCCTCAAGACCATCACCCGCATATTCCTCATCACCCTCCGCCCTCCTCCATCTATCCTCCCCCTCTTCTTCTTCCTCCTGCTTCGAACGATAACGGCTGCACCCCTCTTTGCTCCTACACTTCCCTGATCATCTCTACTCGCCTGGGCGTCGTTTCTGGATGGGCTAGCGGGGATGCGCGAAGCGTCAAGAATTTCCAAAGCCAGAACGCCGTTGGACGTCAAACAATTGAGCGCACGTCAACGTTCGAGCGTCTGCCTCTGAGCTTTCTCTCGGCGGCCGAAGAAAGTGCGACAGGCCAACCAGAAGCAATATTTCTACCAGATCAAGCTCTTCAACGCCAGCGGTGAACACAACGCTATCAAAGAGCGAATACTTCGACCCGCTGCGCACGTCACCCTTGCCCAGGAGATCGGTTTCCACGGGAAACATTGAAGCGCCCAACTTTTGGGCGGCAAGCCGCGGGTGGGAGGTCATCGCAGCGCCAGGTCAAGCAACAACTGCGCAGCCGTCTGCGGGAGTTCTTGAGCGTTGCCAGGAAGGGCCTAGGACTGCGAGGATCCGAGGTAGACATGTCTTTTCTTTCCGAGCAGAGGCATCAACAGACAGCGCTGGACGTTCTCGGCTGGCCCCAATTCCACAATTCCACATCCTGAACGCGCGCCTTCAGGGCGGGATGGGCACCGCTGACGTGAACGCGGTGATCCTTGTTGACATGGGACGATGCATCTATAGCGTTCGAGGAACATGCATTGCAGGGGCTGACTGAAACGTGGACGCACACGAGCTGGAACAATCAAGCTTCCCAAGGTTGGCAAATGTTTCGGGGGCAGTTGCAGCCCAAGTTACATACAGGTGAAGGACATGATCCAGTACGATCGTGAATTTACTCTTCATGATGCGGCGATGCGAGATATTCGTGTTGAGGCTGGCACATAGTGGGCACGTAGGCATCGCAGACCAATTGTTCCCAGTTTGGTGGACCATGGGAACAGCATGCGTCATCTTGTGCACGCGGTGACACCAAAGCCGCCGTCGGTGTCACCAGCTCCTCCTCCAGCTGACCGGGGCGATCACCGCGTACTTGCGCGAGCTTGCTTAGACATGGCCACTTTCCTCTCTCAGGCATGGGCCAAGCTTGCTGCGGCGGCTGCAGAATGCACCGCGGCCTACGCAAGAAAGGAGCTCTCGAGGGGTCTGGAGCTTCTGGGCGCAACCTTTCACCGAGGCGGGTGCATTCAAGCTGCGAGAGCAAGGGCGACGCAGATGCCGAGGTGACGGCAGGAGGATGGCAGTGGCTGGCCGCGAGCTTAAGCGCCATTGTTCAAGTGTGTCGCGGCGCTGGTCGCACGAGGGGGCGTTCCCTTGAGATCAGCAGCTTCCATCTGGCGCGGTACCATGGAAAGGGGCGAAGTGGCCAGGTAGACACAGGACAATGAAGCAAGCTCGACGCATCGCGAGAACCATGCCGACGCTTGTCAGTCAGACTTAGCAATTAATCGAGGACGTTGCTGAGATATTTGACGCGTCGCGAAAAGGACCGGAGCGACGCGAGGAGCCAGCGGTGCGAGGAGCCAGGGAGCATTACAGATTGACTAAAGCCGGAGCCATTCTCAAACCAGTAATGTGTCAATGTCAAACTGTTCTGGGTGATCCAGTCAAAAACGCTGATAGTGACGGAGGTAGATCGCGCCCCTTCTGGCGAGACAGGGGGAAGGCACTGCTGAAGAAGCACCCCCGGCTGAATTCGGGAAGCGCGAATCGGCCGGAGGGGGCAGCAGGGGTCGCGCATGATGCAGGCGCGCGGCGTGGCAACGCTACATGCGACCAGATATTTCCAAAGTCAGATTGCAGTGTGGACGTCAAGCAATGGAGCGCATGTCAATGTTCGAGCTTCTGGTTCGGAGCTTTCTCTCGGCGCCCGAAGAAAGCGCGACAGGCCTACGCGAACCGAGACTTCTACCAGATCGAGCTCTTCAACGCCAACGGTGGACGCAATACTATCCAAGGGCAAATTCTTCGACACTCTGCGCGCGTTGCCCATGCCAAGGAGATCGGCCCCATGAGAACAACATTGAGATGCTTTACTCTTGGGCGGCAAATCGTGGGTGGGAGCTCATCGCAGTGCCAGGTCAAACAACAACTGCGCAGCCGTCTGCGGGAGTTGTTGCGTTTGCCAGGACTGGCGTAGGATTGCGACAACCCGAGATAGGCAAGCATGTTCTTTCCCAACACAGGCGTCAATATGCAGTGCTGGACTCTCGTGGGCGGCCCCCTACTCCGCATCCTGAATGTGCGTCTTCAGGGCGGGATGGGCACCGCTGGCGCGAAAGCGGTGAACCTTGCTGAAATTTGAAGACGCAGCAGTGGCATTCGAGGGCCGTGTACGGTTGAAAGAAAAATGTTTGCACCACTTCGGCTTGAGCTGCGAATCGGATGGTGCTGCTGCTCCCCCGCGCCCCCGACTGGAATATTGATGGTTGTGACATCTCCCGGGGCTTCGAACAAAACAGAATCCATTTCAGCGCGCGCGCGCCCGCTCTCAATGTTAAGGTCGGGGGCGGGGGGTTCGCATCATCAGTTGTCGTGCCGCCCAGCCGGTGCAAACTTGTTTCTTTCAACTGTATTGCAAGACCTGACTGGAACACGGATGCGCGCGAGCTGGAGCAATCCAATTGTGCCAGGTTGGCTAATGTAACGACGGCAGTTGCAGCCGAAGTTACAGGCAGGTGAAGAACAGGATTCAGTAAGATCGATTAGTTTGCCCTCAATGATGTGGCAGCGAGAGGTCTCGCAGGGTTGAAGCTGACCTGAAATGGGCGCGACGCATGGAAACAACGCGCGTCATATTGTGCGCGCGGTGACACCGACGCTACCGCCAGTGCCAGCGGTGGGGCCAGCTCCTCATGCAGCTGACTGGAGCGATCATCGCGCGTCTGCGCAAGCTTGCTTAGACATGGCCGCCGCTGAACAGACTGCGATTGCAGTTGCATGGGCGTTCCTCTGTCAGGCATGGGCCGAGCTAGCTGCGACGAATGCAAAATACACCGCGGCATCACAGGAAGAGAGCTCAAAGGGTTCTGGAGCTTTCGGGCGCAATCTTTCACCGAGGTGGGTGGATTCGAGCTGCGAGATCAAGGGCGACGCAGATGCCGAGGTGATGGCGGGATATGGCGGGAAGATGGCAATGGCTGGCCACGAGCTTAAGCGCTATTGCTCAATTGAACCCAGGAGCTGGTCGCATGGGGGAATGCTCGTGAGATCGCCAGCTTCCTTTCGGCGCAGTAGCATGGAAAAGTGCGAAGTGGCCGCCTAGACATGACAGTGGAACAAGCTCGAGGCATCGCGAAGACCACGCCAACGGTTGCCAGCCAGATTCAGCAATTCACCGAGGACATTGCCGAGGATTTTGAGGCGGCGCGGGAAGGAATGGAAAGGGGGCCCAGCCAGCCATGGTCGGAGCGAAGCGAGGAGCCAGCGCTGCGCAGAGCCGGTGCGCCTCACGGACCGACTGCAGCCGAAGCCACCCTCAAACCAGCAGTGCGTCGATTTCAAAGTGTCCCAGGCGGCCCAGGCAAAACTGCTGAGAGCGACATGGAAATGCATCGCGCCCTGTCTGGAGAGACAGAGAGGAGAAGCTGCGCGGTCGGGTGCCAGCATCGGCCCACCCGTCCGCGGCTCGAGCCAGGCGAGATTGGGGAGGTCGCCGGGACGTTCCCGACGGGCGGGGCGTCGAGTTTCGATCGCCTTCATCCTCGACGGGTTCTCGTGCTCGACGATGCAGGACATGAGCTTCTCAGCATGACAAGGGGAACGTCAGGGGCGATAGGACGACTCCCAGATCAGTTGCACCGGGTCCAGAGGCTGGCGCTGGGCGAGCCATCAGGCGGCAATGGACTCTGGCAGCGGGCTCGAAGATGGATAGTCAGAGGACTACGTGACTGGCGGGAGAGGAGGTGCTAGGGAGCAGCCAAAGGCAGATCGTCATTGGACTGCGCACGGCTGCAGGCTGCCCTTTCTCGGAGCAACTGGGCTAAACGTCTTAATCACGTCGAGCGGGCAGCAGACTGGGCAACTTTTACGAGCCCGTGCCACTGGAGGAGCGCAAGACGAAGTTTTCTAGTGCTGCTGCGCCGGTATGTCGGATCAAACTGGCGCGCATCGCATGGCGCGGGCCACGGATCACCAGCTTGGGCGAGCGTCATCCCACGCAGGCGTTGCATGCGCAATGCGGGCTGCCAGCTGAAGATGGGCACCGTGACCTGGCCATCAAAGTTCATGCTGCACCAAAGCTCAACGGCGTCGTTCTTAAATGTCCAACGGTTGATTTTCGACGAAGCAGCCTCTAACAACTCGGCAATTCTGGCGTTGCGAAGTGCGCGGCGGCGGATGCCATGAGGGAGTTCCGAAACACTGCAGACCGACCCAGTGCCGACGCGACTTTCGACGGGATAGCGCTGCTGGGTTCATTGCAAAAGTTTGCCCTCGAGGTGCACGGCGAGATAGGCTTCCCCCAGTCCGTCGCGAAGCAGCGCGCGTCCCACCCGGGCGCGGACGAGGCTTCGTGCGCGACGCGCTGCTCCAAGGGGGCCCGAGTTAAGCAACAGGAGCAAACTATAGGGCACGATGATTCGGTTGATGAAGGTCGCGTTTTACAGGGGACGGTTTCAGGGCAGGAGAGACACCCTGTCTTCCAAGGCCTGTCGGGCTGAAGTCGCCCCAGCCGGCAGTCTGGGAGTTCAGATCCCAGGTCGGAACCATGCCGAAATGGTTTCGCACCAGAAGCTTCTGTGTCACTGTGTAGTAGCTCCGTGCCCCCATCTCATGGGGGAGTCTCTCTCTTTCTCTTTTTGTTATGTTCTCTCTCTCTCTCTCTCGCTCTCCTTCTCTCCTTCTCTCCCTCTCCTTCTCGCTCTCTCTCTCTCTCTGTCTCTCTCTCTCTCTCTCTCTGTCTCTCTCTCTCTCTCTCGCCCTCTCGGAAAGCTAGCGGTGCTTGGAGATCAGAGCATTGAGACGTCAGTAGTACCAACGGTCCACTGGCGCAGAACGATCTGGCTTGCCTCTGCCCAGCCCGAGAAAGCCTCAGCCACTACGAGTGGGCTTCATAGGCCGTGGGGCCCCGTCCAGCCTTGGATGGTGGGCCCTGGGGCTCCGGCCGTGGGCGCCTGCGTCGCGACGTGCCAGGTGCTCTGAAGTCTGGGTGGGAGGCCGCAGGGCCTCTGGAGTGGAGGGGCCGCGGCTCGGCGGCGAAGGAGGGGGGGGGGGAAATGAGGAGGACAGGGCCTTCCCGTCAGACGGCGGGACCTCTCGGAAGCCCCATGCGGCCTCGGAGAAATCTTCTCCTGTCTTCGGGAAAGGCCGAGAACGCTTCTCAGAAGGCGGGGGGACGTCCGAACCTCCTGAGAAGGCCTTCTCCTCCTCACTTCCCCTCATCGCTCGCCGCCGAGTCTTACCGTTCAGGTTGACCAGGCGCCTCCGACACTTCTGGCCTGCAGCGGAATGTGGACCAACGAGAGAGGTAGTTTGGCGGGGTACGCGACGGACGGCCATTGTGAGTGCGGAATGGTCGACGCACTTCACCACAGACTGTACCAATGTTCTCAGAAGACGTGGCTCAGGCCCGACAAGAGGCTGAGGTCATGCCTGAACACATTGCCGTTGCTCTGGGTAACCCTAACCTTGATGTTTTCACTCGCAGCGAGCTGCCGCAACCATCGACGTCCTCCAGTGCAAAACTGTTCGGTGTGCGGGGTGACCCGCTGGGCTTGGACCCTGAAAAGATTCCCGACCTGTCGTGTTAAGGCTCGTGTCGGATGGATCTTGCTCCACTGTGAGCCCCCGCTGCGCGCCCTGCAAAGGCTCATTGGGCATTCTGGGGCGCTGCCAGCGAGCGGCCAGGAGCCAGGGCCTGTTGCTGTGACGAGAGGGGGTAGTGCACGGCACGCTCCCTCGGACGCCAGCGATGGCGGAGCACGTCGGCACTGCAGCGTGCGGCCAAGTGGCCCACCGTCCCTCCGTCCGTGGGGGGGCAGAATGCACGCCCGCGTTCAACGTCACTCAGGGACGCGTGCAGCAGCAGTTGACCGCCAGCTCCCAGGTTGCTGGCATGCGGTTGCTCGCTCGCACCCCGAAGGCACGGATCTCAACCAGGAGGTTCAGCATGTCAAGGCCCATCGGTCCCAGGGTGTCGTTGATGCCTTACCCCAGCTTGAGCAAGCAAACGCCTTTTTGCCTTGAGCAAGCAAGCAACTGCGGGTGATCCCGCATCCTTCTCTCTAATTATCCCTGCCAACCCTTTGTTGAAAAGGATGGGCAGGGCAGCTTAAACAGGCGAGGCGAGCGTGAGGAATGACTGACGCCTCACCTCAGCTTGAGCGTGAGTTTGGGGTGGCCAGCTCGGTGGTCGATCGTCATGCTCAGCAAGCTCTCGGTCATCATGAGAGTGTGCGGACTCTCGGTTCTTGTCGTCTCTCGTGTTGGCCGTTGACCGAGCGAAGACATGTGTGTACCCTTGCTGCGACGGTGCTGTCGCTGTTGGCACCTCTGGGAGGACGGGCCAGCAGGTCATCACTGCAAGAAGTGGCTGCGGCTGGGAGGGAATCAGCTCGATCAATGAGGCATGCAGGGTTGTCGAGGAGTTTCCAATTTTATAGAACCACTTCTCAAGGATCCCGAATCTCATCGTGGCGTGGGAAGCGGCTCGAAAAATGGCGCACGGAGGTGTTGACATAGTGGTCCTTGAGAAGCAGAGTCATGTGTGCTTAAACTGTGGGGGCTGGTCCCAAGGTCGGCTAATTACATTAGCTCGCCCCTGTGTGCCCCCCACCCAGAAAGGTCAGGAAATGTTGAACCGTTTTCGTCAGGCTAAGCCGCCTAATCGAAAGTGTCAGGCACTCCTCGACCAGACTGTCCCCCTTGCCCGACTCGCCCCGCAGAGCAAAGTGTTTGACACGCCTCGCAGCGCTAGTCCGCGCCCACCTGACTCACCGGTGGTGTCTACTACGTTTTCGGCCTCATGGGCAACTCCCTCCCATGAGCAGCGAATTGCGGCTCTAGTGGAAATTATAATCCGTGCACGTGACGCCTCCAAGCGAGGCCAGCGGTTCTGGCACGAGTAGATATCTAGTACTGTGCGCGCTCCCTTCCGGGTCATTTCATTCCATTTGCCTGCCCGCCCCCCTCTCAGACGAAGCCAGGACGAAGATATAATCAAGCCAGGATAAATTGAGAATCTCTGAGATCTGGCCGATCTGGAGGATGTCTCGGACGCCGCGGCCTTCTCAACGCCTTCTGGAACGCCCTGAGAGCGTCCCGGAACGCCCTGGAACGGATTTATCCTCGTCCTGGCCCCGCCCGACCCCCCCCGACCTGGCCGAAGCTGAGGCCCTTGTGCGGCAGCTTCTGCGCGAGCATCTCCCAGACGATGACCCCGAAGGAATACACGTCGGCCGCGGGGCCCAAGGCCTCGCCGCGCAGCACCTCCGGCAGGGGGCCCGGGCGGCGGCCGAGGCTGCACGGCCATGGCGGGTCCACGAGCGGTCTCGTCGCAAGGAAAAGATAAGGGAGGAGGAAGAGGAGGAGGAGGAGGAGGAGGAGGAGGAGGAGGAGGAGGAGGA
>CAUYUJ010020652.1:102019-152935 GCA_963575745.1 Prorocentrum cordatum | reverse complement strand
GAGGCGGAGTAGGGGGGAGGAGGAGGAGGAGGAGGAGGAGGAGGAGGAGGAGGAGGCAGACCGCGTAGAGGCTGAGTAAACCACCGGAACTCGAAATCTGTGTTTTTCTGGATTGCGCCGGCACTGGCGATCAACCAAATCGGCATAGGCTTAAGTCGGGCTTAATCCTCCACGGGAGGAATATTCAGAAAGTCAAGAAATAGTGTGGGGACGATTCTTCATTTTTTCGTGTAATGTTAGACTACCTTTTACTTTTTCTTCGAAACGCCGCCTGTTGGAGGACATGCCCGACCTAAGCATAGGCGCTATTATCATCAGCGACGTACAGGTCCCAAGTTGAGAAGACAGGCATGAGTTCATCTCGAGCGATGTCCGGGTCCAGGAGGTCATCTAGATACCAAGTGTCGTCAGGATTACATAACGCCTTGATCGTAATCAGCTCAGGAGGGGAAAAAACACGCACGCACGCAAGAAGCCGCACCTAGACGGCGCATCGGCAGAAAATATTGTAGTCAAGAAGGCCAAGGAAAACTCATGCAGGAGATGTCCGGGCTGAGTGCAAGCGCGCCAGAACGCAACCACTGCGTATTGCAGTAGTGGGCGGCGGTGGGAGTTGCACCAGCACTGTGTCATGCAAGAAGAAGGGGAGGAGGGAGGGAAGGAAGGCAGGGAGGAAGGGGGGGGTGGGCGATCCGCAATGCCAGGCAAGGAGATACATGAAGTGTGCCAGGATTCGTGTAACAGGCAGGTGGCGTTACAACAAACCAACCTGTTTGTATCATGCTTCTCGGCCCAACGAGGCCCGACATAATCACAATAATTTGCAAAACTTCGCGACTGCAGCGTTCCATTCCGCAGCTGACGATTGCAGCAACAAATCTAAATCATTCCGGGCTATCGCGTGCTACACTCAGGGCGCGTGCACGCATGTAACTTCCCTATTGTAGTCGGGGGCGTCCTCTTCTGCGAAGAAGGTTCCACTTCCGAGGTAAAAGGCAACCTCCTCGAGGGAAAAAACAGACAGACACAATTCATCGTCGATTCCCCAGGCAATATGTGAAAATATGGGAAGTGCGGGGGAAGACCAGAACCCAGAAAATATTGGAAAATGTGGGGGCTCCTGGTATTTGTGTGTATCTATTTGTGTTTTGATCGTAGTCAGCGTCGACCGCGTGATCGTGGCACACAGCAGCGGCGGGCAAGGCGTCTGCCTGGCAGGTGCTCGCTCCTCGTGCGTTAGGATGTGCGCGGCTGCCGCGGGAGCACCTGCCTGAAGCCGGGCGTGCCCCTCTACAGGGGGGAAGATTCAAACATAGTAAACAACATAGTCTGGGGACTACGTTTTGACTATTTTTGAGCATGTGTTCGCGAATGTTTCGACTATGCTTAATTGTTCCTCCAGAATCCGCATCTAGGGGGACATGCCCGACCTAACGCGTGCCCTCTCCTGGTGCGTTCCTTAAGCATGGGTAGAGTGTTTCTGTGCGAGCGCCAGTGAAACTGGTGGGACACCTTGACGGGCCCCAGGACTGATCAGTATCTGCAGCATGGGTAACGGGTGCAAGCGCGAGCCCTTCCAGTGGTGCCCAAGAGAGGGAATTGGGAACTCTTGGCTCCCACTCGCAAGGCTGATAGTGTCCCATCCAGCCACTTGTGCCAACTTTGGCATGCTGCGCCCGAAACGTCACATTCTCGAAGAGAACGGCGTTGTCGATACGGAGTTGCCTATGCTGCCTGGCAGTCACGGCGGGCATTCCCTAATAGGCTGCGTGCCTGCGCAGCGGGGGTGTCCAGGGACCTTCGGCCCAGTGCACGGGTGACCACGTCTCGCATGGCGGGGACCCGCCTGTGACCACGACCTCCGTGCTAGCACATGGCTGGACCACATAGCAAGAGGCGTCGCCCTTCTGAGGCCGCATTTGTCTGTCTCGAGGACGACGTCGACGCTGACTACGATGATGGCGAAGTCGGTGGCATTGTATGCCCAAGCTGCGTCTAAGAATCGCCGTTGTGACGGCGGACGCAGAACAAATGCGAGATGAAACATTTGAGTCCTCGCATTTTGATCCGGATCTTGGCGAACAGAACGTCAGCGTACTCAGCCGTCTCAAAGAGCCGATCGAGACATCGCACGGGAGCGTCGGCAGCATCAGACGCCACTGGGCGGGGCTGGTTTGGGGCAAACGGCTCGGCCAAGAGCGCCCAGGCTCCATCTGACAAAGCTGGGTCTGATGATGAGCCTGTTTTCCACCACCACCATCAGTTGGGGGGGAAGGAGGAGGACGAAGAGGAGGAGGAGGAGGAGGAGGAGGAGGAGGAGGAGGAGGACCCCTCCTCCAACTTATGGTGGTGGTGGAAAACACGCCCATCATCTGAGTCCGTCAAGATGGCCCTGGCTTGTTATGGCGCGATCTGCTGGATGCTGGAAAAGGTGGTGGGCGACGTGGGACAGGACGCTGCGGCCGCCTGCGCGCAGCTTCGCGTGCGTCGGCCGATCCTCTGGACGCGCGCGTGGGCACCACAGGCGGAGCCCATGTTCGGGAGTTGCTAGGAAGTACCCCTGGCCCAAGGCACCGCCAGGATTCGGGGTGGCCCAGGCAGCCCCCAGGGCACCCCTCACGAGGCCCAGAGGACCCCATGGGGCTCCACATTGGAGCGAAGAGCTGGGGGCACCTTGGGCCAGGGGGCACTTCTCTAGCAACACCCGACGTGCGGACCGAAATGACCAGGCAGACCGGCGCAGCAATGGAAAGATGGTCAACAAGGAGGTCGCGATTGTGAGAAGCATGGACGCACGCTTGGCGCTGTGTGCGTGTTCGTGTGTGTGTGTGTGTGTGTGTGTGTGTCTGTGTGTGTGTGTGTGTGTCTGTGTCTGTGTCTGTGTCTGTGTCTGTGTCTGTGTCTGTATATGTCTGTGTGTGTCTGTGTGTGTGTGTGTCTGTGTGTGTGCGTGCCGGGAGGAGGGGAGGGGGAGTGAGGAGGAGGAGGTGGATGAGGAGGAGGAGGGTGGAGGAGGGAGGGAGGACTCGGCATTGCAGCACTCTGCGCGCCGTCTTGCTGAAGGCTCGCAACCCGCGAGTCAAAGGGGATTCCTGTTTCAACCGTCACCCTCGCCAGCAAAGGGAGGCCCAACCCTGAGTCCCAGGCGGCCCAACGCACAGAAACGAGAGAGCGGTGGACGGTGCGACACGTTAGTTGCAGTTGCTTGGGGCGGATGTGCGTGGCGCTCGGGCGAGAGCAACCTTTTTGAAAAGGAACCGCACTCCACCAGTGAAACTATCGCAACCGTTTGGGACGAGTGTGCGCGGCGCTAAGACGATTGCCACATTTTGAAAGCGGGCCGCCCTCAATCCATGATTTTTGCTGTAAGTTGTGAGTTTCAGGGTCAGAAATGGCGAGGACGTCTCAGGCCAAACGCCCCGCCCGCCATTTCGACGGGCCTCGTGGGGCGACAGGTAAGAGTTGTTTGCGTATAATGAAGAGGGATGGACGAGAGAAGAGGAAGGGAAAGAGAAGCAGGAGGAGGGAGGAAGGACCAGGAGGAGGGGGGGAGGAGCAGGAGGAGGCGGGGGAGGGGGAGGAGGAGGAGGAAGGAGGAGGAGGAGGAGGAGGAGGAGGAGGAGGAGGAGGAGGAGGAGGAGGAGGAGGAGGAGAATAAGGAGGAGGAGAATAAGGAGGAGGAGAATAAGGAGGAGGAGAATAAGGAGGAGGAGGAGGCGGATCAGGAGGAGGACGACGAGAAGGAGGAGGAGGAGGAGGAGGCGGATCGTGCGGCGGAGCAGGAGGAAGCGGAACAGGAGGAGGAGGAGGAGGAGGAGGAGGAGGAGGAGGAGGAGAAGGAGGTCCTCGTGAAACTCGACCCCGCCCCAGACCTGTCCCGGAGCGCGCTCTGGCCAGGACCACGAGGCGAACCTCTCCGTAGCAACGCGGGCCCCCCTCGGGAAGGCCCCAGAAAGAGACGGCGACGGCGACGACGAAGACGGCGGCGACGACGGCGACGGGCGGCAGCGACGACTGAGGACGGCGGCGAATACGGCAGCTCCAGACTGGACGGGTGTGGCGGGCTTTCGGCCCTCAAGGGTCTGAGCAGGAGCCGCTCTGTCCAGCTCCGTTCCGCTCCTCCGACCTTTCCCTCTCATCCACTCCCCGTCCTCCCGTCCTTCCCATCGTTTCCCCGTCCTTCCTCCCCGCCGTCCTCCCTTGTCTTGTCTTCCTCCCGCCCCAGGCGGCCTCGCTGCCCCCGCCGCCGCCGCCCCCGCGGCGGGACGCGGCGAGGGCCGCCGCCGAGTCGTGCGCGGAGGCGGCGCTGCAGGCCGCGCTGGCGCCCTACGGCCACCTGCCCGGCGCTGGGCCGGGGCGGCAGGGTGCGCAGCGGCTCCGCGGGCCTCCCGGATCGGCCCCCAGACCCCCCCCCCGGGCGTGTTCTGCCATTCTCGGCCTCGGGGGGCCCTTCCCGGCCCTCGGGACGGTGAAAAAGTGATTCGGGATGAAACCGGCCCCGGGGAAAGGGTCGAGAGACCTCCAGGGGTCGACGGCATGAGGAAATCATGGCGTCGGGGGTTTTTGGGCCTGGGCCTACCGAGTGGGGTCCGAGTGGGTGGGGCCGGGGGATCGTACCACGATCGCCGATGCATCGGGGACGTAGCTCGATGTGGAGCCCGGCTTTCTCCACTCGGCGTGCACCCCTGCTTCTAAGATTAAGTCGGGCCTGACCCTCTACAGGGGGAATATTCAAAAATTGTCAAAAATAGTCTGAGGACTATTTGTTTCGTTTTGACAATTTTGGTGCACTTTTTGCACATTTCCCAACCATCCTGTGTTGTTGGGTCCTCGTTTTGAAGAGACAGCGCCCGCGTCTCCTTCCTTCCTTCCTTCCTTCCTTCCTTCCTTCCTTCCTTCCTTCCTTCCTTCCTCCTCCTCCTCCTCCTCCTGCTCCCTCCTCCCCATCCTTGCCTTTGCTCTCCGCATGTCTTTGTTTCGGCACGCCACTCACACGTTTCGTGGCCCCACAAGGAGCTCCACCTAAGGTCCCAGTGGCGCAGCCCGCGTGGCGGCGCCGCCCCATTTTGGCACACCCCTCACACGCTTCGTGGCCCCACAAGGAGCTAGGCGCAGCCCGCATGGCGGCGCCGCCCCATTTTGGCACACCACTCACACGCTTCGTGGCCCCATAGGGAGCTCCACCTGAGGTCCCAGAGGCGCAGCCCGCATGGCGGCGCCGCCGCATTTTGGCACGCCCCTCACACGTTTCGTGGCCCCATATGGAGCTCCATTTAAGGTCCCAGTGGCGCAGCCCGCATGGCGGCGCCGCCCCATTTTGGCACACCCCTCACACGTTTCGTGGCCCAATAGGGTGCTCCATTTAAGGTCCCAGTAGCGCAGCCCGCATGGCGGCGCCGCACCATTTTGGCACACCTCTCACACGTTTCGTGGCCCCATATGGAGCTCCATTTAAGGTCCCAGTGGCGCAGCCCGCATGGCGGCGCCGCACCATTTTGGCGCACCCCTCACACGTTTCAGGGAGCTCCATATAAGGTCTCAGTGGTGCAGCCCGCATGGCGGCGCCGCCCCATTTTGGCACACCCGCCTGGTCGGAGGTGAATGGTTAGGACCCTTCAGTTTTCGGTACGAGGTGAGTCGCTCGGGCCCCACAGTTCTCGGTCGAAGGTGAATCGCTGGGGCCCCTCAGTTCTGGGTCGGAGGTGAGTCGTGCGGGCCCCTCGGTTCTCGGTCGGGGGTGAGTCGTTCGGGCCCCTCAGTTCTTGGTCGGAGGTGAGTCGTTCGGGCCCCCCAGTTCTCGGTCGGAGGTGAGTCGCTCGGGCCCCCCAGTTCTCGGTCGGAGGTGAGTCGTTCGGGCCCCTCAGTTCTCGGTCAGAGGTGAGTCGTTCGGGCCCCTCAGTTCTCGGTCGGAGGTGAGTCGTTCGGGCCCCTACGTGTTGTGGCCCCATGGCCCATAGGGAGTTCCGCCGAAGAAGATCTCACAACTGCGGCGCTCAAAATTGCACGGGCTGGTCATCGTAATCATCACCACTATCCCCTCGCACGTTGCGCGGCCCCATAAGGGGGCTTCACCCCAGTGGCAGCGGCACACGCCTCTCACACACACACACACACACACAGACACACACACACACACACACACACACACACACACACACACACACACACACACACACACACACACACGTTTGGTGGCCCCATGAAGGGGGCTGGAATTCAGGCCTCAGTGGCAGCGCCCGCATGGCGGCCCCTCCCCATGTCGGCACACCCTTCACACGCTTCGTGACCCCATGAGGAGATCCACCGAAGGCGATACTAACAACGACGGTATTTACAACTGCATATGGTTGGGTCCTTCGCCAGGCTATTTTTTTTGTCGACAATCCCCCTGTAGGGGGACACGCCCGACTTAAAAAGCTCGATGTGGAGCCCGGCTTTCTCCACTTGGCGTGCACCCCTGCTTCTCAGAAGCCTTCCCCACGCCACCATACCCCCTTCTGCGCGCCGCCACTCCACGCCGGCGTTGCTGATGCATCGCCGGTACATCGTCGATGCATCGCCGATGCATCGGCGATGCGTTGCGATCCACCGACCCGTCTCACCGGACCGCTTTTGGGAGGCTTCTGCTGGGGTTTTGGGTGTTTCTGGTGGGGGCCTCTTCCTCTGGTGCTCGGGCGGCGTCGTGCGTTTTGTTACGCAGTGCCCCGCAGCTGCGGATAAGAGTGAGGTGGCGGGCGCGGGGCGGGCGCGGGGCGGGTCGCGGGGTGGGTCACAGGTGGCTCGCGGGATGGGTCGCGGGGGGGGTCGCGGGGTGTGGTCGCGCAGTTTCCGCGAGCGGGCACGGTCGAAGCACGTTCTCTTTGCTGGTCATAGCGCGTCGCGAGAGGAGGGCTCCACCCGAGGATGAGGTTACGTCGGGCGTGTCCCCCTACAGGAGGAATATTCAAACATGATCTGAAAAATAGTATGGGGACGGTGTTTTGAGCTTCTGTTTTTTACACCAAAAATTGGCTTTAAGCATTTTCCTGGTATGTTTTATTTTTCGTCCAGAATCCTCCTGTAGGGGGACATGCCCGACCTAAGGGTAAGGAAGGGCCACAAAAGAGTCTCAGCGGGGGAACGGGAAGCCCAAGACCGCCCGGTCCGGCAGCGGTCTGGCGGCGGTTTCGCTTGAGACGCATTCGCAGTTCATAGTTGCAGGAGTCGCGTTCTCGTCCCAATGCCGGCCATATTTTTGGGCAAGGCGGCCACGATCTTTTGGAAACGCACACTAAGGTGCGCTTGGGTTGTCGTCTAGGTTCCGTTGGAATTTGTTTAGTTCTCGCTGGTCCGCGTTTTCCTCGAGTTTTTCCGGGGGCCTATTTTCGGACGCGGCTGGGACGAGGATAAATCCGTCCCAGAGCGTTCCAGAACGCTCTCAGAGCGTTCCCGGCCGCTCTGAGAAGGCCGCGGCGTCCGAAACGTCCTCGAAAACCGCCAGATCTCAGAGATTCCCGATTTGTCCTCACCTGATTGTGAAGGCCTGACGGTTGGTGCCGTCGACCCTGAAAGCATAGACGACGACCAGGACGGGGATGAGGAGGAGAAGCAGGAGGAGGAGGAGGAAGAGGAAGAAAAGGACTCCCCCTTGGGCCCGCAGACCGGAGGAGACCCAGCGTGGGAGAGGGAAAGGGAGGGGGATGAGGACCCCC
Organism: Prorocentrum cordatum; assembly: GCA_963575745.1. Taxonomy (NCBI): domain Eukaryota; class Dinophyceae; order Prorocentrales; family Prorocentraceae; genus Prorocentrum; species Prorocentrum cordatum. Next base: position 145,244 of record CAUYUJ010020652.1, on the reverse strand, counting down.
AGGGACTGATGCGTATCTGACCCCCCCCTGGGATTCCTCCCCGCTTGGGGAGGAGGACCCGAGGAGGACCGGCGCGGCGCGCTGGAGAAGGACCGGCGTGGGAGAGAAGGACCCCCAGAGGCGATGCGAATCTGACCTTCCTCCCCCCCCCGCCGGGGAAGGGACAAAGGGAAGGGGCTTCGCTTTGACGTGATGAGGACGTGGATGGAAGTCCCTCCAGCTGCGAATCCGTTCCCCGAACGAGGAAGGAGTGGGCGAAAGGAGGCTCCCCGTCGACGGGACCGGACAGACACCCCACACACGCCGACAGGGTCGGCGGATTGTATCTTCGTCCTGGCTTCGTCATTTTGAGCAGGAGAAGGAAGAAGAAGGATCGAGATTCGAGAACCCGGGCCCCTGCTAATTCGGGGAGCCGGTTTGGGGCCTCTGGGTAGCCTCTCGTGCTTGGATCCCACCGCCCAGAAATTGTAGAGGGGAGGCCCCGGGACAGGTCCGGGGGACGGGGCCAAGCCGCAGGTCAGGCTGAACCCCCAGACCTCCGGCGGACTGTCGACAGGACAAGGTGGTTGGTCTTTCCGAAGTTAGGGCCCCTGGAGGCCAGTCCCGGACCGCTCTGAAAATTGTGTCCCGTGGAGACGGCGTCCGATGGACCAGCGAGCCACGGAAGAGAGCGGGGTCGACTGCACCGACATTCGCGCGTGAGTTGCCCGCGTGAGGTCGCGCGCGAGCGCCCTTTTGCCTCCACGCGGTGTGCCACGCTGGCTGCCCGCGTAAGCCGTGGCGTGAGGTCGCCATGCCATGTCGCGCAAGACCCTCTTCTTTTCGACGCCACAATCACGACGTCGGAGGCTTTGTTCGATGGGGCACGAGGATCGCACCGCATTGCTGATGCATCGCCGATGCGATGTTGGTCGTCTGGAACCAAGTGAGCGACGCAAAACAAGAGGTCGACTGCGCCGACATTCGCGCGCAAGTTGCTCGCGTAAGGTCGTGCGTGAGCGCCCGCGTCTCCATTGTGACTCGCCGCGCTGGTGGCCCGCGTAAGGCCGCCGCGCCATCTCGCGCAAGACCCGCTGTTGATCGCCGCTCCACTGGTGCGCAGTGCTGCTTGGAAACGGACTGCTTCCGGCCTCGCATCGCCGGTGCGTTGCGATCTCTTTGGGCCCAGCCTCCTCCGGGCAGGAGGAGGAGGAGGAGGAGGAGGAGGAGGAGGAGGAGGAGGAGGAGGAGGAGGAGGGGGAGGGGGAGGAGGAGGGGGATGGGGAAGGGGAGGAGGAAGAGGAGGAGGAGGAGGAGGAGGAGGACGAGGAGGAGGAGGAGGAGGAGGAGGAGGAGGAGGAGGAGGAGGGAGGAGGGAGGAGGGAGGAGGCCACATCTGGGCGCCCCCCCGCAGGCTTGGCGAGTGGGGGGGCCAGCGGGTCCCCGTGCCGGCCTGAGCCTCCCGCCTCTCTCCCTCCGCCCTCGGCGGCCCTCCTTGCCCCACAGCCCGGCGGTTCTCCCGCGCCCTCGGGCGTCTTCGGGGACCAGGAGCTCCGACGAGACCAAGGAGGAGGGAGCTCCCAAAGGTTGGTCAGGGATGTTCTCGTCGAGGATGAGCCCTGACCAAGCCCAGATCGCCCGCCTCCTCGGTCTTGGCAGCGCTTCCCTCCTCCTGACCGTCGGCCTGGCAGGCTCGCGCAAGATGTGTAGCTGCTGTAGGTTCGTGTCGTGTCGAGGCGGCGGCGATCCCTGCGAGTTCAATGTTACGGGCATCGACAAAACGCCCCCCCCCCCCCCCAGACAAGTCGATGGAGGACAGCTGCGCTGCTGCTCTCGACATTGGCACTCGAGTATACCAGTGCAGTCCCCAGCCGGTTTCGCTAATCGACGTGCGCTTCGCCGGAGACCTGCGGTTGCTCTTGGTCGTCGGTTAGCGTCCCCGTCGGGGTGCACTCGGAAAGCGGCGCCGCGCGCGCGCGGAGCGCCTCTTGCAGCTTTTTCTCCGACGGGCGTTTTGTTAGAGGGGGTTCTCTGCACTTCCGAATGTTGCGGAGGCGGCCGGCCTCGAGTGATCTTCGCTGCTGGGATGCCGCACTCGTTCAAGGCTGAGCGGCCAGCGCGGTGCCGGAAGCCTGCGCCGCCACGACACGAACCCGACGAGGCCGTCTCCAGCCCCAGGAGGGGCTTGCATGCCTCGACGGCCGACGCGCCCATAGCGGCGCGCGCCACGCGAACGCGGCTCGGCGGCGCGCCGAAGGGGCGGGGGGGGGGGAGGGCGAGCGAGGGGGCGCGGATCAGCGGCGCGTCCCGTTTCATGGGAAGTCGCGGAGAGTTCCGCCCGCAGAGCGAGGCGGCACCAGCAGCATTTTGGGGAGGGCACCTCCTCCGATCCACGGATTTGGCCACCGCGCGCCAAATCCATGTTTGCGCGCCCCCGGAGGGGGGGGGGGAAAGGGTTTCTCCGAAGGGCTTAGGCGACCCGTCCTCTGCCTCCTCCTCCTCCTCCTCCTCCTCCTCCGCCTCCTCCTCCTCCTCCTCCTCCTCCTCCTCCTGTGGGGCTTCATCGATGACACCGTGGCTCGCGTGGAGGGCTTCCGTGCAGCAGTGCGGGACGAGGTGCCGCGGATCGCGGGGGTCCTGAAGCAAGGCCTGGATGAGCAGGATATCATCTGCTCTGGCAAGACGAAGCTAGTGGCGACGGACGCGGAGCTGGCCGGCGAGGTGTCGAAGACCTTGGAGCAGCTGGGCGTGCGGTTCCAAGTGGTGCAGTCGGCGGTCGACCTCGGCATCGACGCGGCGGCGGGAAGGCGGCGAGTGTGCCGGAAGGCGTCGACGAGGCTGCGAGGCGGAGCGCGGCGCTTCCAGCGTATCATGCGCTTGCGCCGGGCGACGGCGCTGACCAAGGAGAACCGCGGCCTCTGGTCGACAGGAGCCCTCCCGCAGGCCGCCTATGGGCACCAGATGTTCGGACTGGCCCTGGGCCTCGTCCTGGCGTTGCGGCGGCAGGCCGCCCAGGCGGTGGGCGGTTCCGCCAAAGGGAGATGTCTGACTTCGGTCCTGGCGGCGACGGTGGGGCTCATGGGCCCGCACGTGGTCCTGCGCAAGCAGGTCGTCGAGTCGTGGTGCGGCCTCTGGTTCTCAGCGCCCCAGCGCCACGGGCGCATTCGGAGCGCGTGGCCGCACGTGCGGAGCGCCCTTCTGCGGGCTGGGGATCGCCGATGGCAGAGGGTCCGGGGGCCTCTCGGCGCGCTGCAAGCCACCTTGACGGACCTCGGCTGGTCGCCCATCTCTGCCACGTGGTGGATCTGGCCCACGCCCGAGGGCCATGACGAGTGGTTCATGCCCAGCGCTGACGACCCCGAGTTTCAGGCTTGCGCGGGGTTCCAAGCTGTGCTGGACGACGTGGAAGCAGATCTTCGGGCACAGCTTTGGAGGCAGGCCTCGGTGCACGAGGCGGAGGAGGATTTGCTGGAGGGCGCGGACTTCTTGCAGATCGCATGCGAGATGCGGCGCATGGAGGCCCAGGGCTTGCTGTCGGAGTGGGGGCTCAACCTTTCGGTGGTCGCTGGCGGGCAGGGGCAGTGGCCCAGGACCCGCAGGGCGGAGCCATGTGCTGCCTGACGAGATCTGCATGCGATGCGGGCGGTGCCGCGAGACCCTGGTTCACAGGGTCTGGCTGTGCTCGGCCAGCGTGGGTGGCGAGTCTTTCGAGAAGTCGGACTGGCTCCTCCCGCGGGCGCTCGCGGAGATCGAGGCGCAGCCCGCCCTGCGGCTGCGGGGCGTCGCGCCGGCAGTGCTCACCACGCCGCGCTACGACGAGGAGTTGGCGCAGAGAGCTGCGGCCAGTTCCGGCGGCGACCTCGACGAGCTGCGAGACGCCCTTGGCTTCCTCACTGTTTTCGGCGACGGCTCGGGCGGCGTTTTCCCTTCAGATCCGCGCCGCCGCCGATGCGGGGCGGCCCTCGTGATCGCGCAGCGGGGCCTCGAGGGCGTCTGGGCCCCAGCTTGGGGCCGAGCGCTTCCGCTGGCAGGTCGCCCCCAGACGGCGCCCCGAGCGGAGATCTTCGCCTTCGTGCTGGCGCCCGAGGAGACCGCGGGCAACGCGCGCTTCGCCGCGGACCACCGGCCGCGGTTCCGCGCGCGGCGCGGGAGGCCAGAGGGCGCTGGTCGGGCGGGGCTCGCGAGCGAGGACTTGCGGCAGAGGGCGCGGGCCGCCTTCGTGGCGCGAGAGGCCCTGGCGAGGCGCAGGTGGAGCGGGCGGCGTCGCGCGCGGAGGAGCACGCCCGCTCGCCTCCGAGCGCGACTTGTTCCCGGCGCTGGGCGCTGCCTCGGCGGACGCGCTGGCAGGCGCCGCCGCGGGGGGGCGGCCGGCGCGCGGGGCTCGTCGGCACCGCGCCGCGCGCCGACGAGATCGGCGACGCGATCGCGTCGCCGGCGCGCCGCCGGGCGAGGAAGGCGCCGGAGTTCGCGAGCGCAGCGGGCGGGGGGCAGGGCAAGCGGCCGCCAGGCCCTCGGCGTCCAGCCCGCGCTCCAGCCCGGCTCGGTGTCCAGCTGTCCGATCATGAGTTGCGGCGTTGCGGTGGGCGTTGGACGCGCGTGCGCTGCCACCGCATGGCGCGCGCGCACCCGCCGCTGCAGTTTTGTGGCGCGGAGTGTCGAGGGCCGATTCAAACAGGGAGTCTGGCGCAGGCACTGGATGGAGGTCGCATTGCGCCGTGTCGACGAGGGTGGAGCAGCTGAGCAGCTTGATGGATCTCACCAGCTCGCGTTCTGGCCTGACTTCGCAGTTTTTACTGAACAGCGAATACTGATAGGTTTCTGGTAGTGTCGAAAAAGACCATCATGACTCCCCAGGGGGGTCTGGGCGGGATCCGGACAGGGATCCGCGGAACCTGCGCCCGCGGCCTCGCGCCCGAGGGGCAGCTTGGCGCGCTGCAGCGGGCAGCCTTTGCCTTCGAGGATGGCCTCGAGCCCTTTTCCGCTTCTCGTCGTCGAGGGCCCCGACCGACTCGAAGAAGGAGCAGATCTCCACGTCTCCTCCTGAGCCCGTCCCGCCGCTGCCTGTGGTAGGAGCGCCGCGACCAGGATCGCCTGCAGCAGGCGGCGCAGGAGCAGCAGCGGGAGCAGCAGCCGCCGCGGCATCGACTCGCGCCTGGGAAGCGGCGGCCAAGCGGCTGAGAGGCTCGACGGCCTGGGTGAGCTGCACCGCCTCCTCGCCGTCGAAGCGCCCCCTGAGCTCGGCCACGCACCGCGCCCCCGGCGTCGCCTGGGCCAGGGCGTCGCGGTCAGCCGACTGGGCTGACGGGCCCGCGGGCGCGAGGCCAGCCTGCTCGGCCTGCCGCGCCCGCTCCAAGGCCTTGGTGGCCCCCTGGTGAGGGGCGCGCACCGAGTCTTCGTGCTTATTGGCCTCCTCCACGGCCGCCTGGGCATCGGCGAGGAGCTCCTGCGCCGCTGCCGAAGCCGCCTTGGCCTTCTCCAGCTTATTCCCCACGTCCGTGACTTTCCACGTGGCCGACTGCACCACGGACTGGTGGGAAGGCGGTGCTTTGGGCTCAGCAAGGCCCGCCTCGGCCTTGTCCAGTCCCACCTTTTTCTTTTCCTCTTCGCCGATGTCCACCCCGTTGGCCTCCAGCAGCTCGACGGCCTCCGCGAGCTTGGAGGCCTTAATTAGCGCCCTGGGCCTCGGCCGCCGCGAAGCGCACGCGCCTCGGCTGACCGCCGCCGCGCACCCAGCCGCCGTCGTCCGCCTCCTCGAGATCCACCACCTCCTTGTTTCCGCCAGACTTGTCCCGGGCCTTGGCGCGAGGCTTGGCCTTGGCGGCGACGCCATGCGGCTTGGGTGGAGGCGAGCCGTCCACGGCAGGGCCAGCCGCTCGCTCGACCGCCCTCTGACGCGTGAGGAGAGGCGCGCTCTTGCCGCAAGCCCTGCATGAAAGCTGGCTCGCCAAGTTCGCGTTCTCTCCGCAAGGCTCCTCCTCCTCCTCTTCCTCCTCCTCCCCCTCCTCCTCCTCCTCCTCCTCCATATCCTCCTCCTCCTCCTCCTCCTCCTCCTCCTCCTCCTCCTCCTCCTGCGCACATCCCTCAAGACATGAGTCGTGGTGTCCACATGTGCAACAAAAAGCCGGCACACACGGCGAACATGCAAGAGACGACGGACGACGAGAGAGAGAGAGAGAGAAAGGCGGCTAGGCAGAGGCGGGGGCTGCCTGCGGGGCGGCCGCGGCCGCCAGGTCGGAGCCGAAGGCTCCCCACCGATGACCCCCCCAGTAGGGGTCAAGAGGCATGTAGAAGTCCTCCAAGTCCTCACCGTCCAAAGGCACGAAACTCCCAGGTGTCCCTGGCTGAGAGAAAGGCACAGCAACATCATAAAGCGCCTCCCCCAACAGACGACAAAAGAGGGGAGGGTATTGCTTGGCCTGTGCTGTCTTGAAGCTGCCGTCAGGCCTAAGGCCTGACAGGATCTCATGCTGGCCAGGACCGTGGTGACAGACACCTGAATGTGGGAGAGCCTGGACGCGGGCCCGGATTTGGGGACAATTAATAGTAAAAAGCCTCGTGGGTTTGCGAGCCTGGCAACCGACTGAACACTGATCTATGTCCACGAATTCGATGTCTTGGCACCGCCCCCTCCCCCCCAGGGTGAGCATGTAAGCGACCTCGGGGAGAAGCCAACAGGAGGGGAGATGGGGCCGGGGCGGGGGACCAGGGTGCTCCATGATAAAGGCCACCCCTGCACCAGCGCAAGCAACACCAAAGGAAAGGGTGGCCCTCATCAACGCATTGCCGAGGTCTACCTGCCGCCACTCTTTCGCCGTCCGAGCGGCGATCCCCCAAAGAAACTCTGAGCTCCTCACTACCCGGGGCTTATGCGAACCTGGGGGTGGGGGGAGCGCCCGGGCAGCGCTCCAAGTCTCGCAGGGTGGCCCTGCGATCACTCCCAACACCTTGCCCGTCTGTACGGCAAGGAGGAGGGTGGCCAGGCTATTCAGATTGGACAGATCACCTCGAATTGGATCATTCACTACATCTAAGGAGAGCATCACCACTTGGGCTCCTGATCTTACCTGCAGGGCCTCGAAATAAAACTGGATATCATATTCACGTCTCTGACCAGAAAAAAGATGAAACACAAACTTGACCCCGGACGTGTCGACGGGCCTGGGAACGGTCGAAATTGCCCCCTCCGGCACAGGGTCCACGGGGGTGGGAAGACAGTCTAGCTTGGTGATGTCTGGCGACCCTAGCACGTCCGCCGCCCCTTCAAGGCCAGGCCCTATAACGGGCACAGGGGGGATGCGGGCGAATTCGGCATTCAGTCCCTGGCGGCGGAGCTCCTTAGCTCCTCCTCCTCCTCCTCCTCCTCCTCCCCCTCCTCCTCCTCCTCCTCCTCCTCCTCCTCCTCCTCCTCCTCCTCCTCCTCCTTCTCCTCGGTTCGCCTACGGCCCCGGGGGAAACCGTGCAGGGGAGGGGGGGGCTCCGGTCAGGGCACCCCGCCTCTCGGAGGCCTTCCTGGCCCTCCGCGGGGGCGCCCTTGGAGGCCTCCCACGAGGGGCGCAGGACCCCCCCTCGGACCTCCTCTCGCCAGGGTTAAGTCGGGCCTGTCCCTCTACAGGGGGGAAATTAAAAAATGGTAAAAAAAAATGTAGCCTGGTGACGTTTTTCCTTATCATGTTCGATGTTTGTTTGAATTTGTTTGGGGTATTTTTCCGTCCAAAATCCGCCTGTATGGGGGCACGCCCGACCTAGCGCTAGGGGAGAAACACGCCAGCAAGCAAGAAACCGTGCGCGTCAGAGGTGCGTTGGGCAGCAGGGTGGGACGGAGGCGATTGGGCTCTAGGCCTCCTAGTTGGGTTCCGAGCAGAGGGGGTCGGAGAACTGCGCCGCGTCGTCGATGCATCGGCGATGCCGTTCGATGTGGAGCTCGATTTTCTCCACGCCGACGGCGCCCATGCATCGCCGACGCCGACGATGCATCGCCCGCGCATCGGCGATGCATCGCCGATGGATTGGCAGTGCGGCGCCATCGTCCGACCCCACCTGCTCGGACCCCATGTGGGAGGCCCCCATGGGTGAAGCTGAGGGGTGTAGCAGCTCTCAGCTCAGGGGCCCCGATCCTGGGCACGAGATCTCTGGGTGGAGGGAGCACGCCCGGAGGTGTTTGCCCGCCTTCGGCCTCCGGGGCCCCTCTGGGCCCGGGACCGTCACGGAAACGACTGGGGATGAGAAGCCGGCCCCGGGGAAGCTTTGGTCCAGACCCTCGGGGGGGCCTCTGAGAAGACCCCCCCCCCCCTGGCCTTCTTGGGACGCCCCCCCCTCAGCCTCAGCCCCGCTTCCCCCGTTGCCCACCGCCAGGCGGAGAAGGGACGATGGGAGGGGGTAGGGTCAGGATGAGCACGGAGAGGCTTGTGAGCGGGGGCGCCACGCCAGAGGGCCTAAAGGGCGCCGCGTCGCGCGGCGGCCCCCTCCTATCGCAGGAACTGGTCGGCCGCGGGGGAGAATGTCCAGCGGGGAAGCCTGGCCACAACAGCTGGCCAGACCCCGAGCGGTGCCGCGAGGCTCGAGCTGCACCTCTCGCGCCTCGGGCAGGGAACAAGCGCGCAGGGGGCGCCGAGACTCGGAGCCGGCTGGGGTCGGAGGTGGGACATCACTGGTTGTGGCCGTGAGAGGTGTGGAGAGGCACACCCTTTGTACAGAGGCTTTGTTCCTTGATCCGTGATCCCTCTTGGCCGCCTTCTCCAGATGGGCATTGTCCGAGGCGGGATTTGATACGTCACCACCGCCTGGGAGATCGCTCTTCGGAATCTTCTGCAGGCGGCGGACGTGGATACATCGGGGCCCCATGAGGCCCAGGCGTGACCACAGCATACCGCCCGCTGCGGTCCCAGGACGTCGGTCCCCCTGGCAGTGGATGTATGGACAGCTCCCCGCCTCGCACGCGGGGTGCCGTGCCGAGCTCGGCCCTTCGCCCCTCTCGGCTGGCGCCTGCTGGTGCCCCTTCGGGGCATCGGTGTCGTTTCACCGGCCCCCGTCCTCAGCGACCTCCCCTTCGAGACCCCCACCAAATGACCACCCCAGCTGTGGATGCACCCCTCGAAACCCGAACAGGACGGCCTGTGTCCCCATCCCCAGACCCCCGACGTCATGATTTGTTCATGACGTCGACCCCCAGAGGTTTGGACCCATTCCCCAGGACCAGTGTTCCCCCCTGAGTCGTTTTTTGACGGTCCCGAGGCCCGGATAGGGGCCCCCAGAGGCCGAAAATATGGAAAAACCTCCCGTCGCGATTTTTTTGTTCATGACTCGAGGGTGTCTGGGCCCAGGGGGGCAAATCGGCCAGCGGGGCCCGGGCCACGCCGCTGGGGACGGGGCTCGGTGGATCGATTATCTGCGGGGCAGACGCCCCGACCCTCCCGCCTCCGGACCGCGGGGCCGCGGGGGGGGCAGCCCGGGCCACCCCCCCCCCGCGGGGGGGCGGGGGGGGGCTCCGTGCTCCGCGCCCCTGGCGCCGGCAGGCTGCCCCCCTCTCTCCAAAGGGTGATGGTTTTCTTGACTTCACTCGAGGTGGAGCTGAGCTGCGGAGCCGTTTGTCGCATAATAAGTCGGACGACAATCATGAGATGCGCTGGTCCCAAGTATTTGGACGCCTGAATCCAGAGCTGGGTCAGAGAAACTATTCGTACTGGGGGGCTGGGCGGCTCGTGTCGTCGTGGGGGGGAGGGGAAGCGGGAGGGCTGCAGGGCGGGAGCCCCGACGGGGGGGGATCCCCCCCCCTCCCTTGCGGCCTCGGAGGTGCACGCCGGGTGCCCCCGGCTTGTTGCCCCCCCCCCCCCCCCCCGATGGAGCATCGCCCCCAGGGGAGGGGAGAGGGCGCGGAGCGGATCGAGCGTCGCGCTCTGCGCGGCGCGCGAAGCTCAGGGGCTGCGTGGAGGGGGGCGAGATGGACTCAGGAAGTCACCACCCACCAAACCACCCCAACCCAACCCGAAGGCTTCAATTTGCCCTCCATTTCCAGTGGGGGGGTCGGGGAACATTGAAAAAACACATATGGAACCTGTACCCCCCCCCCCAACCCGAAATTCGAGTCTTCGGGTTGGGTTGGGGTTGTCTGGTAGGTAGTCAGGAAGGGGCGCATCGACCCCCAGTCTTCTCCGGGGGGGGGCGAGAGCGCGAAGAGAGGAGCTCCGCGCGGCGCTCTGCGCAGCGCGCGAGGCTCGGGGGCAGCGTCACCGGGGGCGAGATAGCCAGGCTCAGGAGGGGGCGCATCGATTCCCAAATGTTCTCCAGGGGGAGGGGGGGGGCGCGAGAGCGCGACGAGGATCTCTGCGCTGCGCAGCGGTCTGCGCAGCGCGCGAGGACCGGGGGGCTGCCTGAGGGGTGGGATGTTCGCGTCGGGAGCTTTGGCTCAGCGGGTCGCGCCGCGGGCTCTGGCCCACCACGCTTCGGCGCGACGCGCTGACCACTTCCCAGCTCAAGGCGTCAACGTCTCGAGCTGCTCCCAGCCTCCCGCCCCGCGGAGCGGAGCGACACGCTATCCGCTTGCGGGGTGTTGGAGATCACTGCTGCCACATCCACCGACCTTCCTTCCCGACGCCGTTTTCTGCTACAAGCCGCCCCGACGCTAGGTGTGGAGGGAGGGCTTAAGGCTTGGCCGGTTCTGCCCTGCCCGCAGCGAGGCAGAACCATTCGTGGTGAAAAGGCACCTCGCACCGACGCAGGGCGTAGCGTGTCGCCCGGGCCGCCGCCGCCGCGACACGCTGAGCAAAAGTCGCGGACCTCAGGCTCAATGGGGGACGCAGCGACCCCCAGTCGCCACTTGATCGCCCACGGGGGCCGTGTGGCCCAGGCCGCCCAGGCGCGCGCGGACTCGCTTCCGGGGGCCTATCGGCGATCCTTCGGCTAGCTGTGCTTCGCCGGTTCCAGCTCTCCGCGAGGGGTGCCCAGCGCCGCCCCGCACGAGAGCGCGAAGATGGTCGCACGTCGCGCTCTGCGGAGCGCCAAGCGCGAAGCTGCACAGGTGGTATGGGTAATTAACGCCGAAAGCTCAAACCGTTTACGCCCCATTCCCCCTCCCCTTTCGGGTGTAGCCAGGATTTCGGTCAAGGGGAGCACGCTGGCGATTGGGCCCCGAAGCATGACATATATGGACTGGAATCATTAAACCGGGACCAGATCTGCTGTAGCTGGTGTCTTCCGGGTGACGGCAGTTCCAATTTGTGGAGTGGTGCGCGGGAGGCGTCCCCAAGCGCACATCATTGAGCCAGGTCCCACTGAACCCAGTCCTGCCAATGCCCGAGTCTGGTCCTCCGTGTTCCTGTCTTTTGCCTGGAAGTCGGGAGGGTGGACCAGCAGCAGGTGTCGGCGTACGTGCCCCGGCCTCCGTGCGCCCGTGGGCGGCGAGCTCCCCCTGCTCTGCGCCGCCGTCGTCGTGTTCGTATAGCCACGGCCGCGAGGAAGCCTGCGAGAAAATCCCGCAGTGCAACAGCTGGCAGCTCAAAGGGAAGGACGCGGCCGCAGACAGGGTGATGGAATGGCGGGGACGAGGGGGGCACGCTGGAGAGTGTGGTGGAGGAGGAGGAGGAGGAGGAGGAGGAGGAGGAGGAGGAGGAGGAGGAGGAGGAGGAGGAGGAGGAGGAGGAGGAGGAGGAGGAGGAGGAGGAGGAGGAGGAGGAGGAGGAGGAGGAGGAGGAGGAGGAGAGAGAGAGGAGAGAAGAGAGAGGAGAAGAGAGAGGAGCAGGAGGAGGAGGATGAGGAGGAGGAGGAGGAGGAGGAGGAGGAGGAGGAGGAGGAGGAGGAGGAGGAGGAGGAGGGTGGAGAGGGTGGACAGGATGGAGAGGGTGGAGAGGGTGGAGAGGGTGGACAGGACGGAGAGAGAGGGTGGAGAGGATGGTGAAGGTGGAGGAGGCCGACAGAGAGTAACCACTGCGCTAGAGTCTGACCAGCGTCAAAAACGACGGAGAGCAGGGGGCAGACTCGACCAGCCCCGTTCCCATCATTGCCGCCGCCGCCGCCGCTAGCGGCTCTTCCGCTGCTGGCCCCGTTTCGATAACCCAGGTCTTCTCCCGCTCCCTCCTGCCGCCTCTGTCTGCGGTGGTCTCAAGGCCAGTTACTGCCAACGTGCGCGTAAATATACATCCGCCCAGGGAAGACGGCTGGGGGACGAAGAAAAGCGGGGGCCTCGAATCCCCTATCAGCCTTTTCTTCGGCCAAGAACCAATCGACGCCACCCCACCTACGAACCAGGTCGTAGATGGGGTGGTGCTGCAGGTGGGTCGTAGGTAGTCGTAGGTTGGCAAGTGCCTAGACTTTCAGCACCTTTGGGTCACAGGTGGGGTGGTGTCCCTTGGTTCCTGGCCCACTTCCCCCCCCCCTCCCCCTCCTCCTCCTCCTCCTCCTCCTCCTCCTCCTCCTCCTCCTTTTTGGCCCAAGGTTCTCAGCAAAGCTGAGCAAGCCCAGAGGAGCAAGCACCTACAGTAGGTGCAGCGGAATTTTTATCATTTCATCGCTACGCGATCAGGCACATACTCCAGATACTCCTCCTCCTCCTTTTTCTTTTCCTCCTCCTCCTCCTCCTCCTCCTCCTTCTCCTCCTCCTTCTCCAGGGGCTCCCAGGCCTCTCCCTGGCCCCTCCCGCGCTCGACGGCAGGAGTCCGCGGACTCTGTTGCCTCCCCCGGCGGGCCGCGGAGCGCCTCGGGCCCCCGAGAGGCCCCTGGCTCGGGGAGCAAGGCCTGGCAGAAGCATGCATACAGTCGGGGCCCTGAAGAAGGAACCCTTTTGGTTGGGGAGGGGCTCCGCGTGCCTTAAGTGTTTCGCAGCTCGCCTCAGGTTTTCCCCATGTTTTCGCTAGGAAGTCGAAGTTTAACTTATGGAAAACAGGGGCCTCGTTCCTCATTTAGGGTTCCTTAGGTGGGAGGGAGCAAGAGGGACGGGACACCCCTCGACGAGAGGAGCAAGAAAGGTACAAACAGAAGCTCTCAAAGGTCCGCGCGGAGTTCTTGGATCGGGGCGCGCCAGGGAGGCGCCGCCAGTGGGATCCGGCGCCGATCCGAGACGTCCGCGCGGACCTCCGAAAGCGTGTGCTTAAACGTCGTTGATTCCTCTGCAGGGGGCCGCCGAGACGCCACCCGAGGCCCCCAAGAAGGCTTCAAAGGCCCCTGGCAAATGGAGCACGCCTCAGGCGCCTCCCTCAGGTTCATGTGCGCCCCTGCAGACAAGAGCTTCAGGGCGACCGGGATGCTCCTCGCATCGATGTGCTCCAGCCGCTTCTTGATCGGCTGCGTAAACTCATGATCCAGCCGCCTGTTGGTGAACCGCATGTGGCGGTGGCCCGCGGCAGTCGTGGCTGCTGCCGCCGCCGCCGCTGCCGCGGGGAAAGCCTTCGCTCTCCCTGACGGCGGCCATGACGCTCCGCGCGGGCCTGGTACCGGTGAGTTTACGCAGCCGATACAGAAGCGGCTGGAGCAAGTCGATGCGAGGAGCATCCCGGTCGCCCCGGAGTTCTTCTCTGCAGGGGCACGCATGGACCTGAGGGAGAGTCTGAGGCGTCTCAAGTTGCCAGGGGCTCGTGGAGCAATCTTGGGGGGCCTCGGGTGGCGTCTCGGCGGCCTCCCACAGAGGACGCAATGAGAAAATCATCTTTGGTAGCGTGGCCCGCTCTTCTGAATGGCGTCCGAAGGCCCAGGGTCCTTGCGCAGATAGCCTTCGCGGAGCTTCAGGCGTGGCTCGAAGCCGGCGCCCTTACGCCAGCAAGGGGCGTGGGGAAATCAGGAGGGCAAAAGACACACAGACACAATTAATCGTCGATTCCCAGGAAAATATGGGAAGTGGTGGGGAAGACAAAAACCGATAAAGTATGGGAAAATATGGGGAATCTGTTTATTTGTGTGTCTGTATTTGTGTGTCCTGGGGCCCCTTCAGGGAAGCGCTGCCTGGCAAAACCACGCACACCCTCGGAGGTCCGCGCGGACTTCTCGGATGGGCGGTGGAGCTCTGGTCTGCAGGGGCGCCCGTGGACCCGGAGGAGAGCCCGGTGGCTCTCGCGGGGCACCGCGGCTGCGGCCTCGGGTGGCCGCCGCTTGCTCTCCTCGGAGGAAGCATCCTCAGGTTTCCCTCATGTTTTCGATGGAAAATCAAAGTTTCACTTATGGAAAACAAGGGACCTCGTTCCTTATTTAGGGTTCCTTAGGTCAGCGCCTCGACTGTACGCCTTCCACCCCCAAGTCCCCTCCCCATAAGCAGCTACGAGCCGCCTTGTCACGGCAGGAAGCGCTTCCTTCGATGACCAGAACTTTAGGCCCATGTTCAAAAGGAATTGTTTTGCTTCCTTACGACTCGCGGATGGACAGAACCCCAACAGTGAGACACGTCGATTCGTGGATTGTCCGCTTTCGATTCTCGAGAGGGCGCCGCGGCCGTTATTTTCCAGGCTTGCGCCCGCCAGGTTTGGGCCCGAGGTCGTTTTCACTAAACCACGTTTTACTAAAAGGAGGTCTGTCCATCCCCGAAAGCAGCGCTCCTCGCTGAAGAGGGGGATCGACGGCAGAATGGATTTACGGTGGGGGCCCGACCGCAAGAAACCTTCCACAAGAAAGCCCAACCCTGAGACCCCAGGACGTCCGTCCATGTTGCTGCTCCTTTTCCCCAGCGCGCCGCCCAGCTTCGCAGCAGATGCTCGAATCTCGGGGGCGGCAAAGACGGGGTATAGCTAGGACCCCAGGTAAGGGGACCCGGTCAGTGGTAGGGCCGCGGAGCCCCTGAATTGGTCAGAATCAGTAAACCAGGTCTGCCGTAGCTGGTGTTTTTCGGTTGACGGCAGGTCCGGTTCGTGGAACGCGGCGGGGGAGGGGGCGTCCCCCAGTGCACACCATTAAACCAGGTCCCATTCAACCCAATTCTGCCAACGCCCGAAAAGAGGGTGATGGCGTCGGCCGTGCTATCTCCCCAGACTTAATGGCGCCTCTTCTTATTTCACCACGTCCCTGCCCCCCCCCCTGGGCCGCGCGCGTGCCGCCGGCCATGATTTGCGCCCCCCCCTCTTGGACGCCCGCCTCTTGGCCGCCCCCGAGAATCCGAATTCCAGAATCATTGAGCAGGAGGAGGAGGAGGAGGAGGACGAGGACTGACGCCACAGCTTCACGCCCAGGTTGGACTAACGTACAAAGGAGGAGGAGGAGGAGGAGGAGGAGGAGGAGGAGGAGGAGGAGGAGGAGGAGAGGGAGGAGGGGAAGGGAGCAGGGAGGAGGAGGAGGAGGAGGAGGAGGAGGAGGAGAGGCGCCGGCATCGATCGAAGGCCAGCACCGACAACAGGAACGTAACGTTTCGGAGGTCCGCGCGGATTCCTTGGATCGGCGCCGGGCCTCCCCTGGCGGCGCCTCCCGACGCCGCCCCTGGTCGCGCCAGGGAGGGGGCCCCAGCGCCGATCCAAGGAATCCGCGCGGACCTCCGAGAGATCACGTTTGTGCTTCGTCTGCTCCTCTAATCGAAGGGGTGTTCCGTCCGTGTGCAGGCCCATCAGGCGACTTAGGCGCTTTTCCCCGTTCATCTT
This sequence comes from Prorocentrum cordatum, assembly GCA_963575745.1. Classification (NCBI taxonomy): domain Eukaryota; class Dinophyceae; order Prorocentrales; family Prorocentraceae; genus Prorocentrum; species Prorocentrum cordatum. Next base: position 129,723 of record CAUYUJ010020652.1, on the reverse strand, counting down.
GGAATTGCCAGCAATCTCCTCCACGACCTCCTAGTTATCCTCTCTTTTTCCTTCAGCTTTCCACTCCCCATCCTCCATCAGCCACACCCACAGTCTTCCCTCCTCCCCCCCCCCTCCCCCTCCTCCTCCTCTCCCATTTCTTCTCCTTCTAGATAGCCCCCCCTGTCGCATCCCCGGGCGTGTCGGTAAGACGGGCCGGGCGTTTTGCTTTGGAATTCCACACCATTTCCAACCCTGGACCTTCAAAGTTGCAACAGCTGCACGTATGTAGGGGATTAGTTTCTGTGCAATGGGGTTGTCGATGCAGCGCCGCGCACATTTGTCTTAAAAGTTCACAACGGCTTCAAGGATGGAGAGGGGTCGCGCTCGAAGTCCAGCTTTCACGCCCCGTACATTCGCCATGAACTTGCAACAGGTACAAGGATGGAGAGATGAATCGTTTTCCCAATAGAGGTGTCGCCCTAGCGCCGCGCACACTCGTCTGACGAAGTTGCGACAGCATAATCAAGGACGGAGAGCAGTTCCTTTTCAAACTGGGGGTGTATCCGCAGCGCCGCGCCCACTCGTGATAAAAACCTGCAGCTGGTACAACAATGTAGGGATGACGCTTCCTTTTCAGGATTATGCTCCCGCCCGCAGCGCCGCGCGATTTGTTCAATGTTTATCACATTTTCATGTTGCACGGATGAAGGGCGGCTTGTTTTCAAATATTGGCTTCGCTCTTGCAGCCGGAAGAGCAGACGCTTGCACTATAGCGGCTGCGCGGATGGAGCGACTGCACGGATGGAACAAGGGGGTCTCTCTTGAGATGTGTTCGAAGTTCATGTGCAGTTTACACACATGTGCAACACCTACATAGGTGGGGTAGTCCTTTTTCAACCCGGGGACCTCGTTGGACACCTTCCCGATCTTCGTACTACTACGTGCTTGTGTTGCGCATTTTCTAACGCACAGGATGCAAGGCATTTTTTTCAAAACGGGGCTCTCGTTTGAACGGCAGGGCCATAGGGAGCTGGTCTTTCAAGGGAGCATTTCCTGCAGTGGAAAGGAAGGCTTGTAGGGACTCAGGGGGAGGGGGCTTGGGACGGGAGGTAGTACTGCAGCATCGTTGATGCATCTTGGGTTCACTCTGGCCCTCTCTCTCTCTTTCTCTCTGTTCTTCGTTCTTTCAACATCCATATTTTTCCTCCGAATCTCACTCCCCCTCTTCTCCTCTTCAAGGTCCTCCTCCTACGCGTGCCTGTTCCCACGGGATCTACTCCAGATTTCGTAATAAAAGCGAGGGGGTCTGGACCCTCCAAGACAAGCCATTTCAGACCTCCCCCGTGGGAGAACCCTCCAAAACATCGTCCCCAGACCCCCCAGGCCCTCCAAGATGGCCTGGAAGAGACCCCCCCCGAAATGAGACCCCCCTCCCTTTATTACGAAATCTGGAGTACCCATGCTCCTCGTGCTCATGCTGCCCTCCATCTGGCGCGTCGTCCCCAAGTCTCGATGCGTGTTCTCGCAGTCCGCGACCCCAGTCTCGGCGCTCTCGTGTGCTGCCGGGTGCCAGGACAGCCGCTGCTGGCTGGGCAAGGGCGTCGACTGCTTGACCGGGAGCTCCCCACAAACAGAAGGAGGGCGCCATTTTTTTCGGGGGCGGAAAAGAGGGGGGTGAGGACTAGGGAGGGGTGGATATCATGGCGTGGGCCATGATATTTCTCCAGATTTCATGGCGCCTCTTCTTGTTTCATTACGTCCCTGGCCCCCCCGCTGGGCCGCGCACATGCCGCCGGTCATGATTTGCACCCCCCCCTCTTGGACACCCCCCTCTTGGCCGCTCCCGATTTCGGAAGGGTTCGGGGATCGTGTCTGTCGGCGCAAGTACAGTGGGGGTGCGCGCAGCAATATCCTGGGGGTCTTCGCTCCTCGCGCCGCGCGGTGACTTCCCGCAGCTGTTGAAGGAGCTGCTACGTTCAGGGTGCTCTGGGTTTCCCTTCAGGCGCACCTCGCGCACGGTTTCTCAGGGTTCGGTTTTTTGGCGAGGGTTCCTTGCGGTCGCGCCCGCGCTGTACTTCGCAGCTTCGCTTGGTCCTTGGGAGGCACCTCGCCGCCGCGCTTGGACGATTCCCGAGAGAATGGCCCAGGTATTGTAGGAGATGCGGCCAGGCATGTATTCTTTGGTTGGCTTGCCTTCCATCGCACACACCATACGTAGGAGGGGGAGGGGGCCCTCCTCCTCCTCCTCCTCCTCCTCTTCTTCCTCCTCCTCATCCTCCACCTCCTCCCCCCCTCCAACTTATGGTGGTGATCGTGGAAAATCATTCTTGCCAGGGGGGACGGGTTCGTGTCTCTTCCGAGGCTCGCGCGGGCAAAGAGCGCATGTGTAGGAGAAGGGCACGAGCACGCCGCCTGCATTCTCGAGGGGGATATCTCGCAGGGTTCCCCTGATCGGGGAACGCGGCGGCCGGGGCCCGTGTGGCTCTGTGCCTTCGGCTTGGGACGCGTGGCGCCAAGTGCCCCATCAGACAGCTGGAGCCCCCGTGATCTGCGGGGGCGAGGCGCGGAAGGGAGGGAGGCTAGGTGCGGACGTGGGTGGGCGAGAAGGGGAAAGGGGGCAGGCGGAGGAGGCGGAGGAGGAGGAGGAGGAGGAGGAGGCGAAGCGAGGAGGAGAAGAAAGAGGTGCGGAGGTGATGAGGAGGACAGGGAGGAGGAGGGAGGATCAGTGTAAGCCCAGGACGCATCAACGATGTTGCAACGGACTCTCCCTCCGAGTTCCCTCTGCAGGTCCCGACAATGGTTCAGTTTCATTGCGGGAGGTGGCCCATTAGAGGGCAACCGTTTGAGAGTCCTGAATCGTGCCGAAACACCGTCTCTGGGACTTCAACGCCCTAGATCGACGTGACTTTTGTGGCCTGACAATTTTAAGTAGTGCCAGAATATTATTCCTGTGACATCTACACCGCGAGCCAACATCCTGCCAATCCTACATCGTGCCAGAACACACTTCCTGGGAATTCGACCGCACGAGTCTTCGAAACTGTGCAAACTTTCCAGGCGAATGTGCGCGGCGCTAAGGCGAGGGCCACACGTTGAAAAGGAACCGCCCTCCATCTATGAAGCTGTTGCAAACTTCTCAGACCACCCTGTGCGCGGCGCTAAGGCGAGGGCCACATTTTGAAAATTGCCTGCCCTCCACCAGTGAAAATGTGCAAACCTTTCAGACGAATGTGCGCGGCGCTACGCCGGGAACCACTCTTTGAAAAGGAACCGCTCTCCATCTGAGATGGGAAGAAGTTTAAAAACTGTTCAGACACATGTTCGCGACCTTAAGGCGAGAGCCGCATTCGGAAAACGGCCTTCTCCATCCGTAAAGTTGCTGCAAACATTTCGGACGAATGTGCGCGGCGTTGAGGCGAGAGCCACATGTCGAACACGCCCCGCCCTCCATCTGTGAAGCTGCTGAAAACTTGTCAAACGAATGCTTGCGGCGCTGCGACGAGAGCCACATTTTGAAAACGACCCAGCCTACACCCGTGAAACTGATGCAAACGGTTCAGGCGATTGTGCGCGGCGCTAAGAAGATAATCACATTTTGAAAATTGCCCGCCCCCCACCAGTGAAACTGGTCCAAACTTTTCATCAGACGAACGGTTTCGGCGCTAAAGCGAGAGCCACATTTTGAAAACGGCCCGCTGTCCAAACGCGAATGTGTTGCAAGTTTCAAGCTTCAGGATCATACACGGCGAGGAAGTCTCGGATGAAACGCCCGGCCCGGCCCGCCCTACCGACACTCCCCGCGGGGCGACAGGGAGGAGTTGTTGATAATGAAAGGGATGGAGCAGCAGCAGGTTCAGCAGGGCGGAGAGTGAAGGAGGATGAGACTGATGATGATGATGATGATGAGGAGGAGGAGGAGGAGGAAAGAAAAGGAGTGAGGATGCGGGAAGAAGAAAGAGGATGAAGAGGGAGGAGAAGTAGGAGGAGGAGGAGGAAGAAGAGGAGGAGGAGAAGGAGGGGGAGGGAGGGAGGAGGACTGAGGATGGAGAGGCTGGGGCATGCTGCGCTTGCACCACATGTGTCATGATTCGACACCTGCGAATCGTGCGATGCGGCGGGAAAAAAAGGGAGGCGGAATTTGGACTCCAGGTTCGAGTGGATCGTTCCTTCGGATCTCCATCGGGGCATCTCTGCACGGAATCGGAAACCATGGATGTCATTTCTCATGTGTCACTTTTGGGTTGCGAGACTTGGACTGTAGGGGGTTGGGGCACCTTCCCAGATTCTCGATTTGGATGGATTGGCTTGACTTCTCCTGCTTCTCCTCATCAATTGTGCTCCTCCTCCTCCTCCTCCTCCTCCTCCTCCTCCTCCTCCTCCTCCTCCTCCTCCTCCTCCTCCTCCTCCTCCTATGCTTAGCACGCTTGCCGTTTCACCCAGTTGTCTAGTATGTCTCACAACGTCTGCCAACGCACCTATGTTGTGCATGGCGTCTGTCTGTCTGTCTGTCAATTGTGCTCCGTCTGCCCTTCGAGGTTCGGGATCTAGTTTGCCCATTGCCAGCGGCCGTAAGCTCCAGGTGGTGGAAGCGCGCGCGCGCGCCCTGAGATCCAGCACCTCTGCGAGAGCACTGCCGGCAAAGCTCTGCTGCTGCTCCTGCTCGCCGGCAGGGCCCGGCGGGCCTCCCCTGGGACCGCGCGCGCGCCACGGCCTCCGGCCCCGCCAAGACCTTCATCGGCCGAAGAGAGCAGCGCACGGGCGTATGCTGTTCTTCCTCCCGAACCTGAGGAGAAGGACAAGGACAAGGACATCCGCATAAGCGGGTTCAACGTCAAAACACCTACGCTGGTGCCATGCGCGCTTCTGCCAACATCCCCTGCGATCGGTCGTGCGACAGCCCTGCCTTCTCACCAGGCCCGGCAGGGGGGGCGTACCACGTTGCTCAAGGATTGAGCTCCGTGGCCCCATGAGAAATCAACGGGCGAAGAACGGTATAAAATCAACTTTTTCGCTATCGGGGACACCTGCCCCAGGGCGGCTGGAAAGATTATATAATCGCTTCGCTCATTCCGCCGGCCCATACAGTCTCATGTTTGCCCGAGGGCCTGGTGTCAATTCGGCGCTTTGGGGGTTCCTGGGGCCGCTTGGGGGACTCCTGGGGCGCTCGGGGGGGCATTTGCGGGGCCTCCTGGGGCCGCTTGGGGGACTCTTGGGGGCCTCCTGAGGGCCTCGTGCGGGCCTCTTGGGGCCTCTTAGGGGCCTCTGAGGGCCTCGTAGGGGCTTCTTAAGGCCGAGGGCTCGAAATGTTGTTTCGTGTTCCCTCTCTGGGGCCCCTTTGGGGGCGTTCTTGGGGCCCTCTTGGACCGTCTTGGAGGCTTCTTGGGCCGTCTTCGAGCCCTCTTGGGCCATCTTGGGGCCCTCTTGGGGGCCTCTTGGGCCCTCTTGGGGCGATCTTGGGGGCCTCTGGGCCGTCTTGGGGCGTCGGGAAGCCGAAAAGGTGGAAGCTCCAAAATCTCTCAAAAACCTAAGGAAAAACAATAAATTTTGCCTCCGGGGGCCCTCTTGGGAGTGCTCTTGGAGGCCTCTTGGGGCGTCTGGGGGCTATCTTGGGCGTCTTGGAGCGATCTTGTGGCATGTCGGACCCCTCGTGTACCATCTTGGGGGCCTCTTGGGGGCCTCTTGGCCTTTCTTGGGGCTCTCGGGGACGTCTCGGAGCCCTGTTGGTGCGCTCATGGAGCGCTCCTGGAGCGCTCTGGGGCAGTCTCCCGGGGATCGGTCGGGGATCGCCTGGGGTACTTTTCGTCCGGGGACCCCCAGGGGCCGCCCCGCGCGCGCGAACTAGAGAATTGTTACGGTAGGTTTGCGTCGTGTCGACCGGCGGCGACCCCAGCGCGGGCGTTCAAGGTTGAACGCCGCCGGCGACCCAGAATCGATCGATGTTGAACGATCACACGTTGCGGCAGCGGCCGATCGTTCAAGGTTGAACGATCCAGCGCGGTGTCGGGAACCAACGCCGGGGTCGGCACGACACGAACCTGCAGTAACCAGTTACCGGAGATCTTAGCACGCCTCTGGCCCGTTGGGCCGGCGAATTTTGTACCGTTCTTCGCCCGTTAAAGAAAGGCTCGCTACCTTACGATCACGAGTCCCTGCGGGGCAGTGCGGGGGGAGCAGTTGCTGGCTCTTCCGCGTGCCCTCGGGGAGGGGACGCGCGGGCTTAGCAGTGCGCCCAAGCGAGCAAGGGGGGAGGAGACGACGGCACCCGTGGCCCCAGCAGGCCCATGCAGAACGTGCTCCCAGGCGAGTCGTCGCGAGAGCGGGACGTGGGCGAGCCAGCCCCGAACGGGGGAGTTGTGGCCCTCACCCCCAGGGGGCTCGTCGGCTTCGACACGCCTCTCTGGAGGCATCGTCGGTACGATGGGTTCTCCCTTCCCATGGAGAGTAAAGGGCACAGCATCCCAAGACCCCGTCGCGCTGTGAAAAAATCACGACGGGACCGGGCCTCGGGACCGTCAAAAAACAACCCAGGATGAAAAATTGGTCCTGGGGAGGGGTCCAGACCTCTGGGGGTCGACGTTGTGAACAAATCACGACGTCGGGGGTCTGGGTCCCCAAGTGTGGCTGGTCGGTTGGAGGAGCCCGGTGGGCCACAGGGTGCCATGCCGCGCCAGCCGCCACCACCCCTCGGCCCGAAGAGAGACGTGTGGCGTCATGGGGCGGGATGAGGAGGATGGAGATTGAGGAGGAGAGATTGAGGAGGGAGGAGGAGGAGGAGGCGGAGGAGGAGGAGAAATTGAGGAGGGAGGAGGAGGAGGCGGAGGAGGAGGAGGAGGAGGCGGAGGAGGAGGAGGGAGGGAGGGAGGGAGGGAGGGAGGAGGATGGAGGAGACTGAGGAGACAGCACGTCAGGAGGAGGGAGGAGGAATAGGAGCAGCAGGAAGGCGGAGGGAGGAGGGACAAGGCCGCTGGGATGGGGAGGAGGCTGGAGGAGGGAGGAGGATGGACAAGTCGCCGCTGAACCAACTCCCGCCATCTCCAGTCTCGGAGCGGCTGATGCGGGGCAGCTTCCGGGTGTTGCTCGACCTGAAGGGTTGGGAGGTGAAGGACCTCAAGGAGGCCCTTTCTAGGGGGGGGACGGGCAGGGCTTGCCCGAGCCAGACACGAATGGGGTGCCGGAAAGCGATGTTGAGGAGGCTCGCTTTCTTGTAGGGCTTGGGATCTTGGGCGAATGACGAAAGGGATGACTCTTCATCGTCTCGCTCTTCCGTTTGCTTCTCTTAGCCCCTGCTTTTTCTCTCGTTTTGTTACGACCAGCTTGGCTCAAGCGGTCGTCGAAGAATTCAAGTTGTGTTGAGCCACGACGCGTGTGTCCAGCCCTTCGATCCAGTCTGATGGCGAGCGCATCCAAAGGCATGGCGATCACAAGAGAAAAGGCAAGAGGGGTGGCCACGAAACAGCTGCTGTGGCAGAGACCTTGGTTGCAACTGTGACAGCAGGATGCCAACGCGTTTGACATGAAACCAAGTTAGAAGAAAGGGGCCGTCGCGGAACCATTTGTGTCGAGCCATGCGAAGCGGAAGGCGCAAATTGACAGCCAGAGCACGACAAGCCGATGAGGCGCGTGACAGACGTTCAGATTATTCGGGTGGCGCGTGCAAGCCGTACCGCCGGGGAGATTGCCAAGAAGATGGAAGAACATATGAACATATTTCTGGAAAGGCGCAGCGGAGGTCGGGCTATGGGATCGACGAGCTTGACGGGGGCTTGTTGCGTGTCGCAGTGCAGAGCATTGCACTCAAGCCCGCGTGAACCAGCGGTCGAGCCTACAGGGGTGGAGCTGAACAAGATGCAGCCCTATCCCTGGCAAAGCCCGTTGTCATTCAGGAAAGCCTTGCCCATATCCGCCAGCGGGCTCCAGTTACCTCATCTTGTGTAGGCGGAACGGAACTAATTGCGCTCGAACTTTCACATTTTCGGGTCAACAAGGGGGAAGCATGACTAGCAGCGTCATCCAGTTAGCTTTACCTGCAGCGCTTTTCCTAGCTCTCGAAGGGTCGTCGGGATTACATCTGTCATCTGGGTGAAATTCACATTCCACCCGTGGCGGCAGAAGACCCTGCATGGCTCATCCGATTGCTCAGGAGGTCACTACGGCAAGCGATGCACAAAACGTGATGGTTGCATCGGGAATAGCATATGGGCGTGTCCAAAAGGAGGCCATACGGGAGGCCATGCGGGAGACCATGTGAGAGTCATAGGGCAGGGGGAGGCCGGAAGGGGTACCGTGAGGGATACCAAGAGGGATACCATGGAGGAGGCCCAAAGGGAGACCCTGCGGGAGACCACGCGGGACACCACAGAAGCGACCCCAGTGGGGCCCCGAAGGGAGACCCTGAAGGGCATCAACAAGGGAGGCCCAGGTGAAGACCAGACGAGAGGCCACTCGCTGGTCAAGGTTGAAGTCGTCAACTTCACTACTCGCGCAAACATTCACCCCATCCACGCGCAAGTTGTTGACAGAACCCGCCTGGCCCGCGGCAGCGGCGATGCCGCAAATTCTGGTGGTGTTGAAAACGATGATGAGGACGATGCCGTCGACGACGACGATGGTGACGGTGATGAAGCTGGTGGTGATGATAGGGACGAGTCAACGATGACGCTGGCGATGGTAATAGCGATGTTCCTGGCGGTGATGGTGACGAAGTGCCCGTGCGCAGAAATTTGACGAATGCGACAATTGTGACGGCGACGATGACGGCAGCGGTGATGATCTCGACGCTGCAGACGATGGTGACGATGGCTATGACGACGACGATGGTGATGATGTTGGTGGTGGTGATGATGGTGATGATGGTGATGGTGATGGTGATGGTGATGACGATTGTGGTAACGAGGGTGATGAGGGCAGTGATGACGCTGACGATGATGCTAGCGACTGCGCTGATGAGGATGAGGGGAAAGTGCGCGCCCGCAGAAAGTCCGACACCCTAACATGGTTTCATCGAGCACCATGTCTCTTCCTTGTGTATTTGAACCCATATATGCTGGACTGGTTAGAAGATGACAGTTTGCCTAACACACGTTTCTGCACGTGCTCTGATGGGCCAGGGCTGGGGAGTCGAGCGAGGCCCGTTCAATGTCCTTCAACCTTCGAGTTTTTTTATCGAGTGGATTAATAGGCCAGCCTGCGGCTGCCCACCCGGCGCGGGCGCCGCGTTCGCCCAGCCGCGCATCTGGGGAAGCCCCATCGCGTAGCTCAGCGTCAGTGTCTCTGATCTCCGGGGCGGCCCGGGCGACGGCGAAGGCGAGGGCACCCCGGGCACGATCTAAAACAGAGCTAGGATCGGGATAAATCGCTCCAGAGCGTTCCGGAGCGCTCTCAGAGCGTTCCGGCACGCTCTGGAGCGGCCGCGGCGCCCAATACATCCTCCAAACCCGCCGATTCTCAGAGATTTCGAGTTATCCCGATCCGATTTTGTCCCGATCTTCGCGTCGTTTTTCACGATCGAGGGTCATGATTTTTTCATGACGTCGACCCCCAGAGGTTTGGACCCATTCCCCAGGACCAGTTTTTCATCCTGAGTCGTTTTTTTACGGCCCCGAGGCCCGGTAAGGGCCCCCAGAAGCCGCAAATGGCGAAAAACCTCCCGCCGTGATTTTCTCATGGCTCGAGGGGGTCTGGGTCGAGGGGCCCGCCTTGGAGTCGCGGCGTCGCCGTTGGCGGCGCTGGCCTATAGGGAAAGGTCGGAGCCGGGCAGGGTCGGGCTCCGCCGGCAGAGCGCCGGGTCTCCGGCCCGCGCGGGGCTCCCGACTCGCAGCGAAGGGCGCCGCGCGGCCCGCCGGCGGCGCGACGCGGGGCGGCCGCCCCGGTCTCCCAGGTCTGAGAGGAGGGAGTAGACAATCAGGGGGGAAAAACACACACAGGCACAATTCATCGTCGATCCCCAGGAACATCTGGGAAAATATAGGAAGTGGGGGGAAAGTATCGGAAGTGGGGGGGAAGGCGAAAATCCAAAAAGCGTCGGAGGCGAGTTCGGGCGCCGCGTAATGGGGGGGTCATACATGGGGGGGTGGCGAGCGCGGTCCGAAAAGGTACCCAAACGGTGCCTCAACGAGCCCCCTGGGGCTCTGGAGGGGCCCGAAAGGGGCACGAAAGGGGACCTTTTCTGACCCCCATTTGTGACCCCCCCATTAAGCCACGCCCAAGGAGTAGACAATCAGGAGGGAAAAAAAACACACACACACACAGACACAATTCATCGTCGATACCCAGGAAGACATGGGAAAATATGGGAAGTGGGGGAAAATATTGGAAGTGGGGGGGAAGTCGAAAATCCCCAAAATGTGGAAAAATATTGAGAATCCTTTCATTTGCGTGTATTCATTTGTGTGTGTGTGTGTGTGTGTGTGTGTGTGTGTGTGTGTGTGTCTGTGTGTGTCTGTGTGTGTGTGTGTGTGTGTGTGTCCCAGGGCCCCTTTGGACAACCGCGGCCTCGGGCAGGCTCCTCTCCGGGGCGGCGCCTCCAGCTATAGGGGCCTTTATCGCCGGCCCCTCGGCCGCGCGCCACGTCGCCGCCCCGGGGGTTGGCGGATGGAACGTCGGGGAGGGCCCAGCGCGCTGCAGCGAGCTCGCGGCAAGTGGGCACGCGGCGGGGCCCCGTGCCCAGACGCCCTCGAGTCAGGACAAAAATCACGACGGGAGGTTCTCCCATATTTTCGGCCTCTGGGGGCCCCTGTCGCCGGGCAGTCGTTCAATTCGTGCTCATGTGCTTGTTTCTGTCTCGCATCATTTGTGCGGCTGGCAGCTCAATTGGCACAATTGATTTCACATGTTCGCCACATGGCCAATGCACCTCTGACGTGCACGGCTTTCTTCTTTTTCTTCTTCTTCTTCTTCTTCTTCTTCTTCTTCTGGGGGCCCTTCCGGGCCTCGGGACCGTCAAAAAACGACTCAGGGGGAAACGCCGGTCCTGGGGAAGGGGTTCAAGCCTCTGGGGGTCGACGCCATGAAAAATCATGACGTCGGGGGCCTGGGTCTGTTGCCGCGGGGGCTTTCGCGCGAGTGCGCCGCGGCGGCGCGGAGGCCGGGCCGGTGCCCGAGCGTCGCGGGCCGGCGCAGCCGGGGCCGCGCGCTTTCGGGGCGCGCACCGGCGCCGAGGAAATGCTGGGGCGCGCGAGTGAGATATGGGGGTCCGGCGAGCTCGAGTTTTGGCTCTCGTGCTTCCTGGCCGCGCGCCTTGCAATTCATGTCTTGCGCGCGACGGGTTGGCGCGCTGTCTTGGGGGGGGGGGCTCGGGGCCCGGCGCCGCGTCGGAAGCCGACTGGTTTCGAGGCGCGGAGGTGGCCGGGCTCCGCGGCGCTCGGGGCGGGGGCTCCGAGGGGCCAGTCGGCGCCGCAGCAGGCCATCCGGCAGTCCGCCATGGGGGGCCAGCCTGCACCTTTGGCGGCCAGCGGTAGTGGCGAGGGAGAACCACGGAGAATACGGGGCCCGACCCCGACACGCCTCCCGCGCGGACCACCGCGCGCGCGGAGGGCGGCTCGCAGATCGATGCGTTCCCGGGGGGATTGACGGTGCGCGAGTCCATCGGCGCAGGGCGCGGCGGTGGTTATGGCGGCCGAGTTGCGGCGGCTCCGGCCCCCGGCGCCTCGGCCGCACCCCATCACTTCGCCTCGGCCACGTTTCAAGGTGAGGTTGCGCTGCAGATCGAGGCCGTCCATGGAGAGACCAGGGGCCCCAACGAAGAGCTTCTCGAGACCCCCGTGGAGCACAAGACAGACCTGGCGCAAAAGGTCGGGGGGGTCCGCGCGAGGGTCGCGCCGGCGACGCTCTCGCGGCTCTACCGCGGGACTTCTTTAAGTCGACTTGGAGGAATCGGCGTGCTCAATTGACCTGTGGTTGCCCCCCGTTGCGGCGGAGACTGCCGCCCAGGCCGCCCCCCTGGACCGCGTTGTCGCCAACGGGCGGCATCGCGAGCTCATCAACTCCCGGGCCGGAGAATGCGGGCGTCTTCGATTGCGCGCGATTTGGAAAGCATGTGACAATGATCGTTGTCGCGCTGATCGGCAGCGGCCAAAGTCTCAGAACGGCGGCAAGTGGGGGTCCAAGGTGGGCTGGGCGTCGGCGGATCAGCATCTAGAGGTTGGCGGTGGGATGCCCACCGAGGGTCGCGTCGCCGATCAGGGAGCGCCCCAGAAACCCAAGCGCAGCGCCACATTCCAGAGGCACCCGGGGGCCCTGCGCGATTCGAGGATCGACGCCGAGTGACCGAGTGACGGCGTGCTGGAGATTCCGCGGCGATCTCTGGCGAGCCTGGAGCTCATCGATTTACGAGCCGCACATTGTCTTGGCGGGGCTTGGCCGACTCTGCCCGGGTTCTCGAGTCCGTGAGTTTGGCGAGCGGGCGTCCGGGGCGCTTCGGCGGACGCCCTGGATCATCGGCTTTGCCGAGGCGCGCTGCGAGTCGTGCTCGGCCCCATGGGCGCCGAGGCAGCGACGTCGAGGGCGCGCCCCGATCGGCCAAGGGGGCGCGACTTTCTCCGACGGCCCCCTTCCCCTCCACCTTTTCGGCCGCCGCCCAAGCTCGAGCGCACTGTCTCCGGGCTGGCGTGGGAGGGCGCGACCGAGGGGGCGACGGCCTCGCGGAATCTGCCGGTTGGCGCTCTGTTCCGCGGGCCCTCAGACCGAAGGCGCGGCCTGCGCGCGGCGAAGGGTCTCTGGCGAATCCGCTGCAGAAGACGGCGGTGGAGGATCTCCGGGAAATGCTTGCTTCGGGCCCCGACGCGCGGCGACGCGGGGGCGAGCGCCTCTGCGGCCCCCCCCAGGGGGCGGCCGCGTGAAGGGTAGCGGACCCGGTCGCTGTTCCTGCGCCGGGGGCGACGCCGTTGGAAGCAGCGGGGCCCTCGTCAGTGTCCACCAGGGTTTCCAGGGCAATATGATTATCCTTGCGATCGAGGTGGACTGGATATATTCCATTCGATCGAGACTCACGCCATTCGAACAGGTTGCAGCGAGACACAAAGTACAGCAACATATAGAGGATGTGGAACGGCGGCGCGCTAGAGTTCGCGGGCGAGGCTAAGCGTCTAACGAAGGTCATCGCAGCGGCTGCCAAGACAGCCGCGACTCCAGAAGGCGAGCCCTCGGCGCTGTCGTCTGGATATGTCGAGGCTTTTGCCGTCGAGGAACTGCCTGCATCACGCCGCCACCGGCCCCTCTGGGCTCTCCAGCGGCCCTCGGGCTGGTCGAGCTGGGCGAGGTGTTCGACGATCCAGGTGGACATCCAGGATATTGGTTCTACATCCTGGACAACGCCCCGGGCGTGGCTGAATGCATCAGGATGCTCCATGTCGGGCATGATTCACGGCGCGGCGGCGCCCTCGTTCGCGCAAGCCGAGATGCTTTTCGCACTGTAGATCGACGACCGCGCCGCTTTCTCCCCCCGCCCGGCGGGTGAGGCGAGAGGGCCGCCGGGCCCGGGGCAGGCCGTCTGATCGGCTTCCTCGGAGCGGGGGGCTCCCGTGCACAGGGGGGCGATGAGCGAGGGGGTCGAGAGTGGTCTCGGTCAGACTTGGGCGGCGGGGCCGCGCGCGCTGCGCCCCCGCGAAGACTTAGATGAGGGCGCCAGCGACGCGGGCGGGCGCTTTCGCTTTCAGAGGGGGGGGGGGGGGCGGTCACAGCGAGTGGCTTCGGACCCTGGCCGCCAGGGCCCTGGCCCCCGGCAGTGGATCGCGCCGCCCAATGCCCCCGCTCGCGATTCCAGACCGGGCCCTCAAGTGGTTCCATTCGTTTGACGACGCCGAGGTAGAGAAGGAGCAGCGGGCGACCTGGAACGCCGCGAGGGGCGAGCTCACGTCACTGGCCAACTTGCCGGCGCACTTCGAGAGGGCGCTCGAGGGCCCTCGGTGGACCAATGCGCGCAACTGGCGCTGCGAACGAGGGCTTCGGGGGCATGGTCGCGGGCGGCAACGCCCTGGAGGCGCGGGCCGAGGCGCGGGGCTTCGCCGCGCCGAGATTGAGCGGAGCTCGGCGGCCGAGAAGGACGGGGGGACGGAGGCTTCTGGCATTGGAGGTCAAGGGCTCTCTAGAGGCATTCGCGGGGGCCGCGGGACTTTCCGATCCGTCGAGAAGGCGCCGGGCCCTTGGACCCGCCCCTGGGATTGCGGAGGGGGGGGGGGGGGGGGGCGAGGGCGGGGAGCGCCTTGCAGGCTGCGACCCCCGCGCGACCCTCGAAGCAGCCGAGGCAGGGGCGGCGCTGGGCGGCGCGCCTGGCCCCCTCGCCGCGCGCGACGCTTCCGCTCGCAGGGGGTCTGCGATCGAGATCTCTGGCAGCCCCTGAAGGGCAGCGCGGTCTCGCCCAGGAGTCTCGGATGAAAGCGCGGGCAACGCCCTGCGTCGCATGGCCGTCGAGGTCGCCCTGGAGCGCGCGGGGGCGAATGCCCCGTTCGCGCCGGAGAACCCCCCGCCCTCGCCGACGCGGCGCCGCTTCCCAGTCGCGTCTCTGATCGAGAGGCTGCGGCGAAAACCCGCGCGCCTGATTGGGGACATTATGAAGGCTTTGCCGCGGGGCTGAGCGGGGGCGACGGAGGGGCGCTAGTCTGGGGCGCAACATCTGGCGCTCCGAGGGCGCCACCGAGAGGGCGAGCTGCGGGCGGAGGTCGCCCGCGGGCGGCGGCGGCGCAGCAACTCCAACGAGATGGCCCAGTCGACGCGCGACGCGGGCGAGGCGGGCGATCACCCGCAGCGGGAAGCCAGCGCCACAGCTAAACCTGCTCGAGATGAGACGCGCGCTCGCGGTCGTGATACATCTGGGCAGAACATCGATGGCATGCCAATCGTCGAGTGCTCGTGTTTACCGACTCGTTGGTGGACCTGGATGTCCTATGCAAGGGAAGATCGAAGGCGCGCAAGATTCTGCGGTTTTGCAGGAAGGCCTCGGCGATCGCCTTGACGACGGGCTTCAAGCGCTACCTGAGCTAGGTTCCAGGCGAGTAATTCACGCGAGCGGACTTCCCCGCGGCGGGCCCCTCGGCGTCGATTCTGACGCGGCGCGGACACGCGCGGATCGGAGGATGCATCGCTTTTTGCGCTCGATTTTCAAGTCGACCCATCTGCGTTTAAGTCAAGCTCGTCATCGGCGAAGCCGGTGATGATGTTCCATGTCGTGGTTATATTGGCCACGACTGCATGTTCTTTGGACGCTGGAGTGCAGGAGATGCCCTGCCGCGGACAGCCTCGAGTCAAGTTGTCGCCGCTCGAGAGGAGGCGCTCTTGCCTGGGCCAGTGCCATGGGAGGGCAAGACCACAGTGAATAACACATTGATCGCGTGCTGTGGATGATGTCACGACTCGCCGACGTGAGACAGGGCTTCGCGCTTTTCTGGTGGATATCAGACGCAGCCGTGCCCTTTTTGAGACGCTCCAGGACAGAGACCTTGCGCGACAGGCACTTGGATTACGTTTGCCGCAGATTCTGCGACGTCTTCGGGGATGAGAAACCCCCGCGCCGCGTCCCGCGCATCAGGCCTGGGCGAGACCCCAGCAGGTCGCAAAGGGCGCCTCTGCCCCGCAGGAGAGCACGGCCGCCGATCAGCGCAACGCAGAGAAACATCGAGGAGCCGATCAGCACTGAGCCACATCATGGAGGCGGTCGCCGCCCACCTCAGCTTCGACGCTTGGTTCCAGCAAGACTGGCTGCGGCTGTGCGCCGAGCATTGCCACCGGGACCGCCGCGGGAACTTCCGCCGCTTGGGGGTAGGCGCCAGGGCGAGCGAGTCAAGACAGGATCGGGTCAAGGGGTCGTCCTAGAGATGAGTACCACTGAGGCGCCAATTCGGTGCTTCTTGGTGGGCCTTCAGCCAGACGTTTGATGGGGCCCTCCATCGACGGCCCCCTACCGTAGCGAATGGTGGGAAGCCTTGCAAAGTTTGAAACCAGAACTTTCTGGGCCCCCCTGCGCGGCCTTCGACGCCCCGGCGCCTCCCGCTGCATTGGGGTAGGCGGCGGCGTGGAAGTTGCCCGGCGGGGTGGGTCGCCGGCATTCCGCCAGCTCGCTGTAGAGATGCACTGAAGGCCGCGGTCTGGTTGAGCGACGCCTTTTCTTTCGCGTGAGCTTAATTCTCTGGGCCGACGTCTTGGCCGTCGCCTGCGAGCGCCCGGAGAATTGCGACCTTGCCATCGCCGGCCGCGGGCTGCCCGCTCGTGGGGGCGTTGATTCGTCGGCGTCAGGATGTTGCGTCGGATGAGCGTCTCGATCATGGCGCGCGCGCCCAGCCGCTCAGTGCCGCGGAACTCGTGCGAGGTCGTGCCCGTGTTTATTTTTGGCTTTTCTGGTGTCTTGTTGCTAATGTTGAAGTATATGTTTCGGCGATCCGCAGGTCTGGGCTCGCCCGCATGGTTTGGGGCGTGCACGATAGGAGCACGCGTGCCACTTTCTAGTTTCGGGTTGCCAGGTCAGGCGCCGACCTCGCGACGCGCGCAGATGAACGCGGGCAGATTTCGAGGCGAGTCGCCACCCATGCTGGCGCGTGTAAGCTGCGAAACGCTCTCTGCATATCGTCTGTCTGGCCCTTTCCCCTCCGCCCTCGCCTCTTCTGCGCCGAAAAAAACAGTTGCCTAGGATTTTTGTCCCAACCATCCTGTGGTGTTGGGTCTTCGTTTTGAAGAGACGGTGCCCCGCGTCTCCTCTCCTCTCCTTCCTTCCTCCTCCTCCGCCTCCTCCCTCCTCCCTCCTCCCACCCCTCACACGTTTCGTGGCCCCATAGGGAGCTCCACGAAGGCCCCAGTGGCCGCGTCCACATGGCGGCGCCGCACCCATTTCGGCACACCCCTCACACGTTTCGTGGCCCCATAGGGAGCTCCACCGAAGGCCCCAGTGGCCGCGTCCACATGGCGGCGCCGCACCCATTTCGGCACACCTCTCACACGTTTCGTGGCCCCATAGGGAGCCCCATCGAAGGCCCCAGTGGCCGTGTCCACATGGCGGCGCCGCACCCATTTCGGCACACCCCTCACACGTTTCGTGGCCCCGATAGGAGCTCCACCGAAGGCCCCAGTGGCTGCGTCCGCATGGCGGCGCCGCACCCATTTCGGCACACCCCTCACACGTTTCGTGGCCCCATAGGGAGCTCCACCGAAGACCCCAGTGCTACCGCTTTCATGCGTCCCGTACGCCCAGGACAGCGTTTCGTGTCACGCCTTTCGTGGCCCCATAGGGAGCCCCACCGAAAACGGCACCCACAAAGCGTTATTCACAATTGCACATGGTTGGGTCTTTCGCCAATATATATATATATATATATATATATATATTGTGCGAGGGGCCCGATGGCTAAGGGCTGGTGGGTCGAGCGAGGGTCGTTCTCTATTCTGTGGCCCTCAAGTTGTTTCGCCCCCGTCCCATTATCCCCGCTTAGATCGTCAACGCCAAGTCGAAATTAGCTCGACAGGAGCTCGTCTGCCATAGCTTCGCGTCGATATGTCACATCAGTTACCGATCCCACGACGTGCGCACATGTGCTCGAGAAGACTTCGACACGGGTTGCCTCCCGTGCTGGGGCGCGTGAGATGCGAAGCGTTTTCTGCATTGTCGTCTGGTTGGCCCTCCCCCCTTGGCCCTCTCTTCGCGCGCAGTGAAACCAACATCTCTGGAACGATTTCGACGAGCGCGCGGGGCGGACGTGCGCGCGTTGCCCACGCGATATTTCGTGACAGGCATGTTGGGCGCGCGATGGTGGTTGAACATTGTCGACATGCGCGCGTTTGGCCCACGCGGTACACACATTAGCTAACTAGCGTTTGTGTCCCATATTCCTGCGAACGCGCAAGCGCAGGATTATGTCAGTTTGTTTGGTGGAACCTCTGTCGGTTCCCACTGCTTGTTTTGAGTCTTGGTTTGATTGAGACCATGTGCTTCCGTAGGATTGTGACGAGTGCGCGCGGCGGCGCTTGCATGTGCCCTGTGATTTCAAATGTTCGACAGAGCGTTCGCTGTCTGTGGGCGCCTGGAAGGGCGGGGCGGGGGGATTTCACGGGGCCGCTCCCCCCCCACAATCGCAGGGGCCCCCTCCTCCTCAATGGGTGGGGGGGCCGAACCACCCCACCCCACCCTCGAGATGCACAAGGGGGGGGAGGAAGTCGAACTGGGAGGCGGCCCCCCCCCGCTTGCAACCGACGACGGCGAGCGCCCGCGCTGGCGCTGGCGCCGTCGGCAGCGGCGGCGGCGACGACGACGACGACGATTGACACTCATTGATGCTATGATGGCTGAGTCGAACCCGAGTAAGATTATGTAGTTCTATTGACGTTGGATCGAGCCCCAGTAGGATTCAATTGGAGCTTGATCTCGCGTTACAAGGTTTCTATCAGTGCTGGATCAACCCTTGGTGCGATTCAATGAATGATGGATCCAGCGATAATCGATCCCAACTAGTGCTGGGTTGAGTCCCGGTTGGATGCAATTAAAGTTAGGTCCAGGTATGACAGGATTCCATTCGAGTTTGACGGGCATTTAGTTGGATCCAATATGGGTTGCATCCAGTAAGGGTAGGATTATGTTAGAGTCGGATCGATCGAAACAGATTACGGTGTTGTTTAAGTTGGATCCAGCCATAGTTGGATTATAGCACAGCTCGATCGAACACTGATACGATTGAATCAGGGGGAGTGAGGGGATGCCCGATTTGACCACCACCTTTGCACACGGGGGGGGAGGGGCGTTTCACGCCCCCTTTAGAGGCGGGGGGGTAGAGGGCCCGGCCGATGTCCGGTCGTGGGGGTCTCGGTTTTCTGGGCGCTCATGCTTGTTTTTTGTTGGGTGGGGGTGGGGGGGCGGTTCCGACGTGTCCAAGTATCCTTCTAGCCACGAAACGCGTTCTCCCAAGCGTTCGAAACATGTTTTTGCAACATCACTTTACATCACTTTTCACATCAACGCATGCTCACAGCGCTGTATGATTTGGTTGGGATGACGGGTGGGGTCGGTACGCTTGTGAATGTGATGATACGAGTACACGTGGAAAGTGAATCATGAGGCAAACGCACATGCAACTTGCAATATACACAGGCGACCGATCAAGGCCCGCCTCGAAAGGGGGGCGATTTCCATGTCGGAAGGGAGACCATGGGACCATACTGGATACCAGGATGAAAAGCCATAAAGGGGAACCATATGGGAGACTAGAGCGGAGACCGTGCGGGAGACCAGTCGGAAGCCTATGCGGGAAACCATGCGGGAGACGGTCGTCATTGTGTGGCACGCAGCGGGGCCCCCAGAACGACATGCTGGACTTTACAGCCACGCCGTTTTTCCCATGCTTTCGCATTTCGCATTGATCG
This sequence comes from Prorocentrum cordatum, assembly GCA_963575745.1. Taxonomy (NCBI): domain Eukaryota; class Dinophyceae; order Prorocentrales; family Prorocentraceae; genus Prorocentrum; species Prorocentrum cordatum. Next base: position 110,409 of record CAUYUJ010020652.1, on the reverse strand, counting down.
TCTCTTCCTGCGAGGCTCCGCCTCTGCGTTGTTAGCCGATGCACATGTCCACGACTCTTTTGCGGGATGCTAGATCTGAGGTCTGATTGTGTTCGGATGGGGAGGGGGAGAGAGGAAGAGGAGGAGGAGGGGAGGAGGAGGAGGAGGAGAGGAGGAGAGAGGTAGAAAGGATGAGAGGAGGAGGAGGAGGATGTTGGAGGGGAGGAGGAGGAGGTGGAGGAGGGAGAGGAGGAGAAGGATGAGTTGGAGGAGAGAGGAAGAGGAGGAGGAGGAGGAGGAGGAGGAGAAGAAGGAGGTCAGAGGATGAGGATCGGGAGTAGGAGGAGGAGGAGGAGGAGGAGCAGGAGGAGCAGGAGGAGGAGGAGGAAGAGGAGGAGGCGATCCTGGCCGCGCCGCCCTGGTTCCCCTGCACGGCTCGCGGGCGCGATCCCGAGGTGTTCAGTGCCGACCTCGGCGACCTGAACTTGGTCTCCCAGCAGGCGCCCACTGGCGGCTGCCCTTTTCGTAAGCGCACAGTACTTTTCAGTTCTACAGGAGGAATGTTCAAACATAGTCAAACATACAACTTGTTCTGACCATCTTGGAATATCATTGGGGGTATTTTTTCATCCAAAATCGCCCTGCACGGGGACATGCCCGACTTAGCAATACTTCTGCACTGCGCGAGTGAACGTCCAGAAATGTCCTCCGCACTCAGGCGTGGGATCTGTGTCAGGAGGGACAAAAAGCACACAGACACCGTGCATCGTCGATTCCAGGGAAAACATGGGACAATATGTGAAGTGGTGGGGACGACGAAAGCCCAGAAAATACGTCCAGGGGGAGGGGGGGACCGGACCTCCTGTGTCGCTGGGCCCCCGCTTGCTCTCCGCAGCGCCGCGCGTCTCCTCCCTCCGGGCAGGCGACCGCAAACATGGATCAAGGGGCTGTGGATTAGCGGTGGGTCCCGTTTTCCTGGGAAATCGTAAATTTCCGCCTCCGAGCGAGGTGGGCCTCATTTTCGGGAGGGCACTTCCCCCGATCCATGGATGTGGCGACCGCGCGCCAAATCCATGGATCGCTAATCCATGTTTGCGCGCCCCCGAGCCAGGTTTTCCTCCCCCTCCCTCCCTTTCTACAGCAGTTCGGCGCATGCCCCACAGGGAGCTCCACCGACGGCCACAGCGGACCAGATTGCATAATGGCGCCTTGCTCATGTCGGCACACCCCTCGCGCGGATCGTGCCCCACAGGGAGCTCCAACTACAGTATCAGCGGCCAGTTCGCGTACGGTCGGGAACCTTTGGATACCGCGTCACTCCGCCAGTTCTGGTTCACCACGCTTCGGCACGACACGCTATTCATTTCCTGGCCCTGAGTTTCAACGTCCCGAGCCTTTCCGAGCCTCCCGTACCGCGGAGCTGAGCGACACACTATCCGCTTGCAGAGAATGGCGTGTCGCCGGGGACCGTAGCTCTGTCGCGCCCATGCCGGCACACCGCGGAACGTTGATTGCGTCCCGGCGGCTCTGCTTCCAGCCTGTGGCCTCAGGCTGGCGCTCGTGTGTCGAGCTCGGCTTCCGGCCGACTCCTCCGAACTTCACAGTTTGAATGGGTGGGGGTCACAGACCTCCCGGACGAGCCATTTCCACATCCCTCAGAAGCCTCCAGGACAGCTCAAATCAGTCCCTCTAAAATCAGACCCTCACCCTTTTTGTTCATGAACCCCGGAGTCCCCTGAGTTATTTCGGAAAACGCAGCTGCACAGTGGTGGGCTCTTCGCCCGCGTACTGCTCGTTTCAGCATGGCGGTTTTGCCCCTGGCCAGCGTTTTGGTGCCGCTCTTGGCTTCTGGTTGGCCCTTCGGGGCGGTTTCGGGCCCCCTTGAGTTGCAGTGGAGGCTCATGCCAAGAATCACCCTGCTCGCCTCCAGGGTGCCCTGGGTTTCGATGGCTTTGCGATGGCAAGCGTGGCGTTCCCACACCAAAAACCCATGGACGTCATGGGGGTCTCAGAGTTGCGTCTCTTATGGACGGTTTCTTCGGCGTCACCCCAACATATTTATATTATGTGTGCGTCGCCCCCCCGGGGGCGATGCGCGCACCGAGAGATCGTATAGTATATGCGTCGTGGTAGGCGCTTTCTGGCCACACCGCTCGGGAAACGACATACGACAAGATGGGTATACTACATGTTTGGGTCGGACGCGGGCCTCCAAGGAGAACATATAGTACTAGTATGTCTTTGTGCGCCTCATTTCTTGCGGACTGGCCTCCAGCGTAGGCCTGGTGGACGGACAGACGGACGCGCCCGTCGGCCCTTGCAGCCTTCCTCGAGTGGCACGCGCGGCGGCGCCTCGGCCCTGGGGCTTCACGCTCGTGGTGCGGATGTCGTCGCGGCGTCCGCCCGTCGTTCCGTCGGTTCTTCCGCACGCCGTGTCGACCCAAGAGGCCCCCACGAAAAGACATTGTGAGCCCGAGTGTTTTTTCTCGTGCACCGCTCGGGGCCAGTTCTGTTGCTGCTGCGTCGTGGTGTGGAGAGCCACGGGGCCAACAGACATCTCCCGGAGAGGAGGAGGAGGAGGAGGAGGAGGAGGAAGAAGACGACGACGAGGAGGACCAGGAGAACGGGAAGGAGGAATAGGGAGAGGAGTGAGATCGTCACGAGGGAGTGGGGGATGAGGCGCGAGGAGCGGGAGGAGGAGGAGGAGGGAAGAGGGAACATACACGCGGAGGGCTGAGAGGTGAAGGGAGAGAGAGGGGACCTTGCGGCGCCAAGCACGCGATCCAGCAGTGCAACCACACCTGCTTGGCGGCCATCGAATGCGAGGCGGACCCTGGGGGCAGGGCAGACACCCGTGATTTCCCCGCGCTCTCTGCTCCCCTTCCTCGCCCCCCTCCCTCTCCCCCTCGCGCTCCGAGTTTCCCGCTCGGCCCCTTTTCCCACATCTCTCTCTCCCTCCTCCCTCCTTCTCTATCCTCCCTCCTCCCTCCGCCCTCCTCCGCCTCCTCCTCCTCCTCCTCCTCCTTCTCCTCCTGCTCCCCCCGTTTACGCCAAGGGCCTCGACCGTTTCCGTACGGAGCAGTTCGCGAGCCACCTGGGGCAGGACGGCGTCGGCCATGCCCGCAAGAATTCATTGGCCGAGTGGTTCAACCACGAGGCCGACACCCTGGCAACGCAGGCCGTTCTTCGTCACAACCTCGCTACGGTGGAAACACATGCCAACTAACACCCTGCTGGCCTCCAGGGTGCCCTCGGCTTCTTGGGTTTGGAAGGAGTGACGCTCCCACACAAAGAATCAATGGACGCCCTGGGGTTCCAGCGTTGGGTTTCTTGTGGAAGGTTTCTGGTGGTCGAGCTCCTACAGTACCGACGTCGTGGCCGCCGCAAGCGGCGGCACAATCCCGCACCCGCCCAAACTCCTAATTCCGCCTCACAGGAGTTCTTGCAGGCCCACGACAAGGCCCTCAACGACATGGCGACATCTTCTCGGCCACCGCGGTGGCCTCAACAACTTGAAAGTTGGCGGCGCAGAGGATCCTCAGGCGCGGACGGCAAAAAGAGGTGCCAATTGCGATGGAGCATTGTCGATGGCACAATGCACAAAGCGTGCGTGAAGTGGTGGCTTCAACAGCCCCAGCGACGACAAATAGTGAACGTATCGACGTCCCCAGACATCCGACGTCTCGATTTTTTCGAGACACGGGTCCCAGACCTTGCGGCCGCTTCCCCAGCGCCGGTTTTTCATCCCGAATCGTTTTGTTGACGGCCCCGAGGCCCGGCGAGGGCCCCGGGAGGCCGCAAACGACAAACAAAAATGGCCGTCTCGATTCCTTCGAGGCGCCCGACGTCTGGGTCTCTGGCCCCGGCAGAGGCATGGACGACGACGGCCCTGCCCAGGACGTGCGACGCCGCGCCGCTGCCGCGCGTGGCCGCGACCGTCCCCCCTCCCTGCGGAGAGGCCCGGCCCGCGCCCCGGGCGCCACGGCGATGGCCCCGCCCAGCGCGGAGGGGCGCTCCCGCACCTCGGCGGCGAGCGAGGCGGGGGCACAGAAGGGCACGGCGAGCGTGATCGCTCGCCGAGCCCCGTCGGTGCACTGCTCGGGCCTGACGAAAGGGGGGGGATGGGGAAAAAGGGGGGATACGACATCTGCTGCATGTGGCTGGTTTCAGCCCCACCGAGGGGCCCATTCCTCGATACATGGGCCCCGGGAGGCGCCGGAGCTGATTCTCAACCCCCCCCTTGGCTATCCCCCCTTTCGCCCGGCCCGAACTGCGTTCCGGCGGCGTCCATTGCGGCGCCCCACGGGTCCACCACCAACGCGTGGGAGGCCACGTGGCAAGGCGCGTGGATCTTGCAGGATCCTGCAGGGCCTGAATGCCCCAGGTGTGCGTTGACCTTGGTCGGTGCGTCCCCGCAGAAGGCCTTCTCGGAAGCCAGCGGGGGAAAAGGTGCCCATGCCTCTACCCCTCTCTGGTGGTTTCCTTTTTGGACCTCCAGGGCGGCCGTCGTCGCCCTTTCGCCGGAGAGTCGCAGCGAGGTCCTGGTCCGAAGGCGCCCCGGGAGAGGCCCCGGGAGTCGCGGTATGGACATTTTTCGGTTTCCCCACGGAGGTGGCGGGGCTGCTCAGAAGCCCTCCAGCCTTCTGAGAAGCGTGTGCCCGTCTTCGGGGAAGGCTACTCCAGATTTCGTCATAGAAGGGAGGGGGTCTGGACCCTCCAAGAGAAGCCATTTCAGACCTCCCCCGTGGGAGAACCCTCCAAAACATCGTCCCCAGATCCCCCAGGCCCTCCAAGATAGCCTGGAAGAGACCCGCCCGAAATGAGACCCCCCTGCCTTTATTACGAAATCTGGATTATAGAAGGCTTCTCAGAAGGCCGGGGGACTTCCGAGCCATCTGACGGGGCCCGCCCCTTCGCTTTTCCCCCCGGGCTCGCCGCCGATCGCCTCACACCGGGGCGGGGGCGGGCAACTCGCCCTCGCCCCCCGCCTGGCCCTGCCGCCAGCGGGGCCGCAGCATGCGCAGCGCCGTGCCGCCCTCGCAGCTCACATCGCGCCTTTGCGGGACCCCGCCCAGCGAGCACAGCATGCACAGCACGCGCTCGTCGCGCGCCTCCACAACGCGTCCACGACGCTCTCTTCAGTCGCGGGCGCCCGGGGGCCCTCCAAGAGCGCTCGTGTCTGCCGCGGCCAGTGCGATTGGCCCTGCAGCGATAGGCCCCGCCGAACACGGCTGGCCCCCGCAGCGCCACCAAGCTGCCCTTGGTGCTGGCGCCTTGGCCCGGCCACCCTCGACGCCGTGTATTTTCTCGCACCTCCGCCTCCTCCTGCTCCTCCTCCTCCTCCTCCTCCTCCTGCTTCTCCTCCTCCTCCTCCTTTCCACGCTGTGATCCTCCCCCTCCTCCTGCCACTCTCCGCCTTCTTCTCCTGCTTCACGTCGTCCTCCTCCTCCTCCTCCTCCTCGTCATCATCATCAGCATCCTCAGCATCATCATTATCATCATCATCCTCATCATCATCATCATCATCATCATCATCATCATCATCATCATCATCATCACCATCATCATCAGCATCATCATCATCCTAATCTTTATCATCATCATCATCATCATCATCATCATCATCATCATCATCATCATCATCATCATCATCATCATCATCATCATCATCATCATCACCATCACCATCATCATCATCATCATCATCATCATCATCATCATCATCATCATAATCATCATCATCCTGCTCTTTCATATCCGCCCTCCTCATCCTCCCTCCTCCTCCTCCATCCTTCTTCCTCCTCCCCCTCCTTTTCCCCGCCACCAGCAACCAAGCACCACAGCACCGGCTGTCGGCACCCTGAGCCTACACCAACAATCCCACCACAGGCCACCAGCATCGACTGGCAACGTTAGCAGCACAGACAGGATGAACCACCGAAATCTACCCACCATCAGCGCCGACCAACGTAGACCAACAGCACTAGCAATGCCATGCGGTGACGAATGCTCCCACCCAAGCGACACGGCACCACCAACACACGACGATATCGACTCAAGAATTCCCCTTCATCACCCTCTTCCTGTGTTCCTAGCACGCATGTCTAAACATACACCACAGTAGCTGGAGGCTACGGCCTCGCTGACCTGGTGTCGAGTAGACCCAGGCACTTGTGGGTGTTCGGTCCTCCTGCTCCTGCTACTGCCTTTGCGCGTGCTCCTCCCGCGCGCGCGCTGGTTCCTCTTCCTCCCTTCCCCTTGTCCCCGCGCGCGCTGGAGCGCAGCGCGCGCGGGTGTAGAAGAGGCGGAGGAGGAGGAGGAGGAGGAGGAGGAGGAGGAGGAGGAGGAGGAGGAGGAAGGAAGAGGAGGAGGACGAGGAGGAGGAGGAGGAGGAGGAGGAGGAGGAGGAGGAGGAACTGGAGTAGGAGGAACAGGGCGCAGGAGACGAGCCGCAATCTTGAATCTGGCGGAGGAGGGGGCCTTTGGGGCAGGGGGGAGCCTAGAAGGACGCACGCGGGGGAATGGACGCAAGAGACGAGACTCGGAGGCCAGTTGAGGGCCTTGTGAAAAGGGATGGTTCGGCCCCTCTCCTCCTTGTCCAGGCTGGCCCATTTGTTGCCTGAGCTAAGCCAGCATAACCTGCTTCTCATCTCACGCCTTGCCTGGTGATCTCACCCCTTCTCCGTTTTGCGCTATGGGCAAAAGAAGGAGAGGCCAGGATAGTTTCCCGGAGGGTCCTCAGAAGGGCCTTCGGGGGTGATGTATGAGGGAAAGGGGTGGAGAGAGCAGGGAGGGAGAGAGCCGGGAGGGGGCTGCATCCCAGGGGAGGGCTTCGGGCCCTCCTCCTCCTCCTCCTCCTCCTCGCTCCTCCTCCTCCTCCTCCTCCTCCTCTCCTCCTCCTCCTCCTCCTCCTCCTCCCTCCCCCTCCTCCTCCTCCCCCTCCTCCTCCATATCCCACGGCTCGCAGCACAAAAAACGACCCCCTGCTGGTCCTCCTGCCCCCTCGGCCCTGCCCGCGCCGTGCGGCGACGCGAGAGGGCCCGCGGCCGGAGCAGCGCCCGCGCACCGCGCCCTCCAAAGGCCCCGCCGACCCCCACCGGGCGTTTGGGGATCGCCGCCGCGCGGTCGGCCAGGGCGCCCCCCCCCCCAGGGGCGCGCCCGTCGCCCGCGGCTCAAGGGCCCGTCGTCGCCGGAAATGGCTGCGCGCGTCGCCTCCACGGCTGCGGCCTCCGAGGAGCCACCAGGGCACCTGGCCAGCCTCGGGGGGAGGGCGCCTACTGCAGCGGGCAACGCAGGCCGTTCTTCGTCACAGCCTCCCTGCAGTGGAGACCCATGCCAGGAAACACCCTGCTGGCCTCCAGGGTGTCCTGGGTTTCCTGGGCTTCGATGGTTTTGGCATGGAAAGCGTGACGCTCCCATACCAGAGCTCAGTGGACGTCCTGGAGTCTCAGGGTTGGGTTTCTCGTGGCAGGCTTCTTGTGGCCGAGCTCCTGCTGCACATCCACCGAGGACAAGGCTATGGTGCCGCCGAGGGCCAGCTCGGCCTGCCGAGCGCGCCCTGCAGCCGCCCGGAGGGTCGGGTCTTCGACTCAGGGGTGGACCGCGTGTGCGAGGATTGCGCCCCCCACCGATGCCCCAAGCATCCCCAGACCCCCTGGAGTCATGAATTACCTTGTGACGTACCCAACCCATTTGTATCATGGGAAACGAGGAGTTGGCCGAAACTTGCACGGACAAGCAAATTGCAGGATCCGTTGCTTGATATGTAAGCTACTTGGGACAAGCTCAGCAGCCCTCGAAAGTGGCGACAGTTTCACAGATCGCAGCCCCCAGCAGCCCTCGAAACGCAGCGACGAGCGAGGTAAGAAAGTGGCGACAGTTTCACAGATCGCAGCCCCCCAGGGATGGCGAGGTCCCATTTGAATCCGCCGTGGGTACCCACTGTGCTGGGCCCCCCAGCAGGCCTCGAAAGTGGCGACAGTTTCACAGATCGCAGCCCCCCAGGGATGGCGAGGTCTAATTTGAATCCGCCGTGCCCACTGTGCTGGGCCCCCCAGCAGGCCTCGAAAGTGGCGACAGTTTCACAGATCGCAGCCCCCCAGGGATGGCGAGGTCCCATTTGAATCCGCCGTGGGCCACTGTGCTGGGCCCCCCAGCAGGCCTCGAAAGTGGCGACAGTTTCACAGATCGCAGCCCCCCAGGGATGGCGAGGTCCCATTTGAATCCGCCGCGGGTGCACACTGTGCTGGGCCCCCCAGCAGGCCTCGAAAGTGGCGACAGTTTCACAGATCGCAGCCCCCCAGGGATGGCGAGGTCCCATTTGAATCCGCCGCGGGTGCACACTGTGCTGGGCCCCCCAGCAGGCCTCGAAAGTGGCGACAGTTTCACAGATCGCAGCCCCCCAGGGATGG
>CAUYUJ010020652.1:84519-97019 GCA_963575745.1 Prorocentrum cordatum | reverse complement strand
ATGATGATAATGCTGATGATGATGATGATGCTGATGGTAATGGTGATGGTGGTGGTGGTGATGATGTTGCAGTTGATGATGCTTATGATGATGATGGTGAAGATGGTGAGGGTGATGATGATGCTGATGATGATGAAGATGATGATGATGATGATGATGATGATGACGATGATGATGATGGTGATGATGAGCACGAACATGATCAGAGTGATTTGGGAGGAGAAGGAGGAGGAGAAGCGGCCGCACGACCGACTGTCCTCCCTCCTCTCTCTCCTCCTTGCCACATGTTTCCTCCGTCTTCCTGCTCCCAGCCCTCGTCCCCCCCCCTCCTCGTCTTCCCTCTGCTCTTCGCCCTCCTCCCCCGTTTTCCGCTTCCCCCTCCCTCTCGCCTTTCCCCTCCGCCCCTTCCTCCGTCCTCCTCCCCCTTCTTTCCTCCTCCTCTCTCATGCCGGCATGTGCCCCTTTGACTCAAGGCGCAAGAGAGAGCATGGCATAGCTAGCGGGCCCCTCGTGAAATTGCAGAGTGGCCTCTGTTGCAATGATTCCTCGGCGGTGAGCAGCTCGTTGGAGGCTGCCACGGGATTATGGTCGCGAAGAGGCCCAGGCCGACACGCCACGTCGCCAAGATAGACAGAGCATGGCCTACAGCGTGCCCCGCAGACATGGAATCAATTGCTGCTTGGCATATTGGCCAGCAAGGGTCAGCACGTCCTTTTGTGACATCGCTTGGAGAGAAGAGAAAATACTCGAATAAACACATTGGACAACTGCATCTAAACTCTAGACGCATCGCGTAACCCACCAGCCCATCCAGGAACGATGCCCCGACGAGTTTCTTTGATCAGGGATGCGGAGGAGCATGAAGTGGAATAGAGGGCTTGGTAAGACGTTGTACCCGAAGAGGGTGAGAATGGAGGAAAAGGAGGAGGAGGAGGAGGAGGAGGAGGGAGAGCGGGAGGGGATTTTTGGATTGCGACTCTGATGAAGCTCTAAGCTTGCCAGAAGAGTGCGGCGCTCAACTAACTGCAGGCGGTACCGTGGCATCTAGAGAGAAACAACAGCGCGCACAAGCAGTCCACTACCATTCCACAAGGACTCGTGTGACGGCACAGCAAGTCGCCAGTAGTCTATGCGCTGGCAGAAATGGCCAGGGAGGAGGAGGATGGAGGGAGGAACTAGAACCGAGAGGAGAGAGTGAGACTAGGACGCAGATCCAAGACTTCCAGCTCGGCAGGAGAGCATCCCGGGGGAGGGAGAGTCGCGAGAAGTCTGCCTGGCCACTCCGGCCCGTCTGCTCACCTAAAAGGCAGTGCTGCACAAGGAGCGTGCTACAACAGTTCGTCTATCCTGAGAGGGAAGGGAACATCTTCGTGCATCGCCCTCCAGAGCGAGCGACAAGACGGCGGCGGGAAACCGCGCGATTATCTTCACGCCAGTCCGAGGACGGGCGCGGGATGGCCGACGTGGCGCAGCAACAGAAGCACTGCAACGGCCGACGACCCGAGGTCCTCCATCCTGCCCCCACCTCCGCATCAAGCAGCTTGGCCGGCATCCGCTCAAGTCGTCCACCGTGGCTTGGGCACTCGGCCTCCCGGCAAGGGGAGGAGGGGAGGGAGGGAGGGAGGATCATGCAGGCAATGAGAGGGAGGGAGAAGGCTGGGACGCAGACCGAAAACCTCCTGCTCTCGCGACAGCCGTCCCGTCCGGGCTCGGCGGCTGGAGGAGCACGAGAGGCCCACGCGAGCCTCCCGAGACCTGACCCACGGGAGCCGGGGGGGAGCCCGGGAAGCAGGAGCAAAGGGGCGGAACAAATCAAGACAACGATAGTGACAAGGATGCACCGGCACATCGCGACATTCACGGCAAGCTGGTGTCATGCCATGTCTTGTCCTCTCCGGACTCACATTGGCAGAGCACAAGCAGAGAGGAGTGAGGAGGGAGGGAGGAGTGTTGCAGACGAGGAGGGCAGGGTAAGGTTGGGACGCAAACCTGGGCCCTAAGCACTCGGAAGCAAATCCTCGTCCACAAGACGCTATAGGCCCGATGATCCCACCTCATACCTTGTTCTGAAGATGACTGGATGGGCGAAATCAGAGGGAGCAACAGTACAATCCGACTCAATCACGGAGCCAGTGACGTCAGAAGGCGCCTCAGAGAGCTGGGCAGACCGTGCGGGAAGAACACGTCAGCGATCGCCACCATAGCAAGGCGGACACTGATTGTCCCAGCGCCCAGCTGCATCTTCGCGTCGGCGTAGCTGGGCATCAGTACAGTGTAAACTGGAGTCGCCGGCCGCGACGTGGATGTCCACGGACTGTTTCTGGGACAGCTCGCGAAACGCACCGTGAACCAGACTTCGCGTCCAGCATGCCGCGGGGGTCCAGGGTGCGCGGGACATGTAGCCCGGCAGCGCAGAGATGGTCTCGGGATTGATATAGCCATGGTCGCTAGCATGGAACCGCGGCCGTGCGAGGGGTGCGTATGCCTCCCGCTAGCGAAGTTCTCAGTGCTGCCATCCGCCATGAACAACAACAAAAACAATCATTTTACCCACATGCGCGACGTCTCCACACGAAGCATGTGACCATCATGACAACCATCCCCATCATGGGGGACTATTGTTCTCTGGCGGGGTCCGTTATTCCCATTCCCAGATCTCCCGCCAAATGAGATCTTGCGAACACCTCTTCCGAGGAATTTCAACATATCCCGCCACGAAAACGCGTGGCCGCGCCTTGGTGGGCCGATGCGAGACCGCCAGTGGAGCCCCAGCCAAGGGTAAAGCACAAGGAAGTATCGAGCGACAGGATTGCCTTAGTGGGGATGAGGGCTGTCGGCGGCGAGGCAACGAGCTGGTCCCGAATAGGGAGGAAGTCTCGAGCAAGGCCGCTGTTGTTGCTGGGAGCGGCGCCAATGCTAAAGAGAGTAGGGCGCTAGTCGAGTCCAGCGTAGAACGAAACGAAGTCTCGAGCAGGTACGTTGCTTTGTTGGGACGGCGGTTGTCGGCGGCGAGGAGGAACACCGCCTTAGGGAGGAAATCTCGTGCGGGAGCCGTGGTTTTGTCGGGACGGGGGCTGTCGGCGGCGAGAAACAGCACCGTCTTGAGGAAAAAAGGAGGAAGCCTCGAGCGGGAGCGCTGCTCTTGCTGTGAGCGGCGCCAATTCAAGTGAGAGTAGGGCGCCAGTCCAGCATAAAACGGGAGGACGTCTCGGGCGGGAGCGCTGGTTTTGTCGGGGCGGTGACTTTCGGCGGCGAGGAGGAGCACCGCCTTGAGTTAAAAAGGGAGGGAGTCTCGAGCGGGAGCGTTGTTGTTGCTGGGGGCGGCGCCGGTGAGAGAAAGAGTAGCGCGCCAGTCCAAGGTAAAACGGGGGGAAGTCTCGAGCGGCAGCGCTGATTTTGTTGGGACGGCGGCTTTCAGCAGCGAGCAGGAGCACCGGCCCTGAGAAAAAAGGAGGAAGTTTCGAGCGGGAGCGTTGTTGTTGCAAACCGCTCGAGCATGATCCTCTTTTTCAATGAAAATGTAGCCGGCGCCGAGGCGAGAGCGCCAAAGCGCCTGGGGGTGCCCAACAATAATAATTGTTTAGTAATGAACATTCAACAACAACACAACAACAACAGCAACAATACTGATATTAAAAATAATAATACTAATAATAATAATAGTAATAATAATAATAATACGAAAATTAATAATAATAATAATAATAATAATAATAATAATAATAATAATAATACTAATAATAATAATAATCAGAATCATCATAATAATAATAATAATAGTAACACCAACAATAACAATAACACCAACAACAACAACAACAACAACAGCAGCAGCAGCAACAACAACAACAGCAGCAGCAACAACACCAACCTTGGTGAGGGTGGTGCCTGGCAAACGTGGGCCCGCGTGACACCAGCTTGGTCGTTGTCACTCATGTCAAACCAGTCGAATGGGGAGGGGGAGGGAGGGGAGGGAGGGGGGAGGGAAGGGGGAGGGGCAGCGGCGGCAGTGCGCCGCAGACGCTCGCGTGGCGCGGGGCCACCATGCGGAACCGATGCCGGGGGCCGGGCAGGCCAGCCCTGGCATCGGACCTTCCAGAGGGCCGCCAGCCTGTCGGTGCAGCGTTGCGCGCACAGCCAGCACTCGAACCACTGGTCCTGGGCGTTGAAGCCGAAGATGTGGTAGCCGCAGGCAGCCGCATGACGGTTGCGGTGCATGAAGCCATCCGCCATGAAACCGGCTGGGTGTCCCAGCTCCCAGCGCCCTCCTCTCCAACGGCCAGCTCCGCCTCGCGCTCGGCTCAGCCGAGCCGGCTTGTTGCTGGGCTGCTGCTTGGCTTGCAGCCTCTGCCAGCGCGCTCGGCCGCCTCCCGCTCGTTCGCTGCCTGGCACGTGGCCTCGGCCAGGCGGTCGGCCCTCGGCCTGGCGCGCAGCGGGCCAGCGACGCCTGTGCCACGCAGCACGGCGTGCTGTCGCCTTGCATTGGGCCTCAAAGGCCAGCGGGGGCTCAGCAGTCACAGGAGGGCCGGCACGGGGCAGAACATGAGCCTCGTCCAGGACCGCTGCAGCAGCACGCCTCAGCGGCGACTGCATCGTCTTGTGCATCCTGTGCGGGTGGCGGCGGCAGCGCACAGGCTGGCTGCAGCCAAGGCGGCGGTGGCCGACGGGGAGCCGGGGGCGGGGGAGCACCAGCGTGTACCCGAGGAGCGTCCGCAGGAAGGACCTTGCCAGCCGGGGCCTGGGCCGCCTCGCACATGTGCCATCGCTTGTAGATCAAGCAGTGGCGAAGCGTCCTAGCTCACCTATTGGCCTACCAAAGAATGTTCTGAGAACCTTTTCTGGTCTGCACGAAATGTTCTCGGAAGATTTCTGGCTGTTGTTGCCTTGTTTCAACACATCGGGCTTCTGTTCTAAGTGTTTTTTATTATTAGAACAGTTGGAGGTTCTAAGGACATGCCGTGGTAGGCCTACAGAAATGCAGGGACGGTCGGTCCCTGCTCAAGTAGACCGGCGCTTCAACGTGCTCCACGAGCTCCCGCAGCAGGATGTCCGCAGGTGTCATGTCGAGCCCGGGCGGGGTGCCACACCCCATCAGGTTGCGCACTGCCAGCGCCTGCACTTGCGCATGCTGGACGGCTACCATGCGCGCCCTGAGGTGGCGTCTGCCAGCAGCGGAGGCCACACGCGATGGGCGGCACAACGTGGGGCAGCACATCAGCATGCAGCCATGGCGGGGCACGGCTGGCCCAACGCGCCGAAATCGGCGGGGCTGCCGCGTCTGGCAGCTGTCCCGCCGAGGTTCGCAGAAAACCTCAAACTTGGACGGCGGCTGCGGGAGAGGGAGGAGGGAGGAGGCAAGGGCTCCCACGAGGGCGCGAAGTTAGTCGCGCTTCGCGCTTCGCGGGCCTCATTCCTCCTCCCCCTCCTCCTCGTCCTCCTCTTCTCCCCTTTGGGGGCGGCGCGAGAGCGCGAAGTTGTTCGCGCTTCGCGCAGCGCGAAGTTAGGAGCCCTTGGAGGAGGAGAAGGGAATGGGCGGATGAGGATGAGGACCAGGAGGAAGGAGAGCAGGAAGGCCAGAGGTGGCCTGGATGTCTCTCGGAGTCTCGCCGGATGTCTTTCGGAAGATCATTGGAGTCCTCTTGGGGGCGTCTTTGGGGTCTCTTGGCAGTCCGGGGGGGCCTCTTGCGGCGTCTTTGGTGTTTCTTGAGGGGTTTCTTCAGACCTCTTGTGGGTCGTTGGGAGTCTCTTGGGGGCATCTTCGGGGCCTCTTGGGCCTCCTGGGCACCTCTTGTGGCCTTGTTGGGGCACCCTTGGGAGCCTCGGGCGCTATCGTGGGACCATCTTGGAGGTAATCGATCAAAGAAAGGGGGGGTCCAATTTGCCCGCCCCCCCACACCAGGAGGTAAAAATGCTGCCAACACCTTATTTACATCAGTGATGCTGGCCTTCTCGCCGAGGCATTTCTGGGCGCTCTAACTACCCGCGACCCCTCCCCCCAGGTCCAGGGGGAGGGGGGCAGGAGGAGGGGGAAACCCCTCCCCGAAGGAGAAGAAGGGAGTTGGAAGAGGACACGCTCCAAACCACTCGTGCCCTAAAGGGCTGGTGAGATTTCCAACAGCGCGCTTTGGATATTGAGCCTGGTTGTGGGTTGCAAACACACGCTTCAAACCACAGCTCATCACTGCCAGCAGAGAGCCGATTACATCATTGACAGAACTTCGGAGTCCCATGGGTGGTCGCAAGCATCAGAGGCACAATCGCTCAATAGCGAAATTGGTGTACTGTCAAGCCAGATGGACCAAATCGGTATGTCGGTTTCTGAGTTAATCAAATCCGGCACCGGACAGGAGCGCTCTAATACAGAAGAGTGATGACAGCGTCGTTGGTAATGGCGGTTCTTGAGTGGCTCAGTCGCGGCCCCTTGGTGAAAATAGCGGTGACAGCAACAGCGAGCCATCGGTGGAGAAATCTGCGGTGCACCTGCAATCAATGAGGCGATGAGTATCATACCATTGCAAGGGTGGTGTGCCAATCTTGGGGCGGAAGAGGAGTACCAATATTATGTGCGGTAGGAGCGAAGAGACCTTCTGGCTAAGTCTAATAATATGTTCGGCATGCCCGCAATGTCCGAAAACACGCACGGCGTCGAAGCAAATATATGGCACGATGCATCGGACCTACATGTGGCGGAGAGCGTGTTACCTTGTTCATGGTCCAACGGGAGATTTTTGGAGCAAGTCAGACACGTATCAGGCTAGGAACATCCAAAGCTGCATCTGCGCTGTGAACGGGAGGTGCCGGAGGATTCCAGGGAGCGTCCGCATGTTGTTGGATGGATCCGGCATGATACGAAAGCCCGCGCGATAGTAACAACATCCCGACACCATAATTTCGATCATCATGTGGGACCAATGCAATAAAGCACAGAGTCGCAGGCCCAGAGGTTGACACCAACACCAATATCGGCGGTGTGCCTCCACCGAGGGAAGAAGATCCCGATCTCGGTGATGGTGGCAATATTCCGGCTGCCAAGGCGAGCGACATATCACCACCAACACCGAGATTTAGGATCATCTTCCCCCTGTGGAGGCAACCCTTTGTGTTGATGCTGGTGCTCACTTCCAGGCTTCCAACAGAGCAAGGAGTAATTACTATGAGTGAGAGCTGGCTGCAGCCTTGCCCCGCTGCGCTGGAGCCTCCCCGCCTGGTCGCCTCTCGTGGCGCGCAGCGGCCTCCTCCCTCGCACGCCTCCCTCCCCCTCGTCGCCCTCCTCCTCCTCATCCTCCTCCTCCTCCTCCTCCTCCTCCTCGCACGCCTCCTCCTCCTCGCACGCCTCCCTCGCACGCCTCCTCCCCCTCGTCGCCCTCCCCGCCCCGACGACGACGAGGACGCCCCTTCTACTTCCCCCTCTTCGCCCTCCCTGCCCCGACGACGACGAGGACGCCCCCACTACTTCCTCCTCTTCGCCCTCCCTGCCCCGACGACGACAACCCCCCCACTGCTTCCTCCTCTTCGCCCTGCTTGCCCCGACGAAGACGAGAACGCCCTCCTCCTTCCTCCTCGTCGCCCCCCGTCCCCGACGACGACGAGAACGGCGACGCCGGCAATCGGCGCCGGCGGCGGCGACGACGACGAGAGCGACGAAGACGACGACGGTGCTCAACAGAGGAACGGCAACCAGCAGCACCTTTCTGGGCCCAGGCGGCACCACCTTCGGAGCATCCGTGGTTGCCGGGGCGTACATCCAGCGGCCGCGCCCGCAGTTGTCCGAGATCAGGCAGGCATAGGAAAGAGAAGAGTCACTCTAGGTCGTCGGCTCCACCTCCATCCCTTTCTGCTTCCTGCACCCTCCCTCCTTTTCTCGTATCCTCCTACCTGCCCCTCATCGTCCTCATCCTCCTCCCTTTTCTGCTCATCGCCTCCTCCTCCTCCACCCCCTCCCTCCACCCCCTCCTCCTCCCCATCTCCTCCTCCTCCTCCTCCTCCTCCTCCTCCTCCTCCTCCTCCCCCTCCTCCCCCTCCTCCTCCTCCTCCTCCCTCCTCCTCCTCCTCCTCCTCCTCCTCCTCCTCCTCCTCCTCCTCCTCCTCCTCCTCCTCCCCCTCCTCCCCCTCCTCCTCCTCCTCCTCCTCCTCCTCCTCCTCCTCCTCCTCCTCCTCCTCCTCCTCCTCCTCTCCTCCTCCCTCCTCCGCCTCCTCCTCCTCCTTCTCCTCTCTCCTCCTCCCTCCTACGCTCTTCCTCCTCCATCATCTTCCTTCTCCTGCCCCTCCTCCTCCTCCTCCTCCTTCTCCTCCTCCTCCTCCTCCTCACCATCCCCCGTTCGGAACGCTCTCGGAGCAGTCCGGGGCGCCCTGAGAGCTCTGGCCGCGGCGCCCGGCACGTCCCTTCCCGGTCCGCCAGCTCCTGGAGGCTCCCGAGCCGGCGCTGCCCGGCGGCTGCCCGCTCCCGGCCGCCGTCCGGCGAGGTCGCCCCGCCCCGCGGAGAGCGCCTCGGCCACGGGCAGGACCGCTCTCGAGGCCGCCCTCTCGGCGGGCCCTCCGTTCTTCGAGGGCGCCCTCGGGGGCGCGAAGTTTTTCGCGCTTCGCGGTTCGGCTCCGATTCCTCCTCTTCCTCCTCTGCTCCTTTGGGAGGCGGCGCGAGAGCGCGAAGTTTTTCGCACTTCGCGCAGCGCGCAGCGCGAAGCTGCGAGCCCTTGGTTCTTCGGCGAGCCGTGGGGGGCACACAGGCGGCGGGCCTCCCGCACTTCTCCGCCTCCTCTACAGCGGGAGCCCATGCCAAGGAGCACCCTGCTCGCCTGCAGGGTGCCCCGGGTTTCCCGGGTTTCGACCGCTCTGCTGTGGAGAGGCGCGGAGGGGAGGAGCGGGTGGGGGTGGGGAGCAAACTCAGACCGTGAAGGACTACGTCAGCAGGCCGCGGCCCAGGCTCGAACAAGTCGCGGAAGGCGGGACGCCAGACCGTCCTGGAAGAGGCACGGCAAGCCGGCGTGCGGGTCGAGGACGGGCAAGCCCGTGTACCGCAATTCTTGCTCTGCCCACAGCCACCGCAAACACGGCACCAACATACTTTCTCCTCTCTCCTCCCGCTCGTCCTCTTATTCCTCCACCTCCTCCTCGTCCTCCTCCTCCTTCCTCTCCTCACCTCCTCTCCTCGTCCTCGAAGGGCCGGTTGAGGTTCAGGAGAAGGTTCGTCATGGGAACTGGTGGTCGGGCCGCTGCTCGGACCCGGGCCGGGAAAAATCTCTTCGCGGCCGGGGCTCGTCGTGGCCAGGAACGGGTCCCTCCCCTCCCCTGTGGAGAGGCTTCCTCGCGGTGGCACGCTTGCTATATCTCAAGGGCGTTACCCCAAACTCCTTACTCATCGACCCCACCCTAAAAAACCGGACCCCCCTCCAAATGCGACCTGATGTTCCGGACCTTCTTCTTCGGCGGCGCCTAAATAAACGGGACCCTTTACGGTCCAATCGAAGGAAAGCGCCCTAATAAACTGGACCCCCCAGTTACAAAAAAGGCGCCTTAAAAAACCGGACCCAGGGGACGATGAATAAGGAATTGGAGTAAAAACGCCCCTACCTTGTTTACGAGGCGTTGTGCGCTGAACCTCATGAGGGCTGACAGGGTAAACCCTGCATATCGCGCGTGTCGCGCGGCGTCCTGACGGCCCTCTGGCCTCTGGGAGCTCCCGGGAGATTTTCGGACCACGCACTTGTAATTCAGTGTAGGGGCGTTGTTGCATTGCTCAGATATCCCTTTTCTCCCTTAGACATTGCGTTTCAGTTCGTTCGATCCAGCGGCTCGCGTTGGCACCCGTGCTCGTCTTGGGTGTTGCCGCCTTGTGTGGTCTGCCTCTTGCAGGCGCCTGTCTGATCGCGGTAGGTGTTTTCCTCAACATTCTCACTCGTCGTCGTCCTCGTCGTCGTCGTCGTCCTCCTCCTCCTCCTCCTCCTCCTCCTCCTCCTCCTCCTCCTCCTCCTCCCCCTCCTCTCTTGTATGTGCGGCCGACTCAACTGAACCTGCGGCACCAGCGATGGTGTTCGCATTCGGGTCCACGGCATTCGGGTCCACGCCCATTCAGCATACCCCACGCGTGGACCTCTGACCCCTACAGTCGGAGCGTTGACCTTAGGAACCCTGAATAAGGAATGAAGCCCCTTTTTTTCAATAAGTTAAACTTCGATTTCCTATCGGAAGCATAAAGAAAACCTGAGGCAAGCTGTGAAACACTTCAGGAACGCCCCTCCCCAACGAAAAGGGTTCCTTCTTCAGGGCTCCGACTGTATGGGCTGCCCTCCACGGATGGCCTCAGCAAGAGTTTTCGCATGCGCGGGGCGACCATTCCGGCGCACGCCTTACTCGTCTCGTGTCCCCACGGGGAGCTCCACTTGCGGCCCCCGTGGGAGAGTCCACGGGGGGCGCCCGCACTCGGGCCCACCGCCCAATCTGGCACATCCCTCACCCTGGCATCGCTCGGACGTGTGCGTTTGTTTTGTCTATATATATATATACACATCCGTAGAGTTATATTTATAAGAATAGTATCAATAATGATAATGATAATGATACGAATAGTCATCGTAATAATAACAACAATAACATTACTAATAATAATAATAGTAATAATAATAATAATACGAATAGTACGACTAATATGACCCCCCCCCCCCACCAAAAAAAAAAAAACGAAACATGTACGGGGGATGGACGTCCGAGCGATGGCGAGAATTTGGCACACCCCTCACGCGGATCGTGCCCCACAGGGAGCTCTTCTCCACCTCGCGGCCCCATGCAGGGCTCTGTCCATTTCTGCACACCCCTCACGCGGACCGTGTGGAGCTGCACCTACGACCCCAGGGGGGCGTCCTCTCACGCGGTCCCACCACCCATGCCCGCACACCCCTCCCGGGCATCGTGCCCCGTGGAGTTCAGCACGAGGTGCCGCCACAGTGCCGAACCGTAGGCCCACGAGAGCCACAAGCCACAGGGGCTGGCCCGAAAGGATTGCACGCGTGGCGCTTCACTGCGCGGGGACTCACCCTGGGCCTGCCTGCCTTCCGCGACTGAGGATGGAGGAGGAGGAGAAGGAGGAGGAGGAGGGGGAGGAGGAGGGAGAGGAGGAGGTGGAGGAGGAGGAGGAGGGAAAGAAGGGAGGAGGAGGAGGAGGAGGAGGAGGAGGGGAGGGAAGGAGGAGGGGGAACGGAGGAGGAAAAGGAGGAGGAGGAGAGGAGAGGAGATGAGGAGGAGAAGGAGGACAGGTAGGAGGAGGAGGGAGGAGGAGGGGGAGGAGGCAGAGGAGCGGCGGAAGAGGGGACTGGATGAGGGGCAGGTGGGAGGCGAAGGAGGAAGGAGAAGAATGAGGCATGACGAGTCCTGAAAAGCTTGGAGGGAGGAGGAGTACGCGGAGGAGAAGCCTAGGAGGAGGGAGGGAGTGAGGGACGGAGGCGACGGCGCCGAGGCTCTGTCTCTCAGAGGCCGGCGGGGACTCGGGCGACACGGCGTTGCCGACGGCCTCGCCGGCGCCGAAGAGTCTCACGGCGGCGCCCGAAAGGAGATCGGCGCCAGGGGGAGGGGGCTCGGGCAGGGGCAGGAGGGGGAACGGGGGGGGGCCTGGCTGGAGGTCTCATGGGAGCCGACGAGACTGGTAGGGGCGGACTTGGGAGGAGGAGGATGAGGGGGAGGAGGGGAGACAGCGTTCGACGAACCTTCATGCCTTCAGCTCGTCACTTCGTCGCCAGGAGGAGGAGGATGAGGAGGAGGAGGAGGACCAATGCAAACCCAAGACGCACCATAGGCATAGGTCCCTACAAGGTGCTATTTTCATTTCGTGAAGTGTCCCATTGAAGGGCAACCGTCTGAGAAACCTCGGTCGTGCCGAAACAATTTCCGGGAACTCAACGCCGCGAAACAATTTTCAATGTGACGTTGCGTCTCTGCAGTCCTAAATGGTGCCAGAGCACCGTCATTGTTCTTGGGACTTCCGCACCGCGAATCAAGGTGATTGTTAGCCGTACCAGAGCACCATTCCTGTCTTAGCCCTCACGAACCCGTGAAACATGTTGAAATTTCAGACGAATGCGCGCGGCGCTAAGGCGATATTAACAGATTGGAAAGGACCCGCCCTCCATCCTTGAAACTGCTGCCAACCTTTAAGGCGAAAGTGCACGGCGCTGATGCGAGAGCCACATTTTGAAAAGGGCCCGCCCTTCGCGTTGAATTTGATGCAAGTTGTTCAGACGAATGTGCTCGGCACTAAGGCGAGAGCCACGTGTCCCACCCGCTCTCAATCCTTGAAAGTGTGACACGTGTCAAGCTTCAGGGGCATCGGCGGTGCGTAAGTCTCAGTCGAAGCGCCTGGCCCGCTCAATGGGCACGTCCGGGAGGGAGAGGCTACCAATAAGGAACATGATGACAGAGGAGGAGGAGGAGGAGGAGGAGGAGGAGGAGGAGGAGGAGGAGTATCAGGAGAGGCAGGAGGAGGAGGGTGGGGCTGGATGAGACGGAGGGGCAGG
>CAUYUJ010020652.1:80000-84419 GCA_963575745.1 Prorocentrum cordatum | reverse complement strand
CCCCTCCGCGCCGCCAGCGCCCCAGTGGGACCTCCGCCTCGTGCCCCCTCCGCTCCGAGTACTTTATTCCGCGTCGCGACGCACGCCACCTCCCCCCTTCTCCCCACTTGGGATTTGGGCCCCGTGGCTGGGCCCCGAGGGGCGATGTCTTGCCCCCTCTTCCTCCATCCTCCTCCTCCACCTCCTCCTCCTCCCCCTTCCTTGTTGTGCAAGAGCCATGGCACACATGCCACTGGTGTTTGAACTTGTGTTGGGTTTGTTTGTTTTCATTGTTCGTCCAAGCTCCGCCTGTAGGAGGACATGCCCGACCTGAGCCGATCCTGAAGCTGTATAGCCCTGCGCCTTTTCCAGGTGCAAGGGGTGCCAAGAGATACGCCCTTACAGTTCAGGGAACGGCCAGGCGAGAGGCCCATGTTGAAACGGAGCCGCCTGTTACCTGTTAGCGAGACGGGCAAACATATGTGGCCATGCGCACTGGCGGCGCCTCGAACGAGAGAGCCCCATCTTGAAACGGAGCAGCCTTCGTAGTTGTTTGAAGTTTGTAACACGACTGGGCGCGGCGCGGAGGCTGTACAGTGCCGTTTTTCATACATGCTCCGCGTGCGGATCATGAATCCAAAATGCAGGGATTCAGTATTAAAAACAACGATGAGTTCATGCATGGATTCATTCATGCATTAATCATGTATTAAACATCCTATATGCTTTAAAATCCTATTATTAAAAAAAACTGCCCTGCACCCTCCATCGTTGTAGCCGTTTGAAGCATCTATGGCGGGTGCGTGCGGCGCCAATGCGAGAGACCCATCTTCAAAGCTAAGGCCCTTTTTTCCCTACCTAGGCTCTGCCTAGAAGGGTTCTTACTCTACGGGTTTAAAGGGCCGGGCAGTGGAAATCGCCCTGGGCGGTTCCCCCGGCGTCCGCCCCGCGGTTCCCCCAGTTACGTCCCTTTAGCTTAGCGTCGCTTATCTCATCTTAGCTTAGCTTAGTTCATCTTAACTTAGCTTCGCTCCATCTTAGCTCAGTTTTGTCTTAGCTTAGCGTACCTTCATCTTAGCTTCGCTGAGCTTTAGCAGAGCAGAGCACAGTATAGCATAGCATAGCGTAGCATAGCATAGCGCAGCACAGCATATCATAGCATAGCCCAGTATAGCATAGCATAGCGCGGCATAGCATAGCATAGCATAGCGCAGCACAGCGCAGCATAGCACAGCGCAGCATAGCATAGCATAGCATAGCATAGCATAGCATAGCGCAGCTTATCATAGCATAGCAAGTCATAGCAAAGCATAGCACAGCGCAGCATGGCATAGCAGAGCTCAGTACAGCATAGCATATCATAGCATATCATAGCATAGCGCAACCTATAATAACATAGCATAGCATAGCAGAGCGCAGCATAGCATGGCATAGCATGGCATAGCACAGCATAGTATAGCATAGCAATTGATGCTGCTTTCCTAGGGGCTCCAACTTCTAGGTAGGGTCGCACTGGGGTAATATCATGAATCGAGCGCTGCCGCCTCCGAGTGTTCGAAGGGTCATGCCCAGCTGGCTGGGGGCACGCAAGTCGTGGATGTTGACGGGCTTCAGGTAGCCAAGCAGGACGTCCTGGCTGTAGCAGGCTGGGTCTCGTCCCTTCGAGTTCGCACGCTGGTCGCGGGCCTGTTTGTAGTCGTCCCATTAGGCCGCCACGTTGCGATCCCCTGTGGGCGTGGAGTGGCGTCCTTGACTACGTAGGTAGCTCGCGAGGTCAGCCAGTGCGGCGCGTTTGCCGCCCCATTCGATGCCATTCGGGATCCCTGACTGGGGGGCGGTGGCGCCATAGACGCTGATGAGGAAATTATTGCAGTGGACCTCGACCCAAGCTCTGGGGTCGCGTGGAATCCCCGTCTGCATGAGGGCTTGGGGCCCGGCGCTTTGTGGTCCAGGACTCCCATGCGCCCTCGATCTGGGGGTGGAGGGATCGCTGGCGCCGTCTGCCCTGCCGTCGAAGGGCAAGGGGGGGAGGGGGGGGGGGGGGGGGCCGCGTGCCACCATCGCACTGCCAGGCCGGCAAGGTTCCGCACCCTGAGCGCTGGGCGAGTGGGGGCCGACGCGCAAGGGATACCGCCCCAGGAGGCTCCCCCTCCTCCTCCTCCTCCCTTCTCCTCCTCCTCCTTCTCCTCCTCCTCCTCCCTCCTCCTCCTCCTCCTCCTCCTCCTCCTCCTCCCCCCTCCTCCTCCTCCTCCTCCCTCCTCCTCCTCTCCTCTCCTCCTCCTCCTCCTCCTCCTCCTCCTCCTCCTCCTCCTCCTCCTCCTCCTCCTCCTCCTCCTCCTCTGTCCCTCTCTCGCCCTCTGTCCTGGGGGTCGCGAACCGGCGCGGCGGCTGGACCGTGCGGTGGCCCCGCGCGGTGCTGGGACCTCGGAGGCCGCAGGGTCTCCCGGCCCGCGGGGCCGCGGGCCTGCTGGCCCAGGCTCCGGGCTCTTACTACAGGAGGCTGGTGGTCGGGCGCAGGTGGGCGCGGGGCAGAGGAGCCAGGCCTGCCGGGCCGGCCCCGGGGACGAGCCGGCAGTCTCTGGCCGTGGCGTGGAGGGGGGCGCTGGGGAGCGGCAGAACCGCGGGCTGCGGCTGGCGCCGGGGGAGCGTCCTCTCGGTGGCCTGTCGCGCCTCGTGGACGAGCCGCTGGGCGCGGCGCGGCGGTGAACGCGGGCGTCGGGCGGCCCGCCGTCGGCTCGAGCTGCTGAAGGCCTGGCGGCGGACCGGGCCGCGGGTCTGAGGGCGCCTGCCCCCGGACCGCAGGGGGGTTTGATCCCAGCGGCGACAGGGGCTTGCGAACCGCGGCGCGGGTTGGGCCTATGGCTCCGGAGGGCGTCGCGCCCGGCGCGCTGGCGGTGGCCTCGTCGGAGAACAGGTCGAGCGGGTCGGCCATCGGGCGGGGGCTCTCCAGCGGGGGCCCCTTGCTTCTCGGTCTGCCAGGGGGGGGGGGGCGCGGTTGGAGGGCCGCGCCGGGTACAGCGGCCGCCGGGCGGGCAGGGGGGGCAGGCGCTCGCGTTTCGGAGCGGCGCGGGGGAACACCAGAACCCCGCCCCCAGCGAGGATGGCCGCGACGCGGCCGGGGCGGGCGCCCCAGAGGTGCACGAGGCGGCCCCCGCGCAATGCCAGGTGGCGCCCCACTGCCTGGTCGCAAAGAGTTGCGCGCGGTCGTGGAAGGGGGGGATGCCGCGAGCGTTGGCCTCTCGGGCCCTGCCTGCTTTCATGCCGAAAGATGAAGGTCCCTAGCAGGGTTTCTCCGCGCGGCCACTCGTGGAGGGGGGTAGTCACTGGGGCAGCGGTCGCACCCGCGCCTCACAGAGGCGCCTGGAGATCGGGGAACGTCGTGATACCAGGAGTGCGAGGGCCCGCAAGTTTTCTTTGGTCCAGTCGATGTGCCAGCCCCCCTCCCAGGAGAACATGTGGTACTCCCACGTGCCGTCCTTATGGTTGCTGAGGTGCCTCTGCAGTTTCCACTCCTTGACGAGCCTATGCGGCATTGCGGGGTTGTATTTTTCCGTGGCGTCGTCAAGAGCGCATGTCCTCTTTCTGCTGTGCCCGGTCTGGGCGCGCGGCGCGCCGTCGTCTGCTGGCTCCAGTCCAGCCATGAGCTCCACCCGTAGACTTGGTAGAGCTTCCACCCCTTGGCGTGGAAGTCCCATTGACAACGGGGGGGGAAGAGGGGCCGTACCCGGAACGGGGCCCACGCGGCGCTGAATAGGCTGCGAGGGGGGTAAGTGCCAGGGGTGGGCGTACATGGTGGTTTGTATGGCTCGAGCGGCACGGGTCGCTGGAGATGCTTGCACGTCGTCAGCTGCGGAGGGGAGGGCGATGCTCTGAGCGCCATAGTCGGGCGGCGGGGTGTCGCGTGGGCTCTGCGGGTCGATGTCGGGGAGGTGGACGAGTTCGTCGCGGCGTACGGGAAGGGTAGCGTTGGGGACAGGCGCAGTGGCATCCGCACCGTGGCAGTCTTGGGCCAGCCCGGGTGGTGCGGGAGCTGGGAGGGACAGGTGCTTGAGTGCCGCTCGTGTCTGATCTTGAGAGGCCCAGTCTCTGGAGACATGCGCGCCTGTGCCTCCGAATAAACGCGAGCGGACGGCGTCCACGTTGGTGCCGAGGTCGGGGGCAGGGAGCCATCCGCCAGGTGGGTGCCCCCATGGGGGGGGTGGCAGATGGGGACCGCGTCCGAGTCACCGTCGACGTAGTCCAACAACTCCTCAGCCTTTCCGTCGACACAGCAGGTGGGATCGACCAGCCAGCCAGGATATTGCGAAGGCCTTACGGCCGGTGCCGCCGACCCTGAAGACGACGAAGGGGGAGCAGGAGGAGGAGGCAGAGGAGGTGCTCCCCCCCCCCAGGCGTCCGGGTAGGACCCCCCCCCGGGGGAAGGGGATACACGGGAAGGGG
>CAUYUJ010020652.1:62500-75000 GCA_963575745.1 Prorocentrum cordatum | reverse complement strand
CCAGAATCTTCAACATGACACCGAACCCGCACACCTCGGAAGCATGGATCAATGGGGGCGTGGATCAGCGACGGGTCCCGTTTTCCACGGGAAATCGCGGATTTCCGCCGCCGCACGCGGCGGCATTGGCCGCTTTTTGGGGACGGCACCTCCCCCGATCCAGATTGGGCGACCGCGCGCCAAGTCCATGGATCGCCAATCCACGGTTGCGCGCCCCCGGACACCATCGGTCTGGGGGGGGGGACAGAACACCGGTGCACGAGGGAGACCGCCTCCGCCGGGCGGGCCACCAGGACCGCACCACTTACTTCGAGGAGCCCGACGACGCATGGTCGCCTACTTCTGAATAATGGACCAGGCTGACTCTGGCCGAGGGTCCACATACGTACGAAGGAGAAGATGACCGAAAGGAAATCGGTCTCGATACAGTTGAACGTCATGATGATGATGCAGTTCGCGCCAAAATGGGTGGGAATGCTTTGTCGTGTGTAGCCAGGCACAGGTGGCCAAAGACAAACACCTGGCGGCCATGTAGCCGCCGATGGACATGCTGGAGAAGAACTCCGCCAAAGGAAAGAAACAGAAAGAAGTCGGCCGTGGGACAGATGAGAACTCAACGACCAGCGATTTTTAGAGGACGCAACGCCCCAGGGTGCCGACGAAGTAGAAGTGCGTGTGTAGGCCTCTGACTCCACGCTGAAGGCGCCAACCGGGGAAGGGATTACCCACCCATCCCGCTGGCATCGGCACGATCCCATGGCACGAGCACCATCCGACAGCCAGGATGAAGAATAGAAAGTGGCACAGTAGCCAACCGGGGAAGGGATAACCACCCATCCCGCGGGCGTCGGCCAGTAGCCGAGAACGGCGGTACAGGGATGTCGCAGAGACGGTTCATGCAGGCGAACGTCGTGAACGCCTACGCGCCCCCGATGGGGCATCATGATAAGGTAATGCTATGTGTACGTGAGTGCCCTCGACGGGCCGGCCATACGTGATGACTCAGTTCATGTAGCCCTTCGTGGCATACTTGTCAAAAGGTAGTTGCCCCCGGGTGGGAGCAAAAAGAGACAGGTTCATGACAACTCTCAGCGCCTCGCGGATGCGAGGCCCAATCATACGGGTTCGATACCGAGGACGTAGTTGTCGTAGTGGTCGACGCGTGGTCGCCAACACCGGACGACTTCGGAGGGGAGGACCTTGCTTCGCTCGGGCTCGGGGCCACGCTCAATGATGACGGAGCGAACGACCTCCCTCCTCAGAGCCCATGTCTTCGGCGAAGACAACGCAGTCGAGGGCCACCCCGCAGTGCGAAGCCATTCTCTCTCTCACTCTCTCTCTCTCTCTCTCCTTTTTGTGGTTTTCTCTCTCTCTCTCTCTCTCTCTCGGCCAGTCGACGACCGCCCAGGAGCGTCAGAGCCTGGCGGCTACCCCGAACCCCCACCCCAACTTGTCCCCCCATTCGGCTCGCTAGGGTTCCGACGGGGATGGCCGGGAGGCTGGTGATGACGGCCACCACGCCAGCGGTACTACCCAACGCATGGGCCGTAGGCAAGCCCTCACGCAACATCTCGATGCGGCGAACAGTCAGCACCATGATGGCCCGCGAAACCACTCATCGCCAGTATTCATGCGCTTCATCAGTGAGCCAACCCACTGGCGTCTTCACTTCATTCGATTCAGGATCAGTCAGCCCCGCTACCCGACAGGCTCCGGCGAGCGCAAGAGGCCTGGACCGCCTTGTGACAAGCCTTTCGGTCCGCAGTGGCCCTGGGGGCATTCTTCTACGGCAACTTCCAAGCCTTTATGGACGTTCAATCAGTGGCACACCCGTGCTAGCACCCCTCCCCGCCAATGGGCCGCGCGTGCAAGTTGCACCTGCTGCGTCGCCTGTTCTTTCTGGGCCGATGCGGGGGATGTACCAAGGCGGCGCCGTTCACTTTACCCCAAGTTCCGCATCGTGCATTTCAGCGCGCGGGCAAAGGCGGCGCTTTTCCACTGGTGCGCAGATGGGCTATTGAGCGGCCTGAACACCGCATACCCGTTTTGCTTTCCAGCGGGGCCCCCTCTATAGGCCGCGCCAGGGGAGGGGGATCATACCACTACCCCTGTTTCGTAAGCGTCACCTCCCGCCTTGTGAGGTAGGCCTGCAAGACGTTTGTAGCCTCGGAGCCTAAACAGACCTGCTGTCCGAAGTGTTGCGCGCGCTCTCACACTTCCTCCCTCTCTCTCTCTTTCTCTGTCTCTCTCTCTCTCTCTCCCTCTTTCTCTGTCTCCCTCTCTCTCTGAGTGTATGCGTATACATATATACATGTATATACATATGAATGTGTCTCGTTATGTGTATCTCTCTCTCTCTCGCGTTATGTCTTGCTCTCTCTCTCTCTCTCTCTCTCTCTCTCTCGCTCGCTCGCCACGCGTTCTCGGCCCTTTCCGCCTCGTCCTGCTCCGCCCTCCGCCCCCTCTCCGTCCGCCCCTTCGCCTCCAGGGCAAGAGGGGGGCAGCAGGAGGCCCCCATTGCCGGGCCCTCTCTCAAATCTGGCCCTCCTTTTTTTCCTAGGCAAGCTGTCGAGCTCGCCAGGGCTCGTAGCGCCAGAATCTGGGCCTCCTCCCGCTGGCCCCCCCTCGGTGACCGACTCGTCCGCGAGCTCCACGACGACCGTGTCCTCGACGACGTCCACCCCGACGACCGTGTCCTCGACGACCTCGGCCTCGACGACGTCGTCCGCGAGCTCCAGCACGTCCTCGGTGGTGTCCGAGACCGCCAGCACGACCACGACAGGCGGCGGCTCGGCAACGTCGGGGGAGAACGGGGGACTCTGGCCAGGACGCGCTCGGGTCTTAGCTGCCCTGGTACGCCCGTTTTGAGACGCAATGCCGCGCACCGCGCTCAAAACGTCCAGGGCATGCCGGCCAGTTCGCGTGTCCGTCGCCCCGATCGCTATCCTCAAGCAGTGGCGAAGCGTCCTGGCTCGCCTATAGCCCTACCAATCAATGTTCTAAGAACCTTGTGTGGTCTGCAGGAAATCTTCTTAGAACATTTCTGGCCGGGTCTGTTTTGTTTTAACACATCGGGAATATGTTCTAAGAACACTGTTTTTGTTATTAGAACATGTTGGGCTCTAATGACATTTCGTGGTAGGACTATAGGAATGCTGGGACGGTCGGTCCCTGCTCAATCTCCGTTGGTTCTGCTCTTCAGGCTCACTGCCGACGAAGAAGTGTTCAAAACGTCCGTGTTGACACGTAGCGTGTTGGCACGGCACCTGCTGACCCACGTGTTGGCGCACGTATCGGTGTCCTCCGTTGCATGTTGTGTACCGGGGTAGCTAATGTTTTGGTGCGCGTGGGGATTGCATCTCGCTGCCCTTGTCCAACGGGGTTGTGGGCTCCCGCTCGCTGTGCTGTGCAAGTTTGCTCCCCCACTCATTCCCGCGCTCAACCCCCAGTACTCCTCCCCTCCATCCGTATTGTGTGTTCCAGGAACTTTGTTCCGAACCGTCCTTATGATGCTCATATTCCGCCTCCTCCTCCTCCTTCCTCCTGAGATTTATCGTTCCTCCTCCTCCTCTTCCTCTTCCATATTCCCGTCCCTACTCCATCCTCCTCCATCCAGCTCCGCCGCCTCATCCTCCTGATGTCCATCTGCTCCCTCCTCCTACTCATCTTCCCCTGGGCGAGCGTAATGGCAGTCCTCCGCTCTCTGAGTGCGCCCCCTCCCCCCTCCACCTCGCGAGAGCCCCTCCCCATGCCCTGAGGGACGTCCGAGAGCGACACCACGAACACGCCGGTGAGGCTGGTGGCGCCCAAGGAGGGGCTGCAGGACATGTTCGTGAGGGGCGACGACGAGAGAGAGGTGTATTCGACCCGCTGCGCGGCGCCGCCGATCGGGTCCCCGAATCGGGGACTTAGGTTTGAGTCGGGCATGTCCCTCTACAGGGTGAATATTCAAAAGTATGCAAAACATAAAATTGGGACGATTGATTCTGGAATATGTTTGAGGTATGTCTGTATTTTTCGTCCAAAATCCACCTGTAGGGGGACATGCCCGACCTAAACTTAGGTCAACCTGCACTTTGGCGCGCCCAGGAAAAGTACAGCCGCGGGTCGGAATGTTCTCCATGCTTCGTTCCTTCCAGGTGGAATTCTCAAAAAGTCCCAGTTGCCACCGTTCTGATTTTCGAGAGGCCTTGGTTGACCAACGGGTGTGCGGCACAAAATGATGCTTGTGGAGCGCGTCAGAGGAAGGTTTTGTGATGAAGGAAGAGCTATTGAGCGTGATGCACCGGTATGTGATTTCTTTTTTTCCCACGTGTGCTGATGCAGTGACGGCCCACAACCTCTTCTACTGTGAGGGGCTGCGTGCCCCATGCTCTCGCCCCCTTCGAGGATCGCCCATCTGGGCCGGAGTGCTGGCTTGTCTTGTCTTGTCGTGTCTTGTCTTGTCTTGTCCTGTGTGAGCCGAGAGAGGCCGGCTGCTTGCTCCGCCCAGCCACAGTGCCACCAGGCGGCGACAGGTATGTGCGGCACTATCACCCCTCGCTGCCGGCGCCCCCCCCCCGCGGCCACCGCTCGCGCCCGCGGGATTTCTGGACGACCTGCGTCTTGGCCCAGTCCGAAACGCTCAATAGTGTGCAGCACCGGCGGTGGATGTTTCGACCCCGCCCGCGCCTTTCTGGACCCCGCGCTCGCCGCCGAGGGGAGTTCGGCCTCCCACCTCGCTGGGGCCTGGAGTTCGGCCTCCCCATGTGGCCCCGCCCCTCCCACTCTCCTCTTCCCCTCCGTCGCTCTCCCTGCTCCTCTCCTCCCGCCGCTACGGTCCTGCTTCTCCCTGCTCTTCCCCTCCGTCGCTCCTCCTCCCCGCTTCTCCTCCTCTACCCTCCACTTCCTCTCCTCCCCTCCTTCGCTCCTGTTTCTCCTCTCGTCCTCCTCCCTTCTGTCGCCCTCCCCGCTCCTCTCCTTCCGCCGCCCCGCCCCTCTCCGCCCCCCTCCCCTCCGAGAGCTCCCAGGAGACGAGGGCCTGGACTTTGCTGTGAAACCCCCTCGAGCCTCTCATGGCGCCCAGGAGCCCCTCAGACCCTCCCAGGATCCCCCCGGAGACTCTGCGAAGCTTCCTCCATTCCCCTTCCCTCGCGCACTCCCTCCAAGAAATCTCCCAAAACCGGTCGACACACAGAGACATTGCCAGAAATGGCAGAGATTTTGAACTATCCTTCCTCCAAGCCCGTGCGCGCGGGGGGGGGGGGGGTGAGCGGACGCAGGTTCAGGATGAGGGAGGAGGAGGAGGAGGAGAAGGAGGAGGAGTTGACGGAGGGGGCGGAGGAGGAGCCAGCAGTACGAGGAGGAGGAGGAGGAGGAGGAGGAGGAGGAGGAGGAGGAGTTGACGGGGAGCTAGAAGGAGGAGGAGGAGGAAGAAGAAGAGGAGGGAGAGGAGGAAGAGGGACATCCTCCTCATCGTCCTAAAACAAATCGTTGTATTTCCTCCGTCCCCCACTTTCCCTCCTCGTCCTCCTCCCCCCCTTCATCAGCCTCTCCATTATAATTCTACCTATTCGGCAACCCTTCGGGTGATAAGGAGGTTCGGGGGTGGGGGGAAAAGAACCAACTGCTGGCAAATGCGATGGGTGTGATGATGACGAGGCTGGTGGCGCGCCCTCGAGTTAGCGACGCCGCGTGATGACGATGTTGCGCTGCGGTGTAATGTCACTATCGTCCCCGTCTTCGATCTCATACGATCGATCCCACTATCGACCTCACAGGATCGATCACACTCGATCGATCTCACTATCGATCTCACTATCGGCACCTCTATCGAACTCACTATCGATGTCACATGTCACAGTCAACATCACTGTTGATATCACTGTTGATCTCACTGATTATCCATCCTATTCCAGCGATCTCATTATCGATCGCACTATCTAATTCATTATCGATACCAAGGCGGGACACCCCGGGTCACCGCCTGCCCGACGCCGACGGGACACCAAAGGACGCCACGGCGGACACCCCGGGCCACCGCGCGCCCACCGGGGGGGGAGTGTTGGTCGACTGCATCCGCATCGCCCTGGTGACGGCGGGGTCATTCCTCTCGCACACCCACTCAGCTTCGCCTCGCCCGCAGGCACAACACGAAACCGAAACCGATTTCCCGGAGGGGGTCTCTCCGTTCCACTGCGATCTCACCCCCCAACTTCCGACCTCAATATTACACCCCTCTCTCCCTAGATCATGTCCCAGTGGGGCAATATTCCTCCCGCTGAGTGTTTGTCTCACACAGGACTACAATGTAAGATGTTTCTTTCACCAGGGCATCTTCAGTCTTTCAAGCTGGTGTTCCCGCTGCAGCGTTGACCCCATTTTAGGATCGTAGCTTTGCTCCAGTCGGTCAGAATGGCGCTCTCGCCCCAGTACAGACGGGCCACATTTCTGGATCCGATTCCTTCCTCGTCATGTCGCCCTCTCCTCTCCCCTCCTCCGCCTGCTCCTGGTCCTCTTGCTGCTCCTACTCTTGCGCTCCTCCTCCTCCCTTACTCATCTTACTCAGATTCCCCCCCCCTGTTCCTGCTCATCTTCCTGCTTATCCGCCTCTTCCTCGTCATCCCCCTCCATTGGTACAGAGCTTCCATTTGTTCTTGCGCATCATTTTTGGGATCCAGGTCGGCTAGGACACCCGTCGTCGGCGAACACAGAAACAGCTGCAGGATAGGCCTGGATGGGCGGGAGGGGCCGGATGTCAGACACTGCGCGCGCTCGCAGACCCAGCCTCTCCTCCTCCCCCCCCCTATCCTCCCACTCCCTCGGCCCGGCGGCGCCAGAGTTGGCCCCGCACCCCGTCGCCGTGGGGACCGCCGGGCAAGCGGGAAAGAGCCTAGTCTGCCAGGCCGCCCACGACCTTAAGTGCTGGCCTTTTTCCCCAGCCTGGCATTCGTCGAACTGCAGGCCGCCTCCCAGAATCCAAGGTCCGAGCTGCGGAAAGAACCCCCCCGCCCCCTCCTCGCCCTCCCCTCCCCTCCCCCCATCCCTCCTTCTCGTGCCCCCCCTTCTCGCCCTTCCCCTCCCCTCCCCTCCTTCTCCCACTCCCTCCTCGCCCTCCCCTTCCCCCTCCTCCCACTCCTTCCTCGCCCTCCCTCCCCTCCCCCCTCCTCCTCTCACTCCCTCCTCGCCCTCCCCTTCCCCCTCCCCTCCCCCCTCCCTCCTCGTGCCCCCCCTCCGCCCGCCCGCTCGCCCCCGGGGGGGGGGGCCCACGAGGGTGCCGCGCGCGGGGGCCCCGCGCGACTCGCCCGGGCCCCGCCGCTCCGCGGGCGGCGGCCTTCCGGGACGGCGAGACGGCGACGAAGCACCTGGTGCGGCCGGGGGCGTGCGGCCTCTGCGACGGCCGGGTGCAGGAGCTCTCTCGGAGGTGGACCCAGACCCCCTCGAGTCATGAAAAAATCACGACGGGAGGTTTTTCCATATTTGCGGCTTTGGGGGGCCCCTACCGGGCCTCGGGACCGTCAAAAAACGATTCAGGATGAAAAACCGGTCCTGGGGAATGGGTCCAAACCTCTGGGGGTCGACGTCATGAAAAAATCATGACGTCGGGGGTCTGGGTCGGAGGTGGACAGACCTCCTACCCTGACACGTCGATCAAGGAATTGGTCGTTTTCGGTTCGCGAGAGGGTGTCGCGGCCGTCATTTTTGCAGGTCCGGGTCCGTCGGTTTCGGTCCCAGGCCGTTTTCATTGAGGGGAGGTTTATTTAAAGGGAGGTTCGTCCACCGCCGACTCTCGCCCCCGCGGGCAGGCCTCGGGGGGGGGGGGGGCGGGCGGGGGGCCGGCGAGCACAGGAGTCCTCCTCCTCCTGGTTCTCCTCCTCCTGCTCCTCCGCCTGCCCCTGCCTCCTCCCTCCCTCCTCCTCCTGCTCCTTCGCCCTCGTCCTCGCTTCTCCTCCGCCTCCTCCTCAGCTTCCTCCCTCGCGGGCCACCCCTGATCGACCTGGCCGGGCGTCTCTGGGACCCCCGCCGGAGCGGGGCTTCGAGGGGGCCCACGAGCCCCGGAGAGAATTCCTGCAGGGTCGGCTGCGACTTCCCCCATCCAGGTGTGTCTTTCTGCGACGCCGTCCGGGTCGGGCGAAAGGGGGGGATTGGGAAAGGGGGGGTTACGAAATTTGCTGCATGCAACTGGTTTCGGCCTCACCGAGGGGCCCATTCCTCGATACATGGCCGCCTCCGGCGCTGGGAGGCGCCGGGAAAACCGGCTACGTGAGCTGATTCTCAATTCCCCCCTTTTGCTATATCCCCCCCTTTCGCCCGACCCGAGCCGTCCAGGTCGTCGCCCTCCTGTCGATCGCACGCGGCGAGGCCCTCCCGCAGGTGCGTGCTCTGCCTGCAGAAGTGTGTGGCTTGGGCCCCGCATCCGTAGTATACGCAGGGGGTCACGAGGTACGGAGCCGGCGGTGCCAGATTCCCCAAGCGCATGTACCGTTTTACCGTTTTACCTTTTCCTTGTCCTCGTTCTCCTCCTCCTCCTTCTCCTCCTCCTCCTCCTCGTCCTCCTCCTCCTCCTTTTCTTCTTCCTCCTCCTCCTCCTCCTCCTCCTCCTCCTCCTCCTCCTTCGCCTCCTCCTCCTCCTCCTCCTCCTGCTCCTCCTCCTCCCTTTTCCTCTTCCTCATCATCATTACCATCATCATCCGCAGTCCTTTTCGGGCTCAAGGCGGCGAGGCACTCGCGCACGCTACAATCATTCGCGGCAGGCCTGTCAGGCATCATCGGCCCATCGACCACGGAGGCGTTCCTGGCGGAGCAG
This sequence comes from Prorocentrum cordatum, assembly GCA_963575745.1. Classification (NCBI taxonomy): domain Eukaryota; class Dinophyceae; order Prorocentrales; family Prorocentraceae; genus Prorocentrum; species Prorocentrum cordatum. The sequence continues at coordinate 66,215 of CAUYUJ010020652.1, read as the reverse complement.
GCAGCTCGCGTGCAGATGCTCATGGAGGCGCTATTGGAGCACATCGGTGACAAGGATTGCGCCGCGTTCAAAGGCCTTACAGTGGCGGTGCGTGCCGCCAAGGCCTTTCGAAGGGCATATCTGTGGATCACTCGTGTGCGCCGCACGCACCGCGTTGCCATGCGCCAAGGAGTCTTCGATCCTCGATCCCAGAAGGTTACGGTGCATAGTTGCTCTGGTCTCGGAGCCGAAAAGTTCTGCACCGTTCAGCGTTGGAGCGGAGCTTGAGGGGAGTCCAGGCATGGTATACGGTACATGGGCGCCGCTCTCGCAGAAGAGTCAGCAGGCAGGCAGGCAGTCCAGGAAGCCGAGCGCGTGAACATCCCGAACCGTAATCTGCGCCACATCTCCAAGCAGAATACAAGGGGAACGAAGAATGACATAAACATAAGAACTCTGTTTTTCGGTCGTCATGGTCGGGGTGTCGGGGAAGCGACCGTCCTAGGGGAACGAGCCATGACATGAGCAAAAAATCGGAGGTCCGCGCGGACGTCTCGGATCCGCGCTGGACCCCCTGGCGGCGCCTCCAGCGCCGCCCCTTGCGCGCTCCGCGCGCCAGGGAGGGGGGTCCAGCGCCGATCCGAGAATTCCGCGCGGACCTCCGAGTTTTTCTGTTTATGCTGTTCTTCGTGCCCCTAAATGCATGCAGCTTCCTGGATGAGCCCGGTGTTCACAGCAGCCACATCCTCGGCGGTAAGGGCGGCGCGGTGGAGACCTTCTTCGTGCGCCAGGATTGTGTCAAGTACAACAGAGAGGCGGAGAATAGCAAGGACACCGGCGCGGGCGACGACGCTGGCAGGAAGAACGGAGCAGCGAGCAGCACGGCTTTGGATTAAGTCGGTCCTATCCCTCTACAGGAGGAAAATTCAGAAATAGTAAAGAAAAGTCAGGGGACGATTTTGTGTGTATGTTTTGGCCATGTGGGGGTATTTGTTGACGATCTTTTCTTCGTCGTCCAAGATCCCCCTCTAGGAGGACAGGCCCGGACTAAGCTTTGGAGGAGAAGCTGCTGTGGACGGAGGCTGCGACGCCCCCGGCAACGACGCCGGCGGGGGACGCAGGGCCGCGACCGCGGCACCCCCTCGAGGGTGGGGGCGGCGGCGCGGCAGCCGCCGCGGCCGGGAGGCGGGGTTGGCCGAGGCGGCGGGCGGGGCGGCGAGCCGTGGCCGTCTCTTCACGGATCAGGAGGGGAAAAACACACACAGACACAATTAATCGTCGATTCCCCAGAAAATATGAGAAAATATGGGGGGAAGTGGGGGGGGAGACACAAATTGATGTGAAAATATGGGGAATCCTTTTATTTGTGTATATTTATTTGTGTGTCCCAGTTTCCCTTCATCTTCACGGATGCTGCGAAGGAGCACCGACGACGACAGCGGCGACAGCAGCGCTAGCAGCGACAGCGATAGCTGTCGTTATCGTTGTGGTCGCTATCGCTGTCGTTGTTGACGTTGTTACCGTTGTTATCGTTATCATTATCGTTATCGTTATCTTACCAGCTTGAAACATATCCCTATCCCTATGTTTGACATTACCCCACCTCGATGCCGATCTCAAGGATTCCCTCAGTTTCTGAGGGCCTATCCCTAAGATCGTCCTCGCACCCCGCTGCGGGAGCGGCGGTCTGTACGAACGAAATGGGCATGGAAAGAATGGGTACAATGCTCAACAGCGGATCCTGTTGATTTTGAACAGGACTCGCTGTCCACGCTGCCGCGGCCTGTGTCCATTCGAGACAGAAGGCCGCCCGCCCAACAGCGGCCGCTGTTGGTTTCGGACAACATTTGTTGTTGGGCATTGTGCCCATTCTTTCCGTACCCATTTCGGGCGTCCAAAGGTGGGCGGCCATGATCCGAAGAAGAAAAAGCGCCACGAACGTAAACTTGTTCGGCCCTCAGCTCTTTGTCGTAGTTGGTGGGCGACTGTTCCTCTCTCTCGGAGGTCTTCGAGGCGAGCGTGGAGCTCAGACAAAAGATACATGAGCATAAACTTTTGGCGCCCCGCGCGGACTTCTCGGACCCGCGCTGGGCCCCCCTCCCTGGCGCGCGGCGCCGGAGGCGCCGCCGGGGGGGGCCCAGCGCGGATCCAAGAGATCCGCGCGGACTTCCGCAGCCCTCCAGGCGGCGCCTCCGGCGCCGCCCCTGGCGCGCTTCGCGCGCCAGGGAGGGGGGCCCAGCGCGGATCCAAGAAATCCACGCGGAGCGCCAAAAGTTTGCGTGTGTGCCGTTTCTTCTTCTTCTGTTTCTTCTTCTTCTTCTGAGGAGGAGGAGGAGGAGGAGGAGGAGGAGAAGGAGGAGGACAGCAGCGACGGGGCGACACGGACGGCGGCGGAAGCCAGGGCCCACGGGCGGGAGCTGGCGCAGAGGGGAGCGGCCCCCCGCGGCGTGTGTGAAGTCGGGCCTGTCCCTCTACAGGAATCATGGTCAAAAATGGAGAACAAATTGTCTGGGAACGAATTTTTAGTTTGTTTTGGATGCTTTGTTTTTTCCAATGTTTCGTCCAAGCTCCGCTTGTAGGAGGACACGCCCGACCTCAGGCTTACGGGGTGGAGCCCGAGGGGACCGCGTCGATCTGCCGCGGCGCACACACCCTCGAGCCGCCCGGGCGAGGGCACGCGGGCAGCGCCTGCGCGATCGTGGAGGCGCGGGCTCCCTTGGTGCGAGGGGCCGAGCGAGGGGTCGGGCATGTCCCCCCCACAGGGACAGTATTCAAAAGTAGTCGAGCATTTCAGCATTTGTTCCTCAGAAGCAAAACAAATCAAAAATGCGTTTATCTCTAACTTAAATCTTCGTCCAAAACCCGCCTGTCGGAGGACAGGCCGGCCCGACCTCAGCCGAACGGCCGGCGCCCGCTGGCCGAGCTCCGCGAGGGGCCAGGCGGGCAGACCAGAGGTGAGCGCCGCCTGCGGCCGTCGCCCCGCCCCCGCCCCCCTTCCTCCTCCTCCTCTTCCTCCTCCTCCGCCTCCTCCTCCGCCTCCTCCTCCTTCCCCCCCCTCCCCCTCCTCCTCCTCCTCCTCCTCCTCCTCCTCTTCCTTCTCCTCCTCGTCTTCCTCCTCCTCCTCCTCCTCCTCCTTCTCCTCCTCCTCCTCCTTCTTGTCCTCCTCCGCCTCCTCCTCCTCCTCCTTCTCCTCCCCCTCCTCCTCCTCCTTCCGATTCATGTCGATCGCCGATCCGACTCATAGATACGATTCTGGTCTCTCCTGCTTCGCGGAGCGCATGTGAGGTTGTTGCGCCGCTGTGGCGTCGAGTAGTTCCATGACAGCCGCCATGTGGCCAAGGGCGCGCAGCGGCGGCGGCGCCTTCGTGGACTAAGCTCCGTGCGACGGCGCTCAGAGGCAGGGCTCGACCTGGACGGTGTTTTGGCGACTTCGTGGACCGTTCTCGGTCTGATTTGGTTTTGCCGCAGAGGCGGAACGAATACGAAACGAGGGAAAACGAGCCCTGCGCAGAGGCAGTCGAGGCGCTTCTGGTGCGACCGCAGGCCGAAAGCTGCAGCACTGTGGAGCGCCGAGGCCATGGTGCGGCCGGCGCAAGAGCCCATGGCAAGAAGCACCCTGCGTGTCTCCAGGGTGCCTTGGCGATTGTTTTCTCACTCGGTATTTTGCCGAACGGCGCGTGCCCTCGCACCCCCCCCTCCCGCGCCCTCCGTCCTGAAGTGGAAACAGCCCATGCCA
>CAUYUJ010020652.1:0-57500 GCA_963575745.1 Prorocentrum cordatum | reverse complement strand
AAAAATAGTACGGGGACTATTTTTTCAATTGTTGTTTCATTATTTTGCATATTGTTTGAATTTGTTTAATGTTTGGCCCAAAATCCGCCTGTAGGAGGACACGCCGACCTAATCTTAGGGATCCCGCTTTGGGTCCAGATCTCGGTGGGCGTCGCCTCTTTCGCTCTGGCCAGACGTTTCGATGCCCACCCAGAAGGCGTGGGGTGTGGAGGACGCTGCGTCAGGGGAGGGGGGAGGGCGGAGGCATGACCAGGTAAGGTGAGTACTCTGTGGATGGCTGCGGGGGAGGGGGGAGAGGGGGGACTCTGGGTATCCTCATGGCCAGGGCCACCAGCTCTCCCTGACGACGTGGCCCCCTCGTCGTTCTCCGGGCGCTTCCTCCCCCCCCCTCGCCCTCGTCCGCGCCAGCGCCTCAAGGCACGATGCGCCAACCTCACTCCTCGTGGACCCCCCTTCGCCGCACCCGGGTCCAGGGCCGGTGCGGCGGCGGTGCGGAGGCGGGCGACTGGCGGACGCACGATTCAGAGGAGGGCCACTTGAGACAGCGACAGTTGACCTTCGGGGGGAGTGGCGTCGTCGCCACGGCTGGACGCAGCTCGGAAGACTGATGCGTTGGGACCCCTGGAGGGATCCTGGGACCGATCTCGAGCCTCAACACGCCCTGCTCCGAATGATTGAGCCGAGGAGCTCTCGAGCCGTGACTGCGGTATGTTGTCCTGTGCCTGGCTCTGGTGCGTGTCGACAGGAGTGTGGTTTCGAGCCTCAGCGGCTACGGAGCGCACAGCAAGGGTGTACTTGCGCGCGCACTTGTCTGCAACAAAGTCGTGCGACGGTATACTCGCACTCCTGCGGTGCACGACGATGGCGACACCCTCTCCTCGCCCTGGGGCAGGCCTTCCCCGCCCGACCAATGGCTGTGGAGCAGGAGGTTTGCCTATTTTGCCAGCCTCCTCCTCCTCCTCCTCCTCCTCCTCCTCCTCCTCCTCCTCCTCCTCCTCCTCCCTCCTCCTCCTCCTCCTCCTCCTCTGTCTCCTCCTCCTCCTCCTCCTCCTCCTCCTCCTCTGTCTCCTCCTCCTCCTCCTCCTCCTCCTCCTCCTCCTCCTCCTTGGTCTCCTCCTCCTCCTCCTCCTCCTCTCCTCCTCCTCCTCCTCCTCCTTGGTCTCCTCCTCCTCCTCCTCCTCCTCTTCGCCCTTCCCCTCCTTCCCACCCTCCCTCCGGCCCCGCTCCCCCCCGTCCTGCTGCCCCGGCTCCTTCCCCTGCACCCAGGGCGCGCCGCACACCAGAGGATCCTGTCATCCAGGGCGCGCCATCATGTCACTCCACCTCCCCCTCCCACCCCTCTCTCCACCTCATCCCTTTCCATGCCTCGTCCTCTCTCCCGCCCTCCCCTTTCTCGTCCTGCTCCTCCCCCTCTCCTCTACCTCCTCCCCTTGCTCAGTCCCCCTCCCAGTTTCCATCCCTTTCGATCGATACACTGGCGGTTTCGAGCGTCCCCCAAACCCCCATGCCCTCTCCTAATCCGCTCGCCGTCCCCAAGCACCTCCCCTTTCCACTCCCCTGGTCTGCCCCACCTGCGGCCCGCGATCCGAGGAGGCCCGGTGCATGATCTGGAGGACGGGGTGGCCGTGATTGGTGGCAAGGCTGGTCTCTCGGTCTCCTCGCTTCGCGCGATTGGCCGTGATTGGTGGCAAGGCTGGTCTCTCGGTCTCCTCGCTTCGCGCGATTGGTGGCAAGGCTGGTCTCCTCGGTCTCTCGTCCTCGGTGGCCGTGATTGGTGGCAAGGCTGGTCTCTCGGTCTCTCGGTCTCAAGGCGGGTCACTGCAATTTCGGGCGAAAGCCGGCCGTGGAAACGAGCTCAATGGATGCGGAGAAGTTGTGCCGTGTTCGGTATCTGGATTGCAGCGTTGAGTAGCTGGGGCGTGTGCGCGGCTGCAGGAGCGGGGTCGAGGGACCATCGGAGGTGCTGAGGACACTTGTACAACGGGCTTTCGCAATCTCACGGAGCCCTCCTGGACGGGGCATACTGCGTGGATGGGTTGAAGAGCCCATAGTGTTACGAGAATTGCCCATGCATTGTCAGTGTAATTAACAAGTCAATCGGCTTGCGCCATTCCGCCGACCCCAAGAAGAGGATCTATGCGGCTTCCGATTTCGTATGTGCTGTTCGCAGCTTTCCGTCGCGTTCCTTGCGAGTATTTGTTACTGATTCGTCCTCCTCCTCCTCCTCCTCCTCCTCCTCCTCCTCCTCCCCTCCTCCTCCTCCTCCTCCTCCTCCTCCTCCTCCTCCTCCTCCTCCTCCTCCTCCTCCTCCTCCTCCTCCGCTGCTGTTGCAGGTCTTCTTGGTGGCCTTTTGGAGGCCTCAGGTGCGGCCTCTTGGGCGCCTTTTGAAGCCTCCTGGGGGCTTCTTCTGGCCTTTGGGGGCTTCTTGGGGGCCTCCAGGGGCAGGTTGGGGGTCGTGGGGGCAATCTGCTGGGGGAGGGCTGCCAGAGCCCCTGCGAGTCGCCCCTCTTGGGCCTCTCTTAGGCTCCTCTGGGAAGCCTCTCGAGCCGTCTTGGGGGCCTCTTGGGCCGTCTTGGGGCCCTCTTGGGCCGTCTTGGGGCCCTCTTGTGGGTCTCTCGTGCCGGGGGGGGGGGTGGGGGGCTGGCGGGCCGTCTTAGAATTTCAGAAGCCGGAAAAGGCGAGAACGTTGGAAACGTTCAAAACCCTGGAGCAAATCATTGAATGATGCACCTTGGAGGTCCTCTTGGAGGTCCTCTTGGAGGTCCTCTTGGGGCCACCTTGGAGCGCGTGGGGGCTCCTTCGGCGGTCTTGATGCCATCTTGATGCCATCTTGATGCCATCTTGGGCGTTATTGTGTGATTGGTCCCTTGGCATACTGGAGCCCTTCTTGAGCCATCTTAGAGTGCACCTTGGGCATCTTGGAGGCCACGGAGGATGGATTTGGAAGCTCCGAGGGCCTGGGGGGTGCGCTGACGAGCTCGTCCCACCCACCCACCCACCCACCCATCCCGGCTCCCCCCCTCCGCTTGCGGTCCGCACTGCTGAAGGTTTGAGTCCCCCCCGTGTCTGATGTCATTTCGTCCAAGGGGTGCTCAGTGCAGTCTCTGCGGCTGGCCGACATCATCTGAACGAGAGGGAAGGCGACCGGGAGCCCCGCGGTTTGGGTGGTGCTGAAGTGCGGGGTTGGCGCGAGGGGATGCCAACAGGTGAGCGAGAAGACGCGGCAGTGCGGCGGCGAGGACAGAGGAGGGCATGGCAGGCCAGGGATCGGCATCGTGCCACTGGCGATGTGCATCAAGCGGGAGGGTCAGCGAGGGCATGGCTTCTGGGAGGCCATGGGGGCGGCGGCGCTCCAGCGTCGGCCGATGGGGGCCAGCGGCCGCCCTGCCTCGCCAGACGAACCTGCCGACGCCGTCCCCCACCACAACGCTCACGACGACCACGACGGCAACCAGCGTGACCGGAGGCGAGCCCTGCCTCGCAGCCTTTGCACAGCCGCAGTGCCTGGCTGTCACGCCCGGCACAGGACGCGCGCATCTGACCGGCAACCGACGGGGAGTTGTCATGAAACATTTAAATGTACCTCGTGGAGACTTGTTCTGATTGGCAAATGGTGCATGGTTCATGTTTGGCAGCCCGTCCGAGTCGGCGTCGGCTTTGCTCGGGGATGTCGGCGTCGTGCCAGGTGCGACGGCATTGCTTCAGTTGCTAGAGCTACGGGTTTCGATCTTGCTACAGGTTTCTTGGAGTTCCGTGCGGCCGTAAAAGTGGTGGCCAAGTGCACGCGGACAGGGACTGCGTTGCTGACGACACTTGGCAAGTCTTCGTTCGCACGCGCGTTGTTTGGTCCGCCTCGCGCGATTGGATAGTTCGAGCAATAAGAGGCTGGACAACCCAGATGCATCTTGCTTCTAGACCTCCGCAGGCGGTCTGCTCGCAACCGCACCCGGTTATGTTGGAGCCAGGTTAGATACAATAGAAGTACGTCGTTCATAGTTGTAGAAGTCTGGCCCGTGTTAAGAGTTCCCTTGCGTCATTGTCCCTGCTTTTTCGATCGACACCCGCCCACCAAGGATAGAAGTTCAGCAGGATGCCTCGCAGTGGTTCTCGCATTGTCTGTCACGGTCACGGCTGCACCCTCAAAGCCCCGAGCTGCGCAGAAGAATACCACGAAGTAAGACACGAGGGCTTCGAGGGCGCATGCACATCCAACCCGGCGGTTGGGGGCATCTGGTCGGCAACGGGAGCACTGGGAAAGCACCGGAAAGCATAGACAGGATCCCGTATACACCAGGGTCCGGCTTCCTGTGCAAACCTCGGTGCAGGGCCGGACAGAGCGTCGGTGTATGAAGAGTTCGCTTCTTTACGTGGGGATCTGTGCGTCTGCTCCTCCCAACGTCCAGGCGCCACGCGCAAGCCGAGCACCTCCGAGGACCTCCGAACAGCTTCCAGGGCAGAGGGTCACCACCCACCAAACCACCCCACCTCAACCCGAAGGCCTCAATTTGCCCTCCATTTCCAGTGGGGGTGGGTGGGGGAACATTGAGAAAACACATATGGAACCCGTACCCCACCCCAACCCGAAATTCGGGTTTTCGGGTTGGGTCAGGGGTGGTCTGGTAGGTAACTAGTCAGAGGACGGACCAGAGCTTTCGAGTGCCGTCGGGCATGTCCCTCAGCAGGCCAGGCTCGCGACACCTAGACTCGTGACGATTTGTTGTGCTGGGTTGACTCTTGTTGAGTGTGTGTGTGTTGCCTTTTTGTGCGACTATCTTGGTTTATCTTCCAGCATCGGCCTGCAGGAGGACATGCCCGACCTACACACGGCGCGCAAAGGGTTTCTCGCTGCTCGTGAGCCCCCCCCCCCCCCCCGCGGGGACCCATGGCCAGAGGGCCATCGAGAGAGGATGGCCGAGGGCTTCCTCCCTGCTGTTCTGAAGCGAGTGATCCCTTCCAGGTTGATCTCGGAGGAGGAGAAGGTACCCATACCTCTACCCCCTCGCCCGTTTTCCTCTTTTTGGGCCTCCTGGGAGGCCCTCGTCGCCACCGCTGGATTCGCCTCGAAATTCTGGTCAGAACGCACCCCGGGAGAGGTCCGGGGAGTAGTGGTATCGGTACCTTTTGGTTTCCCCAGGTTGATCGATTTGGACTGATTACTGCTGCTTTGGATGTTGCGGCCCTCTGACGGGGGCTCCAAGGTGTCGGCAAGAAGGGAAGGAGGAGAAGGCGGGCCCAGGGATCCCGACGGGCAGTCCGAGCGGCCCAACGACTCCAGTTGCCCCCCAGGCCGCTGATCGCTTCTGCAAGGGAACCCACCCAGGGTCACCACGGGCAGGTGTGAGCGCAGATGTGAGCGGTGGATGCAGGCGCCTCCTCCCCCTCCTTCTTCCCACGGCCCTGACGAACGCCTGATGTGTCCACACACGCAAAGTCAGCGGTAAGAGAGGCCAGGCAGAGACAGAGAGAGGGTGTCGCAACGATGGCCATCCTCAGCCCGTCTCGCAGTACAAGTCGAGAGGCGAGTGTAGATGGGCAACGTCCGTCTCCAGCCATGCATCCCCCAGAGGCGAGACGGCTGAGGCGATCACAGCATCCTCCTCCTTTCCTCCTCCTCCTCCTCCTCCTCCTCCTCCTCCTCCTCCTCATCATCTTCTCGCTCCTCGTCGACGCCCCATCTCTCTCTCTCTCTCTCTCTGTGTCTCTGTCTCTTTCTCTTCCTCTCTCTCTCTCTCTCTCTCTCTCTCTCTCTCTCTATATATATATATAGTATACTGTCATGCGCCCCCCCCCCCAGAGCTCCGACCCGCACCTCGATGACATCTCGGGCCAATCCCCGTACCGCCCTCCGGAGTGTCCCAGGCAGGAGGACCTCGGGACGGCCCATGACGCCTCCGAGACAGCCCAAAAGGGCTCCGAGACGGCCCAGGACGCTTGCCCGAAGACCACGAACCCCCCACGAGCGTCCTGGACAGTGCCAAGAGGCCTCCGAGAGGCCCCCAACACTGCCCAACAGACCGCAAAGGAAGCCCTCGAGAAACCAAAGTCTACGATTGCTGCGTTCTCGCATTTTCGCCTCCGATGTGCTTCCGAAGCTTGCGCATGGTCCCCACTAGAGCTCCAGGATGCCGTTCCTTGGAGCAGTTGCTTTCGATGCCAGATAAGCCTTGTCTTGGACGTTGCAATCATATATCGGATTTCGCGGTGAATCCCAGATCCCACGATCTTTCCTACTACGAGCACCTTGACAAGCCAATCAGCCTTTTGGTTTGCCATAAGTGCGGATCCGATGCCGAGTTTGGTGGTCGAGGTCTATCCGCCGATTGCGTCAAGTCTGTCACCAGCCAGGGCAGAGCGCCTCAACTTGCCAGGTCCCTGGAAGGCAGGCACCCCAAGGGCACTCAGAAGTCCCCCATCGTCTCCAGGCTGCCCCCATTCCGGTGCAACAGCTGATCAAGGAATAATCAGCCAAGCTCAGCTACTCAGAGGCAGAAGTGTCTTGCCTATGCCTGTGCCGCCTGCTGGCGACTTCGAGCTCCAATGGTTGTCTGAGAGGCCCCCGGAGGGTCTCGGACTTCGGCTGATAGTTGTTGCCTCTGTGCGGTGGCCATGCAGAAGACGATTCCAACCCTGAAGCCGTGCGCTGGTCTTCCCAGAGGAGGAGCATCAACGGGAGGAGGGGGAGGAGGAGAAGGAGGAGGAGGAAGAGGAGGAGGAGGAGGAGGAGGAAGAGGAGGAGAAGGAGGAGGAGGAGGCGGGGGACAGACAGGATGGTGATGTGGAAGGTTGGAGAGCAGCAGCAGCAGGAGTTGCTGTAGAAAGGGGGAGGATGGAGGGGAGGAGGAGGAGAAGGACGGGAAGGACGAGGAGGCAGAGGAGGAGGATGAGGACGAGGAGGAGAAGGAGGACGACGACGAGGACGAGGACGGGGACGAGGAAGAGTAAGACGAGGATTGGGAGGGAAAAGGGAGGAGGTCCAGCAGGAGCAGCACGGGCAGCAGCAGGAGAGACGGCAAGGGCAGCGGGAGAGGCAGGAGTCGGAGCAGGGCGGCGGGTGGGCATCCGTGGCTCTCGCCAGATACCAACAAGCTGCTGCTCACGTCGGCGGATGGTGGTGGCGCTTCTGCGTCGTGGTGGCCTTTACTGTGGGGCCCTCGGCATCGGGCAGGAGGAGGGGGAGGGACGAGGAGTGACTCTCTGGTTGCACGCGGACCACCTCGCCACCGTGCCTGGGTCGTGGACTAGAGGCCGCTTTGACGTTTCTTGGGGCATCTTCGGGGCCTCTTGGAGGCCTCGTGGGGCCGTCCTGTCGGGCAGGCGGAGGGGAGGAGGACGAGGGGAAATTATTCGGAGACTGAGTGCTCAGGGCTGCACCGCACACTCGCGCGCTAGAGCAGAGCGGGCCGAAGGCAGAAAGGGCTGGCGCCGCTCGGTGCCACGCCTCCTGCTCTGCACGCCGCGGGAGCTTCACGGGGCAGTGCCCCCACCCACATGCCCGTATTGACCGATGGCCCTCGGCCAGCGCCCGACTCCTCCGCCAGGGGACCACGGGCCCCGCCTGGACTAAGCGCCACGACTCCGAGCGCAGGGCACGCGAAGTGACGAGCTGGGCCACCGGGCCCGCGCACAGCCCGCGGCCCGAGAACCAGGCACGTGCCCGCACTTCAAGCCGCCTGCGGCGAAGAGGCACCGCATTCACCGCGCGCGTCTCGCCAGGGATGGAACGCTTGGGAGGAGCCTGTTTCTTTTCTTGCTTGGGCCACAACGCGCATTTTTGCCCCCTCCCCCCCCCCTATAGCGTAACGCTCGGGCCCCCAGTGCGCCCCTGGCACTGCCACCGTGCGCATGGGGATCCGCATAGAATAGGGATCCGCATAGGCATCCGCACAGAAATCCGCATCGGGATCCGCATGGGGATCGCATAGAGATATCCATCGGGATCTGCATAGGGATCCGCATCGGGATTCCTAAGGATTCTTTTATAAATCCGCATAGGGATCTGCACAGGGATCCGCGTACATGGGGATCCGCGTGGGGATTCGCATAGGGATCCCCAGAGGCATCCGCATAGGGATCCGCATAGGGATCCGCATGGCAATTCGCATAGGCATCCGCGTAGGGATCCGCATAGGGATCCGGACAGGCATCCGCGTAGGGATCCGCATAGGGATGCGCAAAGGGATCCCCAGAGGGGTCCTCATCGGGATCCGCACAGAGATCCGCATAGGGGCGGTGGTCGCGGGCAAGTTGCTGTGCTCTCAGGCACTTGTGGCGGTCGTAGGAGGAAGACCACAAGGAGGAGAAGGACGACGACGACGACGAGGAGGTAAATGAGCATACCTCTTAAACAGCACGTGGAGGCAACGACGCCTTCGTAGGCATGAGCTCGCCACAACTCCTCGTCGCTCATCGTTGTCGGTCGTCGTCGTCGTCGCTCGACGTCGTCGTCGTTGTCGTCGTTGTCGTCGACGCTCCTCACCGTCGGTCGTCGTCGCTCGTCGTCGTCGTCGTCGTCGTCATCGTCGTCGTCATCGTCGTCGCTCATCGTCGTCGTCGCTCGTCGTCGTTGTCGTCGTTGTCGTCGTCGTCATCCTCGTCGTCGGCGTCGTTGTCGTCGGTCGTCATCGGTCGCGGTCGCTCGTCGTTGTCAAACACCTTTGAATGCTTGCGGGGGCCTCTGGATGCCTTCGGATGACCTCCGGAAGGCCTCTGGATGTTTCCAGAGGCCTCAGAAGGCCTACGGAGGCCTCGGGAACCTCCAGAGACCTCCCGAGGCGTCGCTCGTCGTCGTCGTCATCGTCGTCGCTCCTCGTCGTCGTCGTCGTGGTCGCTCGTCGTCGTCGTCGTCGCTCCTCACCGTCGGTCGGTCGGTCGTCGTTGTCGTCGTCGTCGCCGTGATCGCTCGTCGTCGTTGTTGTCGTCGTCGTCGCTCGTCGTCGTCGCTGGTTTTCGCTCGTCGTCGTCGTCGTCGTCATCGTCGTTGTCGTTGTTGTTGCCGTCGTCGTCGTCTTCGTCGTGGTCGTGGTCGCTCGTCGTCGTCCTCGTCGTGCTCGTCGCTCGTCGTCGTCGCGCGCGCGGACGTTGTGGTGGCGCCGGAACCGCACGGCGGGGGGGGGGGCGTTACGTTATACCCCCACCCACCCCCCACCCACCCCGTAAGGCCCGTTATCGCAGCGATACAGAGATGCGCTCGAGGAGGAGCAAGAGGGGGGAACTGTAAATCGTTCCACCCACAGCGCGGTTAATTACCCTGCGATCTGCAGACCAGGCGCCGAATTCCCACCTTACCGGCCAGTTCGGGCGTGCACATGCCTTGCTCAATCATACCGTCGCAGATCTCGACTCGTTTTTCCTGCGGCGTACGGGCGCTGCATTCAGAATTTGGCGCTCTGTCCTTCAGGCGTGGCTGCGATGGCCAGCGACCTTCCTTTGTGCTAGACGCCGTAGCCGCCACAGCTGCCCAGGATGAGGATACGCTGTTTCGTCGTCGTCGTCGTTGTCGTCGTCGTCGTCGCTCGTCGTCGTCGTCGTCGTGCGCGCGGAAGTCGTGGTGGCGACAGAATCGCACGGCGGGGGGGGTCGTTACGTTCTACCCCCCACCCCACCCCATAACGCCCGTTATCGCTGCGAGAAAACAAATTCGATCGAGGAACAGCAAGAGTGGGAAATTGTAGATTGATTGTTCCGCCCGCAGCGCGACTAATTACCCTGCACTCTGCAGACCAGGCGCCGAATTCCCACCTTGACTGCCAGCTCGGACGCGCGCACGCCTTGCTCAATCATACCGTCGCAGATCTCGACTCGCTGTCACTGCGGCGAAGGGGCGCTGCATTCAGCATTGAGTGCTCTGTCCTTCGGGCGTGGCTGCGATGGCCAGTGATCGTCCTCTGTGTTAGACGACGTAGCCGCCACAGATGCCCAGGATGAGGATACGTCATCGTCGTCGTCGTCGTCGTCGCTCGTCGTCGTCGTGCGCGCGGACGTCGTGGTGGCGCCGACACCGCACGGCGGGGGGGGGTCGTTACGTTATACTCGCCCCCCACTCCCCCATAACGACGGTTATCGCTGCGAATAAAATGCGATCGAGTAGCAGCAAGAGGGGGAAACTGTATATTGTTCCGCCCGCAGCGCGACTAATCACCCTGCACTCTGCAGACCAGGCGCCGAATTCCCACCTTGCCTGCCAGCTCGGTTGCGCACACGCCTTGCTCAATCATACCGTCGCAGAAAGCTCGACTCACTGTCACTGCGTCGAAGGGGCGCTGCATTCATTATTTAGCGTTCTGTCCTTCGGGCGTGGCTGCGATGGCCAGCGATCTTCCTCTGTGTTAGACGCCGTAGCCGCCACAGATGCCCAGGATGACGATACGCTGTTTCGTCGTCGTCGTCGCTCGTCGTCGTCGCGCTCGCAGACGTTCAGGTGGCGCCGACACCGCACGGCGGGGGGGCGGTCGTTACGTTATACCCGCCCCCCACTCCCCCATAATGCCCGTTATCGCTGCGAATAAAATGCGATCGAGGAACAACAAGAATAACACACACACACACACATATATATATATATATACATATATATATGTACATATTGTTCCGCCCGCAGCGCGGCTAATTTCCCTGCACGCTGCAGACCAGGCGCCAAAGTCCCACCTTGCCTGCCAGCTCGGGCGCGCACACGCCTTGCTCAATCATACCGTCGCAGAAATCTCGACTCGCTGTTCCTGCGGCGAAGGGGCGCTGCAGTCAGCATTTGGCGCTCTGTCCTTCGGGCGTGGCTGCGATGGCCAGCGATCGTCCTCTCTGCTGGCCGTCGTGGCCGCCCCAGCTGCCCAGGACGAGGATAGACGCTGCTCCAGAGCTTTCCGTAGCGCTCTCGCCGAGCGCTCCAGACCGCGCTGCAGCGGCCGCGGAGCCCGAGCCATGCTTCACACCCGCCAGTTCCCTCCTCCCTCCTCCCTCCTCCCTCCTCCCTCCCGTTCGGGAGCCTTGAGACGGGGGTCAGTGCAAACGGGGCTCAGCCAGAGCGCCCGATCTTGCAGGCTCCTGCAGGGCCAGGGTCGCACTGGCCCGGGCTTGGGTGCAGGATCCTGCAGGATCCTGCAGGATCTTGCAGGATCCTGCGCATCGGCCCGGGTCTGGGTGCAGGATCTTGCAGGATTCTGCAAGGTTTGACTGACCCGGGTCTGGATTGACCCTGGTCAGGACATCCCCGATGTTCGTCCTCATCCGAAGTTGTCCTCACCCTGCCTTCGTCTCAAGCCACGGTCGCCGTCTTTGAATTCAAACACCAATTTTTCATTCAAAAACCAGTTTTTTTGAATTCAAAAACCAGCTTTGAATTCAAAAACCATGTTTCTGAATTCAAAAAAAGCTTTTGGAATTCAAAAACAAGTTTTCTGAATTCGAAGTCCAGATTTTTGAAGTCCAACTTCAAAAAGTGGAATTCAAATACTAGTTTATTGAATTAAAAACCAGTCGATTGAATTCAAAAGCCAGTTTTCTAATTCAAAACCAGTTTTTCAATCCAAAAACCATTGTTTTGAATTCAGAACCAGCTTTTTGAATCCCCAAAACCAATGTTTTGGAATTCAAGAACCAGTCTTTCGAACTCCGAAACCAGTCCTTTGAATTCAAAAACAAGTTGCTTGAATTCAAAACCAAGTTTTGTTATATAAATAACCAGCTGATTGAAATCCAAAAAAACAAAACAAGTTGTTGAATTCATTTGAGTCCGAAAACCAGTTTTTTGAATCCAAAACCCAGTTTTTCCAACTCGAAAGCCGGCTTGTTTAATTCCAAAAACCAGTTTTTGAATTCAAAGGAATTCAACATCAATTTTTTTTGAATACAAATTCCAGCTTGTCGAATTAAAATACCAGCTTTTCTATTTTTCACAAACCAGCTTTCTGTTAGAAAACCAGTTTAAAGAATTCAAAAGCCCGCTTTATGAATTTCAAAAAAAAATGGATTCAAACACCGGCTCTTTGATCTTCAAAACAAGTTTCTTGAAATCAAGAACCAGTTATTCAAAGCCCAGTCTTCGATTTTAAAGCCAGTCTTTTTAAAATTGACAACCGGCATTCTAAAGTCCCAAACCAAGGTTTTTTAATTCCAAGAGCCCGTCTTTTCAACTCAAAAACCAGCGATCTGAATTCAAAGCCCCGTTTTTTGAAGTACGGCTCCCGCCGCAGGCCACACCCTGCGGCCAGCGCACGGGTCGGCGGCGGCCTCGCCACCACCCACGGCAGCAGAGGGCCCGCGCGGAGGCGGCGTCCGAGCATCGGAGGAGGAGAAGGTACACACTGCTCGTTTCTAAGTCTTCGAAAGTCCTTTGATTTTTATTCGGGGGGGCAAGATCCTCTCATTTCTAGTTGTTCTATCCTGGGCCTCTTCCAGGCCACTAGGGGGCCAGGAACAGTCAGAAACGGGCACAATCGAAAATGAGCACGATGAGAAAGGAACGACGTGTACCCATACCTCTACCCTCCCCTCGTTTTCCCCTTGTTGGGCCTCCTGGGCGGCCCTCGTCATGCTGCTGGCCCGGCCGGTGCCCGTCGCGACGGGCAGCCTGACGTACCCCGAGTCACAGCTCTGGCCGCCGTCGCCATCGCTGGTGGACTGCTGGGACGAGGGGAGATGAGGGAAGGAGCAGTGGAGGATGAGGAGGGCGGGGGATCAAGAGAAGGGAGGACAGTGGAGGGAGAAGGCTGCGTCATCTGCCTCCTCCCCCATGCTCCTGCTAGCTCCTGAGTTTGTTTACGTCGCGGTTCAGTCTCACTTCAGCGCCTGAGGTTGTCGGCCCTGAGGGTGTTTTGTGAACAGATGTGATCGGACTCGAGCATACACAGAACATAAACCGCTAAATAATGAAAGCCGTGGTTCGGTTCGTCACGTTCGGTTCGACCAGTTCGGTGTTGTTCTTCCCGACGGCTCCATTTCGGCCGGTTCGGTTCGGCCACTTCGAATCGATACAGAGACGATCTCGGTCAGCCCCATTTCGATTCGTTTCGATTCCAGGCGGGCCAGTTCGGCGGCCCAAACGGAAACGTGTTGCAGGGAGGGAGGCGAGGCAGGAGGAGGGGGAGGAGGAGGAGGAGGAGGAGGAGGAGGAGGAGGAGAAAGAGGAGGAGGAGAAGAGGAGGAGGAGGAGGAGAAGGAGGAGGAGGACCAGTGTAAACCCAAGAGTCATCAACGATGTTGGAATAAACCCTCCCTCCAGGCTCCATCTTCAAAGGCCCCTGTAACAGTTCACTTCCACAAGGGGGAACTGCTTCGTTCGAAGACAACCGTTTCAAGATCCTGGAGCATGCCAGAGTATTGCTCTCGGGATTCCAACGCCACGAATCAACCTGACTGTTGTCTTGACGATCCTGAACCGTGTCAGAAAGCCGTCCCTGGAACTTCAGCGCCGCAAATCAAGGTAACTGTTGCACCCTCCTAATCCCGAATCCTTCCAAAACGCCATGTCTGGTACGTTGATCACGGGCATCCGTAAAACTTCTGCAATTGTTTAGAACGAATGTGTGCGGCGCGGCGCGAAGGCGAGAGCCACATTTTGAAAAGGAACCGCCCTCAGTCCGTGAGGTCCATACAAATGTTTATAACGAATGCGCGCAGCGCTAATGCGAGAGCCACCTTTTTGCAAACGACACGCCCTCAATCCGTGAAGCTCTTGCAAATATTTCGAATGTGCGCGGCGCTGAGGCGAGAGAGCCACATGTTGAAAACGACCCGCCCTCAACCCGTGAAGTTCTTGCAAATGTTTAAGACGAGTGTGCGCGGCGCTAAAGCGAGAACCACATATTGCAAACCACCCGTCCTCAATCTTTGAAACTGCATGTTGTAAGTTTTTCAGTTTCAAGGTCATAGAAGGAAGTCTCAGGCGAAACGCCCAGCCCGCCCTGAAAAACTGGCCTCGGGTTGCGACAGGGAGGAGCTACTTATATGGAAAAGGAACGGAGGAGGAGGAGGAGGAGGAGGAGGAAGAGCAAGAGGAGGAGGAGGAGGAGGAGGAGGAGGAGGAGGAGGAGGGCGAGGGGGAGGATGGGGGAGGGGAGGAGGACGACGAGCACGAGGAGGAATAGGTGGGCGACGACGACCAGAGCCGGCCCCGGAGGGTTCCCCCGGCACCCCCTGGTGCAGGCAACCCCCGGCACCCGGCGCCGGCACCCCCCGTGCTGGCGCCCCCCGGCAATGGGGAGTGCCGGCCCCGGCCCCAGCGTGGCACCCGGCGGTGCGGCCAGCACCAGGGGGTGCCAGCACCAGGGGGGGGCGGTCAGCTGACTGCGTTGGTGGGGTGGTCACACAAAAAGGGCCCTCTGCCCGCGCGCGGGGGGCCGCGCGGTTCGGTTCGGCTGGTTCGGTTCCGCCCGTTCTCGGCCGGTTCGGTTCGCATGGCTGGCCAGTTCGGTTCGGCCCCTCGGGTTAGGCTGGTGCGGTTCGACTGGTTCGGTTCGCACGGCGGTTCGGTTCGGGTCGGCCAGGCGGTTCGGTTCGGCCAGCTCGGTTCCTGACTTGGTTCTCGATTCTCGGTTCGGTTCGCGACCATCAGGCTAAATCAGCGAGTGCAAACCTAAACTATCCGAAGGACCTATCCCTTGCGCGAGCGCGCGAGGGAACACATGTCCCCCTCTGACGCGTCCAAGGTTCGGCTTCTTGATCCTCGCTTGCTGTGCAGGCTTCTGTGTCTTCGCGTACCTCTCCGTGCAGAAGTCGAAAGCCGCGGAGAGGCAGACGAGGAGACCCCCGCCGCGTCATCAACGCCATCTGTACGCGCGAAGTCATTCTCCTCATCCCTCCTCCTCCTCATTCCGCTCCCTACTCCATATGATTTGGTGATGGCGGAAATCCTGGAAATCCCATACCCTCCTCTACATCCTCCAGATCCGCCTCCTCACCCTCCTCATTATCACTCATCATCATCCTCATCATCATCATCATCATCATCATCATCATCACGATCACCATCACCACCACCACCACCACAACCACAACCACAACCACAACCACTATGGTTACCGTCGTCGCCGCCCCCACTATCATCACCATCATCATCACCATCATCATCAGCATCATCGTCATCATCAGCATCATCACTATCATCATCATCATCCTCCTCGTCCTCCTCCGCATGGGCATCGTTATCATCATCGTCATCAGCCTCATCATTCTCATCATCATCAACATCAGCCGTATCATCATCAGCAGCATCATCATCATAATCAGCATCCTCGTCCTCATCATCATCATCATCATCATCATCATCATCAGCATCATCACCACCACCACCACCATCATCATCATCAGCAGCATCATCATCGTCAGCAGCAGCATCATCACCCGCTTCCCCCTCCTCCCACTCCCTCCACCCTATCCCTCCCCTTCACCTCCTCCTCCCTACTTCCCGCGGTCGTTACGAAGTTCACTCGGTTCCCAACCAAATCTCGTCTCCTCCCTCATCCTCCTCTTCCTACTCCTCCTCCTCGTCCTCCTCCTTCCTCCTCTTCCTCCGACCGCGACGCGCGACCTAGGAGCTCTGTGGATGGGTGTCAGCGCTACCCCCCAGTGCTTCGCACTGGCCCCCCTGGAATGACCGCTGCACAGCACCTGGCCAGAGCGCCGAGTCGCCAAGCAGCGGCCGCCCCCGCGGGGGGAGAGTAGCGCCGGCTGGGGCCTACAGTCCGCCGTGCACGGGAGCGCGTAGCCGACCCACAGGAAGCGCCAGGGCTCCGCGAGCCCAGCCCCCCGCCTTGCTGAGATGTTCGAGACAAGTTTTGGTGAGTACTGCTCGTTCACGTTGATCCAGCCAAACTTGCAACTTGAGCTAAAACAGAACTTCGCACAACTCTGAGGGACTGGGGGACGGGAAGGGATCGGGGAGAAGGGAGAAGGGATAGGGGGACTGAGAGACTGGGGGACTGGGGAATGGAAGAAGGGATCGGGGACTGGGGGACCGGGGAGAAGGGAGAATTCTTACTTCCTACCTCCTGGGGATCAGGGATCGGGGAGGAGAGGTGATGCCCCCCTCTTTCCTGCTCCTCCCTCTCTCCTCATCCCCTTCTTTGGGGGGGGGACTCCGACGTAGGCGAGCGAGCGCCGTCGCGTCTTGATCCCCATCGTTCCTGCCCCCCTATCATCCCCCTCCCCCTCTTCCTCCTTCTCCTCATCCTCCTCATCCTCCTCCTCCTCCTCTTTCTCCCCGTGGCTCCCATGCCCGCGTGCAATGGATCACGTTTACCCGGTGATGCTGAAGCTGTTCGAGGGCACTATCATGGTGCCCAGCCTGAATGCCAGCGGCTTCGCATTTCTGCCGAAGGGCTCGCCCGAGGAGGGCCGCAGCGACTTAGTGGACTGCATTCGCCAGCCTCACCAGACCAGGCCGCTGAGCCTCAAGAACCAGGACTCGAAGGCCATCGCCTCGGCCATCAACTGGAATCTCAAGCGCGTGGCCGAGCGCGCCACCGACGAGGTCCAGCAAGGCTTCATCTCGGGGCGGAATTTCATCAAACACATCCTTGCCATGGACACAGAATGCCGGATCGCTTCAATGGATCCCGGGGCCGCGGCGAACCATCCAGTTTTTATTAGCTTTGATTTCTCGTCGGCTTTCGCGAGCCTGAACAGAACTTACCTGAGCAAAGTGTTGGAGCGTTTCAAAATTCCTCTCGGATACAGGCATGCGATTGCCGCATTGTACTCCAGCATGGTAGGATATGTCAAAGTAGGAGGCAAACGCGCGAGTGAGATCCCAATCCTCTCGGGCGTTGCCCAGGGATGCCCTCTCAGTGGCACGTTGTGGGCGCTTGGACTCGACCCCTTCCTTCGCCTCTTCTCTCGGGAGCTTCCCACTCACCAGCTTGGTTCTCTCGGAGCCTGCGCGGATGACATCGGCATGGTCCTCCGTGCCTTGCAGACGGTTCGAGTCCTTGAGTCCCATTTTCTCCGGCTGCGGCAGGTTTCGGCATTATCTCTGCAGGCCGTCAAGTGCGTCATCGTTCCATTGTGGGCTGACCTTACAGCTGAGGTCAAATCCGTTGTCCAGGCTGAGCTCTCTTTGTGTGCCCCCAGCTGGTCTCAATTTCTGGTCGCACCTAAAGCTAAATATCTGGGAACCCTACAGGGACCAGGTGCGACCCTCGATAATGAATGGGCTATCCCGTTCATGAAGTGGCGCAGCAGATGCATTGAGCTCGGTGCTCTTGCCTCTTCCGCCGACGTCTCTGCCAGATTGTACAACTCGTCGGTTCTGTCCTGCACGTCTTATGTGGCGCAGTTTTACCCCATTAGCGACACCACGCGGAAGAATGAGCTGTGGGGCCTGCACAAATCGTTGCGCCTTCCTCCAAACTCCTTCGCTCTCTTTGGGTTCCTCTCTCTTGGCTCCTGGTCCCCTTCCCCTGTCCCTTCTTCGCTCCTGTCCTCTGCCCTCGCTTGTGCCTGGCGCTGCGCTTCACTCACGCTCGACTCTCTCTGGGGCCCCTCCTTCGCCGTCTAAGGGACGCCGCGGAGGCCTCAAGTGCCGCCGGGGGCCTCGGAGCAGTCGACCTCGTACAAGGTAGCTGGTGTGCTCCGTGCTGGCAGCGCCGCCAGGCGATTGTCCAATACTATGCGCAACTTTGCTCCGCCATGCCGATGTCGCACCCCCCCCTCTCTTCTGTGCAGCTTCGCCTCGCCCAGCGCCGTGCACGAATCGCCGTGCGCGAGGCCACCCGGGAGGGTCGTCGGCCCAAGATTCAAGGCCTCTATGCGCGCACCCTTGCGAGTCTTGCCTATCCCGATAAGCTTGAGCCCCTAATTCGGCGGCGCCTGCGGTCCTGGTTCGATTGTCCTGCCCCCCGAAACATGCGGGTTCGATGGGACCTGGTGCGGGAAATCCTGCGCCGGGCCCCTCCGAGCATTCGCTGGCCGTACCTCAAGGCGATTTCGGGGGGATGGACCACCACGGGCCGAATGCACGTTACAGATACTTTATGGAGCTGTGTTTTCGGATGTTCGCACCCCGATAGCATAGCACACTATTCAAAGTGCCCCCGCCTCACTCACCTCGTTTGTCGTCCTCGTGATGTCGTCTCGCCGTGTCCCCTTCTCCGCCTCGGTCTTGGTCTCCCTACGCAATATCCGGCATTTGACCTCACCCGGGAGAATGCTATTTTAGCAACGGCTCTCAGTTTCTATATCTACCACGTTGCCAAAGAGATGGCTTCGCATCAAGACGGACGCCCTTCAACTCTCCCGCAGCAGCTCGATGCTTTGAAAGCGGCAATGGCCAAAATGCCAAGCAATTCCTCGATTCTACCCCCTCCGCCCAATGCGGCTAGGCCATACAGCTGGCTCAGGCCGAGGCGTCGAGGCTGAGCTCGACCGACTCGCTGAAGCTACTGGCGCTCCTCCTCTTTCTCCCCCTCCTCCTCCCCATCCTCCTCCCCCTCCTGCTCCTTCTGCTCATCCTCATCCGTTTGCTCCTCCCCTTCTTTTTCCTGCCCCTTGTCCTGCCCCGTCCTCCCCGACTGCGCGCGGGATCGCGCGCGGGAGAGGTGGTGGAGGAGGAGAAGGAGGAGGAGGAGGAGGAGGAGGAGGAGGAGGAGGAGGAGGAGGAGGAGCGGCTTGGCCTGGCCGGCCCGCCTCTTCGGATACCTGCTGGGGAAGGCCGAGGACCGGCTTTTGTCAGACATGCGCCCCCTTTCCCGGATGTCGGGGCGGCGGAAACTGCTCACACAGCCCGTTTTCGCCTGGCGGCGGGCCTTGGGACCATCGCAGAGCGATCGGACTCGAGAAGCGCAGCAGAAAGATCGGATCGTTACGGCTTCGATCGTGATGTTTCGCGACGTTGCACTGTTCTCCAGGACTTCCAGTCCGGTCTGGCCAGATGCTCCGTGCTCGCGCGCCCTCCATAGACGTTCGTTTGGGACGGCTCCGGTCGGACGCGCGCCCTGCGGGGGGCCCCAAGCGGTGCGGTGTTCACACCGATTTAGCGTAGATCAGCTTCGATTACCGTCGACCAGCGTCGATTAGCGTCGACTCGCAGGAGCCAACGAGATTGTATGGTACAGTAGGCTCCCATGGGTCGCCGCAGAAGTGGGGATTCGAGGTGACCGCACGGTTCTGGGACCTGGGCGGGTCTCCGCGGACGTCTCGGGCGGCTGGGGCCTCCAGGGTCCCCGCACCGTGCGGCGACGGACCGCGCGGTGAGGTGTCCTTCGGGATTCCGAGGTCACCGCACGGTATGTTACCGCACGGGCTTGGGACCCCCAGCCCGTGGCCGGGTGCTCCCGTGCGCGCGCTCGCGCCGTCATTGGACGTTCGTTTGGGGGGCCTTCCTGGTGCCCATCGGACGGGTCTGTTCCACTCTCGACGACGTGCTGCTCCCGCCCCCCGCAGGGCCACGAAGATCAAGGCCGGCATGCTGGACGAGGAGGGCGCCCACAGCTCTGAGGATGGCTGCTCGCCTGTTGCTGCTCCTGCCGCTGCACCTCCTTCCTCTTCCTCCTCGAGGTCTGGGCGTCGTATGTAGGGCCGCCCCTACACCAACGCGAATCGAGTAGATCAAGAATACGTTTAGACGACGGCAAGACGCCGAAGTAAGAACCCTGTCCAAGCTGAGGAAGTCTCAGCTGGTGGTAGGGTGACGTTTTCCATCGCTTCGCGATAGGTCCATTCCATTCCATTCCACACCCTAGCGCTGTGAAAGAGCCCGCCCGACTTGCATTATGGTCCCGTTTGGGGCCATGGGATGGTCACGGATCTGCCGTGCTCTAAAGATCAAGATTGAAGATGGAGTCGAACGCTCGGGTCATACAACGAAGCACGTTTTGTCATCACGTCGGATGTCGGGCTTCTCACAGTTCGGCTCACACCGAAGGAGTTCCCGCGCCGAGCACGGACGTCACCTAGAGGGACAAATGCGCAAACACGAGCGTAACGAAATCAGAGGAGCATCGGGGCACGGCCGTTGGGCCAGGGCCCCCGATCGAAATCCAGAGCGAGATGGTCATGCTGGATCGGAGCGAAAGTTACGTGACGGGAAGCGGCTACATCGGGATTCATCACTTCTCTTGTATCATCCTTTCTTGCCCTTCCTCTTCCTCTTCCTCTTCCTCCTCATCTTTCTCCTCCTCCTCCTCCTTCTCCTCCTCCTCCTCCTCCTCCTCCTCCTCCTCCTCTTGCTCAACTACTCCCGCATCCCCCATCGTTGCCCGAGGGGGGTCCAGGGGATGGGGTGGTGTTACTCTATTGTTTGCCAGTCTTCACAGGGAGGCCGAGGCAGGTTTGCGTCGTGGCGATGCTCAGGAACTGCGGTGTTCATATGCGCGGCGGCGTTCGCAGGCATTGCGGTGTTCGGTTCGTGGGCATGGCGGTGGTCGCAGGCGCTGCGGTGCCCAGCCTGGAGGCCATGTTGATGTGCTCGCGCGTGTTGTTGCGGTTTTCGCACGAGCTAGCGCGGCGGCGATGGCAGGCGCTGCGGCGCCCACGCCCCCCCGGCAAGTATAGGGGTGTTCCTGGTGGACGAACCAGCGCTTCTCGTTCCAAAACGTTGTGCTAGAAATGTTCGTCTGCACGAACCCCGCAATGGGGTGAA
Organism: Prorocentrum cordatum; assembly: GCA_963575745.1. Classification (NCBI taxonomy): domain Eukaryota; class Dinophyceae; order Prorocentrales; family Prorocentraceae; genus Prorocentrum; species Prorocentrum cordatum. The sequence continues at coordinate 36,931 of CAUYUJ010020652.1, read as the reverse complement.
GGCACGGTGCCGACGGAGTCAATAATACGTTACAAGTCTGACGCAAAGGAATTGAATGTTTCCGCCTGGCCCGCCCGTTCCAGATGTTCGGGCCAATGGAGTTGTAAATCCTCGCGCTTCTGTTGGTGTGCTTCCCCCTGCTGTCGGTTGTTCTCCGTCCTCCCCTTCCTCGTTCTGCTTTGGCTGGTGCCGTTTGGTGGCCGCAAGTGCACTGTGGTTCTCTTAGGCTCAGCGTGGTGGTCACAGGCACCTGCGGTGCTCGCAGGCGCATTGCTAGTGTTCGTAGGCGCATTGTGGTCCTCGTAAGCTATTATGGCGTTGATAGGGTCCCGCTGTAGTGTTTGCTAGCGTTTGTGGTACTCCCTGGCACATTGCGGGTGCTCGCAGGCACAGTGTGGCGTTCGCAGGCACTTGCGGGACATGTATGGGCCAGCATACCTTTGTGCTTGCATGCGCGCGGCCTTCGCAGACTATTGTGGTACTGGCAGTGTCTCGCTCACCTCGCGGTGTAGGGGTCGCAAGTGCTTTGTGGTGCTCTCGGACATGTTGCGGCGGTCGCAGATTATCGTGGTGGAACACATGCGCACAGATGTTGCTGGATGCCACGTGGCGGCCTCAGGGTATTGTGGCTTTGACAGGGTCTGGTATTATGCTATGTTGCATGCAGTGGCGCCCGAAAATTATTGCGGTATTGGCAGGTTCTTTGCTGGTGGGTTGTGACGACAGCAGGACGCATCTGCGATGTGGCGAGCGCAAGCATGCGCTTCAAGTGCGCACGGACCCGCGCGCGAATGTACATTGGCCGGTGGTGCGCGGAGGCAAATGTACAGGTGCCCACAGAAAAAAAAGGCATGTTATCGATTTGCACCCCACCCTCTACCCCATAGATAACTCAGGGGATCGCCGAAAACTCAAAGCACTCTCAAGATTGCCGCCTGAAATGAGTGTTAGCATTCTTGCGGCCATGCAGTACAACCAAGACGCTAAACACTTTGGGCTGAGAATGGGCTCTGGTTTTCTGGCCTTTCCGTAGTTCGAGATCGGAGAATCCAGTCGTGGCCGAGGCTCGCCGTGGCAAGAACAAATCTCCGTTCTTTATTCAGCGTCCTCACGACCATTGCATGTGTTGTATTACTGCGGCGTTTTTGCGGCCACTGAGTACGCCTTGACGTACTGCTCCAGTCACTTCTCCGCCAAACGTCATGGACCGAGCCAAGCGCCTTCACCACCATGCGCTTTTACGTGCCAGCGAAAACGTAACCGAGCCCGTACGAGCCCCAGGCCTGCCTGCATTGGCTCGCACGGGGCGTGCCGAGTTGGAACTCCGTCCTCCCAGGTGGGCCATCCTCTGCACGTCATCGCGTCGCTTTTCTGGAAGGAGCAACTTCATAGACGTTTTCGGCGGCGGCGGGGCAGAGTTGGCTGCACCAGCGAAAGAGCTAGACGGGGGCTCCAGGAAGCGAATTGGGCCACCTTGGCGGAGCCTCTGGCGCCGCCCCGCGTCTTGGACACGGGTCCAGCGCCAATCCAAGAAATCGTTGCGGAGCATCGGAAGGTCATGCTTCTGCGGTTGATTGAGATTCGATGTTTTTTTTGTTCGGCATCGGCGTCTTCTTCGTCTTCCTCCTTCCTCCTTCTCCTGGCCTGCATCAGGGTCTGATTGGGACCTGGACGATCTGAGAACTCGCCCGCGCGCTTACTCACGGCGACTTGTTTTGCGACCGCCCTGGGCTAGGTCTTCCGCACCGCTGCTTCCGCTGGCCAACTCCTCGCCGAGTGCCCAGCTGTCAACGTCGACCAAGGTGGCACGATTGCGTCCGCCTCAGTGCCCGCGGAGGTGCCCCACCCAGCTGTGACACCATCATATGATGAGGTGCCACCTCAGTTGCCTCCCCTTCCTGCTCCCCCTTCCCCCACCACGCCTGGTCCTACGACCCCAGATGGTGTTCGTTCGTGCGTCGCCCACGCAGAAGGGGGTATCTGTACAACTGGCCCGAGGGTCAAGAACAGTACTAGCTTTGGAGTCGACTGCACGCAAGAATGACCCTTCGCCAGAGTGACCACTGGTGCGGGCCCAGAGGGGGTCGGGTGATTTTTCCTGAGGAGTGAGCTCGGCCTCGCGTCGGCACCCGCATCGCGCGATTGGGTTTGGGCCCACCCCTTGCAGTCGACAGCAAGGCACACGAAGGTACTCCTCCAGGAGGAGTACCTTCGCGGAGGAGGAGGAGGAGGAGGAGGAGGAGGAGGAGGAGGAGGAGGAGGAGGAAGAGGAAGAGGAGGAGAGGAGGAGGAGGAGGAGGAGGAGGAGGAAGAGGAGAGGAGGAGGAGGAGGAGGAGGAGGAGGAGGAGGAGGAGGAGAGGAGGAGGAGGAGGAGGGAGGAGGAGGAGGAGAGGAGGAGTGCCGTCGCGTTCTTCGCGTCTGGGCTCTCCGCCTCGTGGGGTGCCTCGCCCCGGGCGTCTCCACGGGGACGCCGTCCCTCGGCGATGGGGCACACGCTCTTGGCCCGCGCCTTCGTGGCCAGAGTTCGACTGCAGTATATTGAGTCGGGCGGGTCACCATACAGGCGGATTTTGAACGAAAAAATATTTGTTCGTCCAAAATCAGTATTGTTCTATTAATCTTAAAATTAATCTTCCGTCATGTTTCGTCCAAAATCCGTCATTGTTCGTCCAAAATCCGTCCAACATTCTGGACGAAATATATGTTTACTATTGATTTTAAAAATTAATAGTCAACAAAATGTTCAAGAATAGTGACCTGCGCCTTCGTGGCAAAGATTCGATTGCAGTGTATAACGTCGGGCAGGTCCCCCATACAGGCGGCTTCTGGACGAAGAGATTCTAAACAGAGCCCAAGCAGATGCAAGCATAGCCCAAACGACGGGAACATCGTCCCCTGACCAGAGTCCAACTACATAGTGTAATTCCTTTCCAGGTTGTTGCTTCCATGGAGTGGAGGTGCGGCTCTTGCCGGCTGGACATTCCAGTGTGTACGGCTCCTGGGGCTTGGGGCTTCGTTGCGACGAAAAAAAATCGTCCCCTGACCATGTCTGCTGCTGCTTTTGAGTGGTCCTCCTTGGGAGGAACACGCCCGACTCGATGATAGCAGGCGCGGCAGATGAGATTCGTCCGCCCGCCAGCAGGTGCCCCGTGGGAGGGCGCCGTCTCCCTGCGGCCCTCGCGTGGGCCGTCGGCTCGCGACGAAGTTTTGGCTCGACCTCCTCCTCCTCCTCCTCCTCCTCCTCCTCCTCCTCCTCCTCGTCTTCCTTTTCCTCCTCCTCCTCCTCCTTCTCCTCCTCCTCCCCCGCCTCCTCGTCTTCCTTCTCCTCCTCCTCCTCCTCTTCCTCCTCCTCCTCCTCTTTTCCTCTTCCTCCGACGACGACGACGAAGGTGCCATGGCGCCAGCACCGCGGAGCGGACGTCGCTCGGAAAACGACAGGATGGGCCCGGAGAGTCCTGGAGCATGTCGTTCCGAATTTCGAGGTGAATTGCGTGCGGATTTTTTGTTGGGGGCCAGGAATGAAGACTAAAAAAACCACGCGACATTCACGTCGTGTTTCGCTTGTCGCTTCGGGCAAATCCACGCAGGGGTCCGCTGCAGCACGTCTGCAAGGCTGGTGCAATGAAAGCTGTGTATTGATCTCTCTTGGGGAACCTGTATTGTCATGTGCGCAAGCTCCGCGATGGTCAGGTTCGACGAAGTTGTGGAATCTGATTGGAACAAGATGCACTGTGGTGGCACGTCCCGGGGGGGAAGGGAGAAGGAGCAGGCCTTCTCAAAAGGCGGCGGGGTTTCTCAGAAGCCCCCGTGCCTTGTCAGAGCCTTCGGGAATGGCTTCGAAAATGTATCTGGAGGCCGGAGGCCTTCGGAGCCTTCGGAGGAGAAGGCCCACCGCTCTCTTATTCCCCCAGGGCGCGCCGCGGAGTTCTGCTGTGTGCGCATGCGTGATGAGTAGTTCGGGCCAGGTTCATGCAACTTGTGTGCCCCGCCATTGTTCCAATGTGGGAGCCCGAACATGTTATGTCCCATCACCGTTCGACACTTACGCCAACACTTAAGCCCAGATAGGGCATTAAATGGCTGAGCTGTACATGCAAGCTTCTCCTAGGGGCACCGAGTACCGAGCCTCCTTGGGCTCCCCCAAGAACCTGGTGAAAGCTATCTCTGGCAGTGGTGGCCACCCTGTTTCACTTTTTCAACATGCTTGATTTACGAATGCACCAGGATGCTGATCGTTCTGGCCGGGTGACGGGACTTTGCGACGACGACGACGAGCACACCATTGGACCCAATCGTGACATCCCATGGATTGGGATCTGATAGTCGACGTGTATGGCGAGCCCCGCTCACGCTCATCCCGATGATCTTTCCGGCGTCGACTCCAGGCACCACGACTTGCACGCATTCTGAAGGGCTCGATGCACGTCGGCCGACTTGCGTCCGCTGCAACCTGCAAGCCCGCGGCTCGCTCGTGATCGAGACTCGGGCCGCGCCAATGCATCGCGTGCTCGCAGACTACCCGTCATCGACCGCCCGTCCCTCTTCAGTCCTTTAGCTTCTAACATCCTCCCCTAGTGGCTCGTTTGTGCGACCAGGCGGGGGACCAGGTTGGTCTGTTGCGTCGCGTGAGGCGTATATGATCTTGCGCGTCCTCACACTCGCGGCCTAGACTGCGCTGGGCGTGCTCGTCTCGTTTCTGGCCCCGGGGATCGTGCCGAGAGCTCGTCCCCTTTCCCTCCCCAGAGCGACGACGTGATTGCCTCGGGCCTGCACCTCTGGACGATTTTTCCTGGGACCGGCCTCCCGATCCGGGCCGCTCCTGGACGGCCCAGGCGCCGAACGCAGCGAAGAATTTCTGGCGCGACCTTGTCGGGTCGCCAGAGGAGGAGGAGGAGGAGGAAGAGGAGGAGGAGGAGGAGGAGGAGGAGGAGGAGGAGAAGGAGGAAGAGGAGGAGGAGGAGAGGGAGGAGGAGGAGGAGGAGGAGGAGGAGGAGGAGGAGGAGGAGGCGGAGGAGGCGGAGGAGGAGGAGGAAGAGGAGGGAGGAGGAGGAGGAGGAGGAGGAGGAGGAGGAGGAGGAGGAGGGGAGAGGGAGGAGGAGGAGGAGGAGGAGGAGAGGGAGGAGGAGGAGGAGGAGGAGGAGGAGGAGGAGGAGGAGGAGGAGGAGGAGGAGGGGGAGGAGGAGGAGGAGGAGGAGGAGGGGCCTGGGGCCCTCCGTCGCTCCCCCCGACGAGGCCACCTCGCCGCCGCCGCCGCCCGCCCCCCGCGCCCAGGAGAGCACCGACGAGGAGCGGCGCACGAGTTTCCGCACCGGCGCGTGCGAGCCGCTCATGGGCAAGGAGCACTCTCGTTCTCTCTCTCTCTCTCTCTCTCTCTCCCTCTCTCGCATCTGCATCCTCCTCGCCCCCCCCCCCGCCACCCCGAGGAGGGCAGGAGAGAGAGCGGATCGGGGGCGAGGATCGAGGGCTGAGCTGCACTGCAGAGTCTCTGGCCCTCCTCGGGCTTCTGGGGGCCTCGTACGAGGAGGCTCCCAGTGTTTTCGATTGCTTAGGTGTGTGGGCGGTCCTGTGGCGTCCTGGGGGCTCCGGTTCCGCGGGTCAGCTCCCCTCTCTCGCCCCTCCCCTCTCACACCCCCTCCCTCCATCCATCCTTTCCTCTTCCCTCATCAGTCCTTCCCCCTCCCTCCCCCGTCCCTCTCCTCCATTGCCCATTTCTCCCTCCTGCCGCTGCTCCCCCTCCTCCCCCCCTCGTTTTTCCAACATGTCCACCACCTCCTTCCACCTCCCTCCTCGCCTCATCCCCTCATCCCTCATTCATCAATCCTCCTTTCTCTGCCTCCGCCGCCTCCTCTTTCTCCTCGTCGTCGTCCTCTTCCTTCTCATCCTCATCATCATCCTCGTCCTCACCCTCTTTATCCCCTCGCTCCCTCCTCCTCCTCCTCCTCCTCCTCCTCATCGTCTCCTCCTCTTCCTCCTCCTAATCCTCCTCCTCCTCCTCCCTCTCCTCCTCCTCCTCCTCCTCCTCTTCCTCTTTCTCTTTCTCCTCCTCCTCCTCCTCCTCCTCCTCCTCCTCCTCCTCCTCCTCCTCCTCCTCCATGTCTACACCATCCGCCTCCCTCTCCCTCCTGTTCAAACTACTCCACCTCAACGTCTTGCCCCTCACGCTCCTCCCAACTCGCTAGGCGTCTCCTACTCCCCTCCCCCTCCCCATTGCGCCAAGTGCTTGCCAGAGTCTCGGCTAGACGATCATGTGTTGCCGCGTCTCGGCCGCAAGGTGGTAGCGTTCCCGAGTAATGATGGTCCCGTGTTGTTCATTGGCATCCGTTGCAAGTATCTCTCCCCTGGGGGGGGGGCAGGATTTGTCCACTAGGGGGGGGCAGGATTTGTCTGCCCGAAGCTGGGCCAGCTGCTGTCGGCAATCTAGATGAAGCTCTAGTGGATCACCTCAAGCATACAACTTGTTGGCAGTGATTGTCAGCCTGTGTGGAGTGCATTCCGACCGTGCACCGTCTCCCCCCACGCCTTGCGGGGTGATATCCTCCCTTGCTCCGTCCGCTAGCTAACAATTATTCACTGCGTGGGGATCCCCATATGTGCATCTCCTTGCTGGCGCTCCCTTGGTGGTGGGACTCGGTGAGGACGAATCTGGATTTAAGTGTGACTGAGCTGCCTCTCTCTCTCTCTCTCTGCTCTCTCTGTCTCTCTCTCTCTCTCTCTCTCTGCCCTCTCTCTGTCTCTGCCTCTCTTTCCCTGCCTCTCTCTCTCTCTGCCTCTCTCTCTGCCTCTCTCTCTCTGCCTCTCTCTCTCTCTGCCTCTCTCTCTGTGCCTCTCTCTCTCTGCCTCTATCTCTGCTCTCTCTCTCTCTCTCTCTCCTCTCTCTCTTCTCTCTATTCTCTCTCTGCTCTCTCCTCTCTCTCTCACTCTCCCTCTCTCTCTCTCTCTCGCTCTTCTCTCTCTTCTCTTCTCTTCTTCTCTCTCTCTCTATCTCTCTCTCTCTCTCTCTCTTTCTCTCTCTATCTCTCTCTCTCTCTCTCTCTCTCTCTCTCTCTTTCGCTCTCTCGCTCTCTCTTGCTCTCTCTCGCTCTCTGTCGCTCTCTCTCGCTCTCTCTCTCTCTCTCGCTCTCACTCGCTCTCTCTCGCTCTCTCTCGCTCTCCCTCGCTCTCTCCCGCTCTCTCTCTCTCTCTCTCTCTGCTCTCTCTCTCTCTCTCGTCTCTCGCTCTCTCTCTCTCTCTCTATCTCTCTCTTCTCTTCTCTTCGCTTCTCTTCTCTCTCTCTCTCTCTCTCTCTCTCTCTCTCTCTCTCTATCTCTCTCTCTCTCTCTCTCTCTCTCTCTCTCTCTCTCTCTCTCTCTCTCTCTCTCTCTCTCTCTCTCTCTCTCTCTCTCTCTCTCTCTCTCTCTTCTCTCTCTCTCACTCTCTCTCTCTCTTCTATTCTCTATATCTCCTCCTCTCTCTCTTCTCTTCTTATCTCTTCTCTCTCTCTCACTCTCTCTCTCTCCTCTCTCTTCTCTCTCTCCCTCTCTCTCGCTGTCTCTCTTCCTCAACTCCCCCTCTCTCTCCTCTCTCTTTCTTCCTCTCCCCTCTTCTCGCTGCCTCTCTCTCTCTCTCTCCTCTCTTGCTCTCTCTTCTTCTCCCTCTCCTTTCTCTCCTTCTCTCTCTCTCTCTTCCTCTCTCTCTCGCTCTCCTCGCCTCTCCTCTCCCTCCTTCTCTCGCTCTCTCTCTCTCTCTCTCTTGCTCTCTCTCTCTCTCTCTCTCTTCTCTCCTCTCTTCTCTCTCTCTCTCTCTCTATCTTCCCTCCTCTCTCTCTCTCTCTATCTCTCTCTTCCTCGCTCTCTCTCTCTCTCTCTCTCGCTCGCTCGCTCGCTCGCTCTCTCTCTCTCTCTCTCTCTCTCTCTCTCGCTCGCGCTCGCGCTCGCGCTCGCGCTCGCGCTCGCGCTCGCGCTCGCGCGCTCTCTCTCTCTCTCTCTCGCTCTCTCCCGCTCTCTCTCTCTCTCTCTCTTTCTCTCTCTCTCTCTCTCTCTCTCCTCTCTGCTCTCTTCGCTACTGGCTTCTGACGGAGTCTGGGTTAGGTGAGCCTGAGTGTGGGTGAGTCTGAGTATGGGTACGTCTGTGTGTGCCTGACTCTGAAGAAATGAATCTGAGTGTGAGTGAGCTTGTGTATGAGTGAGTCTGGGTGCGAGTCTGAATCCCAATGGTGCCCCTGGCAGTGTCTGGCGACTAGGAGGCCCGGGTCGACTCCTCTTTGGGAAGCCAAAATGCTGCCCCTGGCAGCGTTTGGTGACTATGAAGCCCCTGGTGGACCCCCCCTGGGGCTCCCAAATGATGCCCCTGGCAGCGTTTTGTGACCATGAGGCTCTCAAGAGATACATGTTGGGGACGCCAAACGGCAATTCTAGCTGAGGCGTCCCACCAAAATCGGCGCGAACGGGCTCGTGAGATCAGCCAGGGTGGCTCCCCCTTGGGGCTCCCAAATGATGCCCCTGGCAGCGTTTTGTGACCATGAGGCTCTCAAGAGATACATGTTGGGGAGGCCAAACGGCAATTCTAGCTGAGCGTCCCACCAAAATCGGCGCGAACGGGCTCGTGAGATCAGCCAGGGTGGCTCCCCCTTGGGGCTCCCAAATGATGCCCCTGGCAGCGTTTTGCGACCATGAGGCTCTCAAGAGATACATGTTGGGGACGCCAAACGGCAATTCTAGCTGAGACGTCCCACCAAAATCGGCGCGAACGGGCTCGTGAGATCAGCCAGGGTGGCTCCCCCTTGGGGCTCCCAAATGATGCCCCTGGCAGCGTTTTGTGACCATGAGGCTCTCAAGAGATACATGTTGGGGAGGCCAAACGGCAATTCTAGCTGAGGACGTCCCACCAAAATCGGCGCGAACGGGCTCGTGAGATCAGCCAGGGTGGCTCCCCCTTGGGGCTCCCAAATGATGCCCCTGGCAGCGTTTTGCGACCATGAGGCTCTCAAGAGATACATGTTGGGGCGCCAAACGGCAATTCTAGCTGAGGCGTCCCACCAAAATCGGCGCGAACGGGCTCGTGAGATCAGCCAGGGTGGCTCCCCCTTGGGGCTCCCAAATGATGCCCCTGGCAGCGTTTTGTGATCATGAGAGAGTGTGAGTGTGAGTGAATGTGACTGTGAGTGAGTCTGAGTGAGAGCGAGTCTCATCTTATCTTATCGAGTCCTATATTATCTTACCTTTATTACCCTCTATCTTATCTTAGCTTGTAATCTCTTATCTTGTCTTAACTTATCGTATATCAACTCATCTTATCGCATCATATCTTGTCTTATCTTATTACTCCATAGGCTGTCTTATCTTATATATTACCCTGCCTTATCATATATCTTATCTTACCTTATCATATCTTGTGCTATCTTATCTTATCTTGTAGTATATTATCTTGTCTTGTCTTATCTGGTGATTATCATTGGGAGGAGGGAGGCGGGAGGAAGAAGGAGGAGGAGGAGTGGGAGGCGTCAGAGTAATAACAAGAACCCCAATCCTTAGGATATGGGGAACAAAAAACATCACCCCGCTGGGGATATGATCAGAAGCCTTGGCGAGCAGGGTCACGGGCCCCCTGTCCAGCTACGCCACGAGAGGATGCCGCGTTCCCTGCTCGGGTCGTCACCCCCACCCCACGAGACCCAATGCTTCGGCGTCGGTCGACACTGTCCTGGCGCCTGTCCGACTGCCCAGGTTCATCTGGGCTCTGCTAGGCGTGACGTCCTTGCGTGGTCCAGGCAAGCTGGGCTGCCACCAGCGCGGCGTCCTTTTGAGCCAGCCTCGCGTTCGAGGGTCTGCCCTTACATTCTCGTGCAGGGCTGCTCTTCGGGGGGGCAGAAGTGACTCAGAGCGCCATGCAGAGTAGAGTTATGAGCGTTATCGTCCCTCGTCTCGTCATTGCCAGCGCACGCATGCGGTGTGGCCCAGCACGGAGCACGTAGGGCATACATGCAGTTTGGCCCAGCTCTCTCGCCAGGGCATAGATGCGGTTTGGCCGGCATGTCGCCAGGGCGCATGCGTGCGGTTTGGCCCGGCACGCCGCCAGGGGGCGTACATACGGTTTGGCCCAGCACGTCGCTGGGGGGGCATTGCAGGGCGTACTTTTGGGGCTCCCTCACTCTGGAGGCGTTCGCCTCCTGCTCGGCACTGGGCTGCTCCTCGGGTGGCGGGGACGTGGCTGCGAGCGCCACCCCCAGTTGAGCCAGGCCCAGCTCGCACAGCAGGGCGCCTGCACCAGTTCCTCTCGCTCTGGAGGCTTCGTCGCATGCTGGGCATCGGGCCGCTCTTCGAGTGGCGCAGGCGGCGGAAAGTTAACGGGCGAAGAACGGTGTAAAATAATGTGTTTCGCCGTCGGGGGCGCCTGTCCCTGGGCGGCTGGAAAGTTTATACCCTTACGGTGGCACCGTAGGGGTATAAACTTTCCAGCCGCCCATGGGCAGGTGTCCTCGACGGCGGAAAGTTTATGTTATACCGTTCTTCGCTCGCTGAGAAAGCGCCACCCCGAGCCGAGCCAGGCCCAGCTCGCCCAGCTCCCACGCCTCAGCCCCCGGTGTTTCACAGGGGGGCGCGCCATGTCGTCTGGCCGGGCCAGGGCTGCGTCGGGCACAAAGCGGCTTTGGGTCTCTGCGCTGGGGCCCGCCGTGCCAGGCCCCCCACCCACCCCGATCTTCGAGCAGACCCTCTTCGAAACAGAAAAAGCCTCATAAGCATGAACTTTTGGCGCTCCGCGCGGATTTCTTGGATCCGCGCTGGGCCCCCCTGGCGGCGCCTCCGGCGCCTCCCCTGGCGCGCTCCGCGCGCCAGGGAGGGAGGGTCCGGCGCAGATCCAGGAAATCCGCGCGGAGCTCCAAAAGTTTATGTTTATGGCGTTTTTGCTTCTTCTACCCACCCACCTCCATTTTCGAGCAGACCCTCTGCTCCTCCGCTGCTGCTTTTCTGCTTTTCGCTGCGGATGGTTACCCAAGAATCCACTGCATATGTAGACTGTAAGGCGGTGCCCGATGGATTCCACTAGCCGCTAGACTCTCGCATCGTAGTATGTACGCAGGCAAATTTAGAACGGCCCTAGATAGTGACAACAGACACTACTTAAAACCCGCGGTCAAAGTCAAATCTCATCAGGACGAAGATAAAGTTCGGCCTCAGGATATGCTGCCGTGTCAAATCAACAAGAAATGTGATCGGTTTGCTAAGTCGACCCTCCAGATGCACCCGTCGTTTGACCCGTCGTCGGTGTCGTTATTCGATGAGATGAAGGAGGACGCCGCTAGCATTCTGAAGTTCATTCCCAGGATGCTGGAGGCATGGCCCAAGCACCCCAGGACAGAGAATACGTAACCCCGATCAGTATAAGACCCAGCTCCAGCTAGTGCATGACTGGCAACGAGCTGAGCATGTTGCGTGGAGATGTGCTGCTTGTTTCACACTCAGCCATTATGATGATGCCGTCTCTCGGCGTCGTAATGAACCCTGCACATCTTTTTATCGCCCCTAAATCGTGCAGTGGTTTGGGGGGCAGGAAAATCTCCAGGAGGACTCGAGTGGTCTCCTCGCTTCCTGGCCTCGGTGGCCTCAGTGGCAGCGCGCTGATTCACTGCCTGGCAGTGCCCCCCGTGGCGCGACGGATCGTTGTGCTTACAGCCGGTGGCCGCGAGCGGCTGGTGGATTTGGGCGTGGGGATGCTACGCCACTTGCAAATCTCTTCCTCCAGGCGCGAATGCGCGAGGATAACCGCGCCTTCGGGCAGTGGCGGTGCTGCCCCTGTGCAGGTCGTCGGGTGCTGGCGCGCCCGCCCGTGCTCTTGGGCGCTCGGGGTGCGGCTCGTGCTCCTCGTCGCCACTGCCCCTCCTCGCCTGTCCGTGCATTCTGGGGCTCAGGGTGCTGCTGGTGCTCCTCGTCGCAACGGCCCCTCGTCGCCACGGACCCTCCTCGTCGCCACCGGCTCCCGTGGCCACTGCCGCTCCTGGGTTCTCGTTCCCACTCGGCGGCCTGCGCGGCGCAGGCTGCTTTGTAACCCACCCACTGCCACCCGGTTTTTTTTTATTGGGCGCTGGGGCGGGTTCGGCGTCCCTGCCAGGCTGGGCCCTTGGAAAAGTCCAGTCGGGCCCTGCCTGGCGGCGCCGGTTGTCTCTCCGCCCAACGCGGGCGCGGGGACGCCGACCCGCGCATTCTGAGCGTAGCCGCACGCAGAGATTTTCCAGGCGAGTTCAGAGAGCGCTTCAATAAGGTGCACTCCTCTCATGCATGCCCTGTCTGCTGGCACCTGTGACGATGGCCTGTTGGTCTTCTGTGCGAGGTGTGGCAATCATACAACCTTTGTTTTCAAAGGCCTTCTGGAGGAGCGCAAAGGGCCACCAAAGAGTGGCAAGAGATACGCGGCCCGCAAGAAGCTGCTCGATGGGTTGCATCCTTTCGATGGGAAGCCATTTAACGACATCGAGCATGCTCAGGCACCCCAGAGACACCGGAAGGCCAGAACCTCCAGCTCCAGAGGCTGAAGGCCATCGGGTTCGCCGGCCTCGGGGTGGCGCACCTTCTGCCCATGCCATGAGTGAAAACTTCGTCCTCATTGTCGCCATTATCCTCATAATCCTCCTCGTTCTCCTGCTCTCCATCCTCATCCTCGCCCTTAGCCTCATCCATCCCCGTGCCTCCTCCCCCCTCGCTGGTGCGCCCCTCCCGCATCCCCGCATCCCTCCTGCACCGTGCGTCCTTACCCCCCCCCCCCGCTTCCCTCCCCCCTCCCTGCTCCCCTCCCGGCCCAGGTCACCCGCAGGGGTGCGACACGAACCGCGTTTCGCGCCCCGCGGTCTGGGCTGGAAAGGCGCCCTCTTCCGCAGGAACGGCGCGAGGGGGCGCGGAGACGACCCGCGCCTCGCGGTGCGCGCACCGCGCGGCGCGCACGCGGGTGGCCTTTCACCGTCTGTCTGCTCGCGCCTCGCCGTTCGCCTCCGTCCGCCCCCCTCTCTCGGCCGCGCCCTCCTCCCGCTCCTCCTCTCTTGCACGGTGGCACAATCTGCTTTAACGGCGTCCCCCGTTCAGGCCTGACCTATCGCCGGCGCAGACGTCCCTTGACCAGCTGCCGACGCGAAAGTGGGTGGCCTGCACCGTGTTTTTGTTCGCCTCGCCGCTCGCTCTGTCCGCCTCTGTTGCGGCCGCGCCCTCCCCCCGCCAGCGTCACCCCTCAGAGAGAGAAGATCCTCCCCAACAGAGACATTAGACATGCATTTGTTACGTATAGCTGGCAGGTGGACAAATCATTGGTCCTACACATACCCTTACCGGGGGTTGGCCTGGGTGAAACGGGCCGTCCGCTGGATTAAACGCTTGCCAAAGCGCCCGATCAGCCTGCTTCGTGCGCGCTGTTTCAGCATCCGCACGTCAGGACGCAACGACGCGCTGAACGGCTGGTTGTTCGATTTCAGCGACATGCCCTGGTTTGCGTCAGGGACGTCTGGGGGCATCGGGGGTGTCCGCGGAGTTTAGAACAACATTGGAGTGGTGGTGCCTGTCGCATTTGGCGACGGGCACCACCACTTTTTTACGTTTGGGACTGCCCGCAGGAGCGTCGTTGCAATTTCACGCTACCCCGGGGGCCGCAGCGGCCGCGTTCGGGGGTGCTTTCGGGGGCCGCGCGTGCGCCCGAGAACGATTTCGACCAAACGCCACCTCGATTAGGTACGGGTACGTGTACGGGGGTACCATCAACGCGCGTCGGCGACTGTGCCCCCCGACACGTACCCGGACCTAGCTGGGGTGACGCCAGGCGGGCTTTCCAAGGGGCAGCCCCTGGCGACCGCGTCTGGCGTTCGGGGCCCCAGGCGTTTGGGGCGAGCGTGTGATTGCAACGGCGCCCGCCCAGGACACCCATGACGCATTTTGCGCGGCGAGCCCCAGACGCTAGATTGTGCGCCTTCGTGGGCGCACTTCCGAACGACCTACTCTAGCCCGAAAGCGACCAATGCGTGGTCGGCCACTCTGCCGATTGGAACGCGCGCGCCTTCGGCGCCAGTGGATGCCCGGAGAAGACAGCGTCCTGTAATGTTCCATGGGCCGTCGCGTCTGCCTTTGTGCAACCGCCGTCGGCTGCGGCGCGTCGCCCCTTGCCACCCCGCATGGGTAAAGGTACGGGCCTAACTTTCGGCTGAAGCGAAATCAAACATATCCTCTTGCACGGTAGCGCAGTCGCTTTCACGGCATCCCCCGTTTGGGCCCGATCCATCGCCCGCACAGGCGCCCCTGCCCAACCGCCGACGCAAAAGCGGGCGGCCCGCACCGTCTTTTCTTGCCCGCCGCGCCGTGGAAGGGGGGTCCTCCTGCGACTTCCGCGTCGGCCTCGACGGCGGCGCGGGGGACCTCGACAGCAGGCCCGGGGGGGGGCGCCGCGCGAGCGGGCACTTTTGGCGGGGCCCGAGCCGGTGGCGCAGAGCGGATGAGGCAACGGGGGACGGGGAGGAGAACGACGAGAGCGAGGGAGAGGTCGAGGGCGAGGAGGACAAGGAACATGAAGAGGACGACGACGAGGAAGAGGAGGAGGACGAGGAGGAGGAGAGAGAGGAGGCGGACGACCAGTGTAAACGTAAGACTCACCAAGGATGTTGGACCAAAACGTCCCCCGAGTTCCCTCTTCATGTGCCCCTGCAGGGTTTCATTTCCACTGAGGGAAGTGCCCCGTTAGGAGGAGGAGGAGGAGGAGGAGGAGGAGGAGGAGGAGGAGGAGGAGGGAGGAGGAGGAGGAGGGACTCTGAGCTGGAGCAGGGGCAGGAAGAGGAGCGGGAAGGAGAAGCGCGGGAGGGAGAAGACGACACAACGGAGGAGGAGGACGGGCAGGAACAGGAGGGGGAGCAGGAGGAGGAGGAGGAGCAGCTGCAGAAGTAGGAGGCAGAGGAGAGGGATATTATTGGAGGGAGGCATCTTAGATGTCCTCGGGAAGGCCTCCGGACGCCTGCCAGGCGTTTCTCGGGTCTGTCTTGGGATGATCTGGAACCCATCTGGGGACACCTTACAAATAGAAACGTCGAACCTGGTTTCTGGTGTGTTCACCGGTTTTCGAGGGTGCTCGTCGGGAGCGTGTTCGAGGATGTCTCTTCAGGCGTTCGGCGATTCAGCAGTTTTCGATTGAACTCGGCGGATTTCGGTCTCAAAGAGTAAGTCGGGCCTGTCCCTCTACAGGAGGAATATTCAAAAATATGTTAAACATAGTCTGGCGACGATTATTCGACTATTTTTCCAATGTTTGAGCATTTTCGTGATATTTTTCTTTTTCGTCCAGAATCCGCCTGTACAGTAGGAGTCTTGAAGAAGGAACCCTTTTCGTTGGGGAGGGGCTCGGTGTTCCTTAAGTGTTCTACACCTTGCCCAAGGTTGTCCTGGAATTTTCGATGGGAAGTCGAAGGTTCACTTATGAAAAAAGGGGCCTCGTTCCTTATTTAGGGTTCCTTAGGTCAACGCCTCGACTGTATGGGGACATGCCCGACGTAACTCTAAGGGGCATGGGGCAATTTGGCCACAGCACTCGGGGAGGGAAGGCAGAGAGGATCCAAGAAGGGTGAAAAAGGCGGGTCTGGTCAGGGTCGGGGCAACGGCGCGTGGCGGCGCCTGTCTGGTAAGGTATGCTCGCCTGCTCGCCGGGCCTCTGAGCTCCGTAGGAGTTCGTGTAGTCTTCTTTATTTGTTATACGTATATATATATATAGAGATGTTTGTTTGATCTATGCCTCTGTCTGTCTGTCTGTCTTTCTGCCTGTCTGTCTGTCTGTCTGTCTGTCTGTCTGTCTGTCTGTCTCTCTCTCTCTCTCTCTATCTCTCCCTCTCGTTGCTCCTCTTTCCACACGTAAGATATAGGATATAGACAATTATGTGCCGTGTTGGTTACTTCTATGTTTATCTCCTTCTCTCTCTCAGTCTATTTCTCTATCTCTCTCTCTCTCTCTCACTCTCTTTCTGTCTCTCTCTCTCTCTCTCTCTCTTTCTCTATCTATCGATGTATATACATATATATATGTATGCAGTAACTAATCGCGTTATTTCCCGTTCTGTTCTTCCCCTGCCGCGCGCAGAGTTGAAGCCCCTGGCCTGGGGGAGCCCAAAAGGAATCTTCCTGGGTCCCATCTGGAGCGCATGCAGGTGACGTAGCCGAGGCGCGCTCTGGCAATTGTCGCAAACGCCCCCAGCACCCCACTTCGGGTGTTGCCAGAAGTGCCCCTGGCCCAGGATGCCCCCGGCTTTTCGCTCCAGCTTGGAGCCCCCAGGGCCCCCGGGGCCTCGTGAGGGGTGCCCTGGAGGCCGCCTAAACTGCCCCGACCATCTGGGGGCACCCTGGGCCAGGGGCCACTCCGAGCAGCGCCCGACGTGTTGGCGCAGCCCTCCCGTCGAAGGTCGGCTCCCCGGCCTGGAGCGCGCCCGCTGGGGAGGGCCACCTCCTCCGCGGGCCCCTGCGGGGGGGGCGGCCCCCCCCCTCGTGCCGGAAGCTGTCGGATTGCCTTTCAATGTGCGGGGGGGGGTCCTGCAACCCTCGTCAAAATTAACCTCAAAAATGTCTGACGTGGTTGAACTGCTTGTCGGAAGATCTGGGGCCGAGTATCGATGAGTGCGGGGTACTTGCATGCGCCGCCCCTCCAATGTCGGTCGATGTCAAGCTTTCGAGTCAACTTCGGTCAGACTATCTTTCCCCTCGCCCCGACATTGAAGGGGCGGCGTGTCGACATTGAGGGGCGCGCCGAAATCGCAATGACGTGCCAGCAATTGTTGAGGTTAATTTTGACGAGGGTAGTGGTTGCTTCCCGCGATTCCTCGGAGCACTGATTGCTGCTGTCAGGCGATCGCGAACATGGATCAAGGGGGCGTGGATGAGCGGCGGGCCCCGCTTCGATGGGAAATCGCGGACTTGCCCCGCCGAACGAGGCGGCACCGGCCGCATTGCCGCATTTTGGGGAGGGCACCTCCCCCGGTCCACGGGTTTGGCGACCGCGCGCCAAGTTCATGGATCGCTAATCCATGTTTGCGCGCCCCCGATACTGATTGCTCAACACTTGAAGTTTGTACTTGTAACTCTCCTGTCTCACCCCTTTCCTCCCCCTCCCTCCTTTCCCCGCTTGCTGTTTTTTGTTGCTTCGCAGTCGAGTATATGCGTCGTTGTTCTTATCGCATGTTTCGAATAATTGCCAACCGCACTGTTGTGCCCACGCGTCCTGCTGGATGCTCAGCTCAGTGGTGGTGGTTACGGGCCTGAGCGTTTGTGGTTCGTCCACACGGTGTCTGCAAAGGTGTCAAAGAGTCTGGCGACATTCAGAACCATGACCCTCCGTGTTCTAGGCGGTAAGTTTACAGACCATACCATTTGGTTCCGAAAGTATACACTGGCGATGCGGCAGGCATGAAGCGTTTCGGACGCTCTGTGTGACCAGCCTCCTTTCCCATCACCACAGACCCCTTCTACGTCCCCATGCCATCCTGTGTCCGCTTGCAGTGCTGCCGTGCGCAGTCCTGTGTTCCTGCTCCTCATCACATCCCCCTCCCAATTACCCCCTCCTGCTCCGTTTTTGCCTAGGAGCGTTGCTAGAGGGTTCTAACAGAGGTCAAACAAAGACTTCAGAATATTCCCACGGGAGGGACGGGGAGTCCAGGACCGCCCTCGAGATCATGTGGTGGGCAGCCGTTTCGCATAGGGCTTCCTCTCACTCTATTCAGGAATCGCGCTCTCGCCCCCAATGCCAGTTGCGTACATGTTTGGTCTGGACGGCCACCATCCCTGCAAAAAAGACATCAAGGTGCACATGGCCGTGCTCTCACCCCCTGTGTGGGCACATGTTCCGTAGCCGACCTCCTACTCCTCGACCCGCCTCTTCACCTTTGCTGCCCATCCTCCCTCCGTTGCGAGGCCTACCACCACATGTTCCTCGCGAGCATACGCGAGCTTCCCCAGGAAATGCTCTCTCTGCAGGGCATGTTCTTCCGCCAGTGTGCGAAACAGTCATGGCTGCTTCCAGGACTTTCTCTCTCTCTGTGTTTCTCTTTGAGGTGGCGCAGGGATCGTGCCCCGAGTATTTGCGTCATTCCCAGATACGGATACGCACGGCCATGGATTCTGGAGGAAGAGGAGGAAGAGAGGGAGGAAGGAAGAATGAGGAGGACGGGAGGATCGGGAGGAAGAGGAATAGGAGGAAGAGGAGGATGTAGAAGTAGGGAGGAGGGGAATGCGAAGAAGCCTTGTACGCGGCCGCAGATGGGTTGCCAGTCTGGCTATTCGACGGCCCAGGGGTGCCCAGTGGGAGGGTTAGCAGGGCCCATGTGTCAGAGGAGCTCCAGTTGAGACATCTGCGGCGTTTCTCCTCGTCCTCCTCTTCGTCTTCCTTCTCTTTTTTCTCCTTATGCTCATCCTCCTCCATTCTTGTTCCTTAGAATAATTTCTCGCTGTCGCACCCCGAGGCCTGTCGGAAGGGCGGGCCGGGCGTTTCGCCTGAGATGTCATTGCCATTTGTGGGCCTGGAGCTTAGAAGTGGCAACTGTTTTACAGATGGAAGGAGGGCCGCTTCCGAAATGCGGCTCTCGTTTTAGCGCCGCGCACGTTCGTTCTAAACATGTGCAAGAGCTTCACGGATTGAGGGCGGTTCGTCTTCAAAATGCGGTTCTCGCCTTAGCGCCGCGCACATTTGTTCCCAACCATCTTGTGGTGTTGGGTCCTCGTTTTGAGGAGACAGCGCCCCGCGTCTCACCTCCTCCTCCCGCTGCCCCCTCCCTCCTCCCCCTCCTTCCTCCTCCCATCCGCCTCGTCATCGTCATCATCGTCATCATCATCGCCATCGTCATGATCCACATTATCATGATCATCACCATCGCCGCCGCCCCATTTTGGCACACCCCTCACACGGTTCCTGGCCCCATAGGGAGCTCCACCGAAGGCTCCAGTGGCACAGGCTGCATGCGTCAACGCCCCCCCAGGACAGCGCTTCGTGGCCCCGTAGGGAGCTCCACCGAAGTCTCCAGTGGCACAGGCCACATGCAGGCCGCATGCGCAAACGCCACCCAGGACAGCGCTTCGTGGCCCCATATGAGGTTCCATCGAAGGCTCCAGTGGCACAGGCCGCATGCGTCAACGCCACCCACGACAGCGGTTCATGGCCCCATAGGGAGCTCCACCGAAGGCTCCAGTGGCACATGCCGCATGCGTCAACGCCGCCCAGGACAGCGGGTAAGGCTCCAGTGGCACAGGCCGCACGCGTCAACGCCACCCAGGACAGCGTTCCGTGGCCCCACAGGGAGCTCCACCGAAGTCTCCAGTGGCACAGGCCTCATGCAGGCCGCATGCGTCAACGCCACGCAGGACAGCGCATCGTGGTCCCATAGGGAGCTCCACCGAGGTCTCCAGTGACACAGGCCGCATGCGCCAACGCCACCCAGGACAGCGCTTCTCCCCCACCCAGGACAGCGCTTCGTGGCCCCATACGGTACATCGACAAAATGTTGCACCACCTGGTGTTGTCAAGAAAGCAAGCCGATTTTGCAATGGATGTTCGCTTCCACCCCCCCCCTCCCCCCAATCTTAACATTGGCTGCGGTCCCGGGTTCATCGAAACGGCTCGGAGGTGCAACATTCTGTCGCGAGCCCTGAGGGGGGCGCCAAGGGACCTTTGCCATGTGCCCAATATTAAGATCAGGGGGAGGGGGGGGGGAGGAGCAATGCAATACAGCTGACAATGCGCGGCAAAAGTGGTGCAACATTTCGTCGACGTACGGCATGGAGCTCCACCGAAGGCTTCAGTGGCACAGGCCGCATGCGTCAACGCCACCCAGGACAGCGGTTTCTGTCCCCATGGAGAGCTCCACCAAAGGCTCCAGTGGCACATGCCGCATGCGCCAACGCCACCCACGACAGCGCTTCGTTGCCCCATGGAGAGCTCCACAGAAGGCTCCAGTGGCACAGGCCGCATGCGTCAACGCCACCCAGGACAGCGCTTCGTGGCCCCATAGGGAGCTCCACCGAAGGCTCCAGTGGCACAGGCCGCATGCGTCAACGCCACCCAGGACAGCGCTTCTCCCCCACCCAGGACAACGCTTCGTGGCTTAATAGGGAGCTCTACCGAAGGCCCCAATGGCGGTGTCCACATGCGTCCGCGCCACCGATTTCGGTGCACCCCTCACACGCTTCGTGGCCCCATAGGGAGCTTCACCGAAACAGGTACCCACAACGCGGCACTCGCAACTGCATATTGTTGGGTTTTTCTTTGGGCTAATTTTAACATGAGCAAACGTTCCACGGATTGAGAGCGGCACATTTTCAAAATGTGGTTCTCGCCTTAGCGCCGCGCACATACGTTTTAGAATTAGGTAAGAGTTGCACGGATTGAGAGTGGCTCCTTTTTCAAACTGTAGTTCTCGTTGTATCACCGCGCACACTTGTTTGATTTTCCCAGACGTTCGCAGATGTTCATCGTTAACTTTTCAGAAATGGTGTTCTTGAAAGATTCAGGTTTGCCAGGGCGTAACAGTTATGCGATTCGCGGTGTTGAAGTCCTAAGGAGGGTGCCCTGGCACGATCCAGGATCGTCAGGATGCAACACTCAGTTTGACTCGTAGCGTCGCATGAGGTGCGCCACGCGTGCCAGGCGCGCCACGCGCGCCAGGCGCCCCTGGGGCCCGAAATTGCCATGCACGCCTGGTGCGCCAGATGCCACGTGCACCAGGTGCGCCGCAGAGTCCAGCTGGGCGAGGTGCGCCACGTTCGGGGCACGTGCAAAGTGTGTCAGGTGCGCCTGCTCACGTGACATCACAAATCGGGAAACAGTTCGGACCCCACCATGTTGGCCGAAAACCAATGCCCATCACTGGTGGGCCTGCACACAGTGGACCATGCGCCACCACCCCCGGTGTCCCTGTCAGCAACCAGTTGACAATGATCGCAGGGTGGCCGCGCACGGTCCAGAATTAGCCGCGAGGTGCATTTTGCATTGTTGTTTGAAAGGGATGATGGCCTTGCGCACAGCAGGCAATATGTTGACACCCCCGCCGTCCCTGCCAAAAACAAATACAAAGTGCTCGCGGGCATCACGAACATGACTCAAGACTTTGCCCCACCATGTACTTTGCATTTTTTATCAGTAATGACGCGGGGGCCGCATCGGGTTGTTCGCGCATGCTCCGAATTTGAAGGCAGAATGTGTTGTGTTTTGTCTGTTGACAGGGATGGCTGGGGGGTGATCATAGGGTCGGCGTTGTTCCCGGTTGGCTGTCGGTCGCCTGGGAAAGGGAGTGCTTATCAATACGGGAGCAGTGATGAGGCCCCCCCGAGCAGAGGGAGAAGGGCTTATGGAAGAAAGAAGACAGACCTCGTCAAACCACCTGCGCCCAGTGGTGGGATTCCTGGGAGGGGCTCTTGGAGTCTGTATCGAGGGCAGCGTGCGCCATAGTCTTAGGTCCGACGGCTGCGTTGGCCGCTCTGCCTGTGCAGCTACGAGCTCCTCACAATGATTGAGCCGTGCCCTCGGTGCACGCCATCTGTGTCCGAACGGAGAGTAGGCCCGAGTCCACAACGAAGCTCAGAGTGCCATGTGATATCGCTTCGCCCAGGGCTAGACCTAAACGCTGTTTTGCTGGACTTCGGCTGTGTGTTGCTTTTCGTCTTGGGAGGGAGGTACAGGAAAACATATGGATCCAAACGAAAAGCAGCGTTTAGATCCAGCCCTGTCTTGTTCCGGCCGCGCCCGCTTCCCAGGATGCCCCCTGGCACGCCGTCAACTCCGAAGTTTGCTGGCGCTGGGGCAAACTTGCCAGACATGGATCTGGTGATAGTCACGCCGCAGGACTCCAGGGGCGGGGCAGCGGTCTCGTGCGAGGGCCCGTTGCATCCTCTCCGGCGCTCGGGGTTGGCCTCAGCAGGCCCGCACGGTACGGCAAATTCGCGTCGTGTCGACCGGGGGCGACCCCGCCGACGGCGTTCATCGTTTAACGCTGCTGGCGATTGAACGATCTGACGTTTCGAAAACGGCTGATCGTTCAAGGTTGAATGGTCCCCGCGGTGTCAGGAGCCAACGCCGAAGTCGGCACGACTCGAACCTGCCGTAGTCCAGAGAGGTCTCGACACCCCAACCAGGGGTCAATCTCCATTCGATTGGTCCGATTCGATATCGGTTCTGGCAGGCCCGATGCGATTCGATTCTGATCGTCCGACGGCCCGATGCGTGCTTCCCTGGCGCCGTCGTGCATCCTGGCGCGGTGGATCCAATTCCATCCCGACTCCGTGCCGATGCGACCCGATCCGACGCACGTCCCGATCGGCGATCCGATCTCAAGATTCGATGTGGACCGTTCCTGCCCACTCTGGATGGGACGATCATCGCCCCCCCCCAACCAATGCATCCGCTGGAGGGGTGGGCATGTGCTGTCGGAACGTGTGGAGGGAGGGTTGGAGGAGGAGGAGGTGGAGGAGGTGGAGGAGGAGGAGGAGGAGGAGGGGGAAGAGGATGGAGGTTGCGGGATTGGGCAAGCCCAGTCGGAAGGTTACTCGCCCCCCCACCTTGGTAAACCCCCCATCTCGAGTAGGCCCCCGGGGCGCGGGGAGCGTTCCCTGGGCGCCGCTGGTGGCGGCGCGGGGGTGCGGAGGCCGCCCCAGGCCGCATCCCCTGCGCCCCCGGCGAGGCCTGCCTGGGCCACCTCCTGGGGGCGGTTGTCTGGGCGCAGTCGCGGTTGCCTTGCCAGCGGGGAGCCGCGTCCCTCTCTTCGACGTAGGTCGGGCATGTCCCCCTGCAGGCGGATTTTGCTGTGGAAAATGAAAAATCTTACAAAAAAGATTCAAACAGTTCCAAAAAAATGCAAAAAATCGTCCCCATACTATTCTTTTATCACCTAACAGCGAAGACTGATAGGTTTCTAGTGGTGTCGAAAGAGAGCATCTGATGACTCAGAAGGGAGGTCTGGGCGGCATCCGGACAGCGAGGGCCGGCATCCAAACAGTCACACACTTTGTGCTCTTCGACCTCCCAGAACTCCATTCCCGGGCCACATTTTGAATGCCCGAAGCCAACTGTAGGCCACTTCGTGCTCTACGACTTCCCAGAACTCTATTCCCGGGCCACATTTTGGATGCTCGGAGCCAACTGTAGGCCACTTCGTGCTCTTCGACTTCCCAGAATTCCATTCCCGGGCCACATTTTGGATGCTCGGAGCCAACTGTAGGCCACTTCGTGCTCTTCGACTTCCCAGATCTCCATTCCCGGGCGACATTTTGGATGCCCGGAGCCAACTGTAGGCCACTTCGTGCTCTTCGACTTCCCAGAACTTCCATTCCCGGGCCACATTTTTGATGCTCGGAGCCAACTGTAGGCCACTTCGTGCTCTTCGACTTCCCAGAACTCCATTCCCGGGCTACATTTTGAATGCCCGGAGCCAACTGTAGGCCACTTCGTGTTCTTCGGGCCACATTTTGCTTATTGGATGTCCCCGTCATATCTCTCGCCACCCGATTGCCGGTTTGTTTGTTCGTCATCGTGCAGGGCAAGACGGCGGACCCAGGCGTCATCGTGCACTGGACGTTTCCGCCAGAATCTAATACTTGTAGTAGCAGTAGTAGGAGGAGCAGGAGGAGCAGGAGGAGCAGGAGGAGCAGGACGAGGGAGGCTCCTTACTCTTTCCTCCCTCCCCTTTCTCCCTTCATTTCTGTACTGGGTACCCGACCCTTTATGACGTCCTCCGCAGGCCTGGGTGGTCCACTCAGGCCGCGGGGGAGGATAGGGGGAGGTGGGGTCTTCTTCTTTCCCTAAACAGCTTGATCCTCGTCGCCAGTACTGAGGAGGGGGGGGTGCACCGTTCCCTCGGATGGGCACACCCCCCCTCCGGGAGCTCTCGATCCCATCTCTCTCTCTCTCTCTGTCTCTCTCTCTCTCTCTCTCTCTCTCTCTCTCTCTCTCTCTCTCCTTCTTTCTTTCTCCCCTCGAAGCAGCACTCTCAAGATCGTCATCATCAAGCGTCTGTGGTCTCACAGCGTCACAGACTCATCATCTTCATCAGCCTCCCCGTAGCCTTCTTGGCTACAGCCCTGCTTTCGAAGATTCCCTTTCAAAGGAACTGCGCAGCGCCTACTGCGCACCTTAATGCCAGGACATGCTGGTAATTCTCGGTCTGGCGGCGGTGCTCCTGAGCCTGCTGCATTGAACAGCGGTGCTCCTCAGACTCCGGCAGTGAACAGCGCTGCTCCTCAGCGTGCTGCATTGAGCGGTCCTCTGCAAACGCTCGTCGAGCACGTGAAGCAGTTCGGCCGGATACCGAAGCGAAATAAAGGAACGTCCGAACAAGAACGGGCCGAAAACAAGTTGGCCAAACGTTTCTCGGACCATCGCGACCGCATCCCCAAAGACGTTTTGGATGAACTGCGGGCCCTGGGCTGTTCTGATCAGCAGACGGAGACCGAGGAGTTCAAGCGGAAGCAGAAGACCGAGGAGCTCATGCAGCAACTGCGAGACCTCGGCCGCATGCCAGGACATGCTGGTAGTTTTCGGTCTGGCGGCGGTGCTCCTGCGCCTGCTGCATTGAACAGCGGTGCTCCTCAGACTCCGGCAGTGAACAGCGCTGCTCCTCAGCGTGCTGCATTGAGCGGTCCTCTGCAAACGCTCGTCGAGCACGTGAAGCAGTTCGGCCGGATACCGAAGCGAAATAAAGGAACGTCCGAACAAAAACGGGCCGAAAACAAGTTGGCCAAACGTCTCTCGGACCATCGCGACCGCATCCCCAAAGACGCGTTGGATGAACTGCGGGCCCTGGGCTGTTCTGATCAGCGGACGGAGGCCGAGGAGTTCAAGCGGAAGCAGAAGACCGAGGAGCTCATGCAGCAAATGCGAGACAAGACCGAGGAGCTCATGCAGCATGTGCGAGACCTCGGCCGCCACCCGATGGAGTATGCCGGGCGCATGGGCAGATGCCGGACGGGTGCCGGGGAGAACCGGGGACTCTTTTTTTGCCAGCAGTAACGCACTTCGCGGTCTTCGAGTTCCCAGAACTCATGATTTTGAAATGCCCGGAGCCAACTATAGGCCATTTTGTGTTCTTCGAGTTCCCAGAATTCCATTCGTGGGCATGAGTTTGAATGCCCGGAGCCAATTGTAGGCCACTTCGTGGTCTTCGAGTTCCCAGAATTCCATTCCTGGGCATGATTTTGAATTCCCACAGCCAACTGTAGGCCACTTCGTGGTCTTCGAGTTCCCAGAACTCCACTCCTGGGCATGATTTTGAATGCCCAGAGCCAACTGTAGGCCACTTCGTGTTCTTCTAGTTCCCGGAACTCCATTCCCTGGCCACATTTTGAATGCTGAGGCAGGCTGAGGCTGAGGCTGAGCCAGGCTGAAGCTGAGGCTGAGGCTGAAGCAAGCTGAGGCTGAGGCTGAGGCGGGCTGAGGCTGAGGCTGAACAAGGCTGATGCTGAGGCAGGTTGAGGTTGAGGATGAGGCTGATGCAGGCTGAGGCTGAGGCAGGCTGAGGCCGAGGCCGAGGCCGAAGGCAGACTGAGGCTGAGGCTGAAGCAAGCTGAGGCTGAGGCTGAGGCAGGCTCAGGCTGAGGTGAGGTTGAGGCTGGGGCTGAGGCAGGCTGAGGCTGAGGCTGATGCGGTCTGAGGCTGAGGCAGGCTGAGGCTGAGGCCGAGGCTGAACGCAGATTGAGGCTGAGGCTGAAGCAGGCTGAGGCTGAGGCAGGCTGAGGCTGAGGCTGAGGCTTATGCAGGCTGAGGCTTGGGCAGCCTGAGGCTGAGGCCGAGGCTGAAGGCAGACTGAGGCTGAGGCTGAAGCAGGCTGAGGCTGAAGCTGAGGCAGGCTGAGGCTGAGGCTGAGGCAGGCTGAGGCTGAGGCTGAGGCAGGCTGAGGCTGAGGCAGGCTGAGGCTGAGGCAGGCTGAGGCTGAGGCTGAGGCTGATGCAGGCTGAGGCTGATGCCGCCCGAGGCCGAGGCCGAGGCTGAGGCAGGCTGAGGCTGAGGCTGACGCAGGCTGAGGCTGAGGCAGGCTGAGGCTGAGGCTTAGGCAGGCTGATGCTGAAGCAGGCTGAGGTTGAGGCAGGCTGAGGCAGGCTGAGGCTGAGGCACGCTGAGGCCGAGGCCGAAGGCAGACTGAGGCTGAGGCTGAAGCAAGCTGAGGCTGAGGCTGAGGCAGGCTCAGGCTGAGGCTGAGGCAGGTTGAGGCCGAGGCAGGCTGAGGCTGACGCAGGCTAAGGCTGAGGCTGAGGCAGGCTGAGGCTGAGGCTTAGGCAGGCTGATGCTGAGGCAGGCTGAGGTTGAGGCTGGGGCTGAGGCAAGCTGAGGCTGAGGCAGGCTGAGGCCGAGGCCGAAGGCAGACCGAGGCCGAGGCTGAAGCAAGCTGAGGCTGAGGCTGAGGCAGGCTCAGGCTGAGGTGAGGTTGAGGCTGGGGCTGAGGCAAGCTGAGGCTGAGGCTGAGGCAGGCTGAGGCTGAGGCCGAGGTTGCAGGCAGACTGAGGTTGAGGCTGAAGCAGGCTGAGGCTGAGGCTGAGGCAGGCTGAGGCTGAGGCAGGCTGAGGTTGAGGCTGAGTCTGATGCAGGCTGAGGCTGAGGCAGGCTGAGGCTGAGGCTGAGGCAGGCTGATGCTGAGGCAGGCTGAGGCCGAGGCCGACGGCAGACTGAGGCTGAGGCTGAAGCAGGCTGAGGCTGGGGCTGAAGCAGGGGGACTGAGGCTAGAGGCGAGGCTGAGGCAGCCGAGGCTGAAGCAGGCATGAGGCTGAGGCTCGTGCTGATGCAGATGGCAGGGTTCCTGTATGCTGAGCGAAGGCTGAGGCTGAGGCAGGCTGAGGCTGAGGCTGAGGCTGAGGCTGAAGGCAGGCTGAGGCTGAGGCTGAGGCAGGCTGAGGCTGAGGCTGAGGCAGGCTGAGGCTGAGGCTGTGACTGCGACTTCCGTTGCCACTGCGACTGTCATCGCGAGTGCGACTACGACTGCGAGAACAGCAGAATTCTACAACTGGATTATCATCTGAATCTTAAGGGGAATGCTTCCAGATATGCTCCTACACATCGCTGTTAGGTTGCTTTGCCGGGATATTTTTTTGAATGTTCTCCTGTAGAGAGACAGGCCTGACTTAATCCTCGGCGGGTCTGCCGCGCTGGGGACACGGGGGCAGGGGAGCAGATGTTTGGCCTCCCAGCTCGGGAGCGAAAGGGCGACGCGCGCGTGCAGGAGTCCACGCCGGTCTCGGAAGAGTGCGCGCGGCCCAAGCGCGTTCGTGACACGAGGCTGGCCTCGCGGTCCAAGGGGGCGGCAATTCGTGTCTGTGGCCTGTCTGTGGGCTTCCTACCAACGCCTCCTCCTCCTCCTCCTCCTCCTCCTCCTCCTCCTCCTCCTCCTCCTCCTGAGCAGGAGGAGGAGGAGGATGAGGAGGAGGAGGTTGTGGCCGACCTCAGGCGTAATGCACAGAGGCCCGCGCCGGTCGGGCAGGCGCAGGGGATGATACTGTGGCGAGCGATGCGCGAAGCTCTGCGTGGCCACGCCAGAGGTTACGTCCGACCGTGGCGCGGAGAGCGAGACCCTTTATGAATTCTCTCGCGATGGCAGGCAAGGGTATTTTCTTTTGGTTTCTTAGAAACCACTGGACAGTAGAAGCAGCGAGTCTCTGGTCGGCGCTCCCTTCTGGCAGAGAATCGCTAAATTTGAACGGAATCTTCATTGAGGCCACGGTTATCACTCTATCGTTCTCGCCTTGCACCCAGTTGCTCCAGGCGTGTTGAGGGCATCATCCAGTTGCAGGCATCCCGTTTCTTCGCTCGGGCCTTTGGCAAGACCAGGTGGGGTTGCGATGCCCACTCTTGGCTTCAGAACCGCGCCGGACCGTACCCATTACGCGGTTGGTTGTTTTTTATTATTGCTAAAGCTTTTCGGCCGGTGCCGCCGACCCTGAAGACGACGACGACGACGAATACGAGGAGGAGGAAGAGGAGGAGGAGGAGGGGGATTAAGGTGGAAGGGAGCAGGAGAAAGCGAAGGAAATGTTCCCAATGTGGGCCGAGGGAGTCGTGGCAGAGACAGACAGGAAGCCTTGTGGCCCACGGCCCTTCCCGCCACCGTGCTGGGGTTGCGGTTGAAAGGCCTCTTGGATGTTTTCGGGCCTGTTGGGGCCTTTGTTGGGCTTCTTGGGGGTCTCTTGGGGGCCTCTTCGGGCCCCTTGAGGGGCTCGTGGGGCCTTCTGGGGGCCTCTTGGGGCGGGAAGCTCGAAATGTCAGTTCGTGGTCCTCTTCTTGGGCTTGCTTGGGGCCCTCTTGGCGCGTCTTGGCGCTTTTTTGGGCTCCAGGACGCCCAGGGGCGGATGCGTATCTGACCCCCCCCCCATTCCCCCGCCCCACCCGGGCCCCCCCCCCACGGCGGGGGAGGGACCAAAGGGAAGAGGTTTCCCTTCAACTTAAGTACGACGTTGCTAATTACGGTTTTCTCTCGCTGGCAGGCTTGAAGAGGATGAGGTGAGGCCGACTTCTCCTGGACAACGGCATGACTGCGTCGACTCGAGCGCACGCCGAAAGGAGGTTCCACACAGCCGAACAGGGTCGGCGATGATTCGTTCGGTTGGTGCTAGGTTTGCGAGATCGATGAGTCGCTGGTGCCTGAACCACCAACTGCCCAACTAGAACAAACCAGTCAAGACGGCATCATCCATAAGCTGGGATCTTGTATGGAGTTCTCTTAACAGCGCATCTGTCGGACGTTTCCGTAAGCACTCCAAACCAAGATTCGGCGGGGGCGGCCAGCCCGGGGGGGAAGCGAGAGGAGGTATGGATAAGGAGGAAGGAGGACGAGGACGAGCGCCGAGGACGAGGGACGAGGAGGAGGAGTGAGGAGGGGAGGCAGGAGGGGGAATAGAAGATGAAGAAAGAAACATGAAGTAGGAAGAAGAATGATAATAGCATGAAGAGGAAGAGAAGGAGATAGGAGGAGAAGGAGGGAGGTAGGAAAGGAGGAGGCGGGGAGGGGCGAGGGGAGGGGGAGAGGAGTAGGAGGAGGAGGAGGAGGAGGAGGAGGAGGAGGAAGAGGAGGAGGAGCGAGGAGGCGGAGGTAGGAGGAGGAGGAGGAGGAGGAGGAGGAGGAGGGGGAAGGGGGGAGGGTGAGGAGGTAAGAGAAGGAGAAGGAGGAGGAGGCGGTGGGAGGAGGAAGCAGGGGGAGGAGTAGGAGGAGGAGGAGGAGGAGGAGCGGAGGAGGAGGAGAAGGGAGGAGGAGGAGGAAAGAGGAGGAGGAGAGCAGGAGTGCGGCAGGGGGAGGAGAAGGAGAAGGAGAAGGAGAAGGAGATTGAGGAGGAGGAGGAGGAGGAGGAGGAGGAGGAGGGAGGAGGAAGGAGACGCGGGGCGCTGCCTCTTCAAAACGTGGCCTGCAGCCCGCGCGCCCAACTACCCCGACCACGGGGATAGCGTGCACCGAAGACGCCCTGGCAGGGGGATAACTAGCTCGCACAGAGGGGGCCATCGCGGGGGCCCTCGCGTGTCTGGTTGCTTGTTTCGGGGGGCCTTCCTGGGGCCCAACTAGCGGATCCGTTCGACTCTTCTTCGGCTCCAGTTCGACTCTGGCTCGACACAGGCTCGACTCAATTGAGTCGACGGACGTTCGACGCAGCATCGACGGACGGGTGGAGCGAGTGGCTCCAGGCAGGTCCCCAGAACGAGCAGCTATCTGGCCAGCTTTCTTGCAGGAGGTTCGCACCGTGCCGCCGCGGCTGCGCGATCCCCGTGGAGGAGGGAGGAGGAGGAGAAGGAGGGAGGAGGAGGAGGAGGAGGAGGAGGAGGATGAGGAGGAGGAGGAGGAGGAGGAGGCGGAGGAGTGAGGAGGAGGAGGAGGAGGAGGCAGGAGGGAGGAGGTAGGATGAGGAGGAGGAGGAGGAGGAGGAGGAGTGGAGAAGGAGGACGAGGCGGAACGCCGCCGGTGGCCCAGAATCGGCCAGCATTCGGGGCTCAGGAGGCGGGGGTCAGCCAGAGCTCTGGATCTCGCAGGATCTCAGAGCCCCGAATCATCAGGGGCAACTCGGGTCAGGGCTAACTCGGGTTCCTTTTTCGGGAATCCGAGCCCGAGTTACCCCGGACCCGAGTTACCAGGATAACTCGGGCGTCCAGAGCCCGGAATCATCAGGGGCAACTCGGGTCAGCGCTACCTCGGGTTCTCTTTTCGGGAATCCGAGCCCGAGTTACCCCGGACCCGAGTTATCCCGGATAACTCGGGCGTCCAGAGCCCCGAATCATCAGGGGTAACTCGGGTCAGGGCTAACTCGGGTTTCTTTTTCAGGAATCCAAATCCGAATTACCCCGGACCCGAGTTACCCCGGATAACTCGGGCGTCCAGAGCCCCGAATCATCAGGGGTAACTCGGGTCAGGGCTAACTCGGGTTCCTTTTCGGGAATCCAAACCGAGTTAACCCCGACCCGAGTTACACGGATAACTCGGGCCGTCCAGAGCCCCGAATTACATCAGGGGTAAAAAAACCTTTTTTTTTTTTCGGGTTCAGGATAACTCGGGTTCGTTTTTTGTTAATCGGGAATCCAACCCGACGTTACCCCGCGACCCGAGTACCCGGATAAATCGGCTGTCAAGAGAGCCCCGAATCCCGAATCATCAGGGGTAACTCGGGTCAGGGCTAACTCGGGTTCTCTTGTCGGGAATCCAAACCCGAGTTACCCCGGACCCGAGTTACCCCGGATAACTCGGGCGCCCAAGGATCCTGAAGCGCCAGGGCGGCCCTGACCCGGGATGGGGCGCAGGCTCCTGCAGGGTCTTGCAGGATCCTGCAAGGCCTGCCTGGCCCGGGACAGTGCGCCCCGAAGTAGCTGGAACGGTCTGGCGGTCGAAAAGCCGCCGATCGTTCAAGGTGGAACGATCCACGCGGCGACAGAAACCGATGCCGGGGTCGTCACGACACGAACCTCCCGCACCTAACTCAGCGAATTACAGTGGAGGCCAGTCCACAAGAAGCCTTCCACAAGACACCCAGCCCTGAGACCCCAGGACCTCCACTGATTTTGTAGGTGGGAACGCCGCGCTCCCCATCGCAACGCCATCGAAACCCGAGACACCCTGAAGGCAGGCAGGGTGCTTCGTGGCATGCGCCTCCACTGTGCACGTGCGAGTGGCCCCTCGCTGGCGTGGCCCTTGCTGCGCAGCTGTCGGGCGGCGCGGGGGCGCCGAGCCCGAGCACGCAGGCCGCCGCCGCACGCCGCGCGCAGCCATCGGCAAGCCGCGCACCAGAGGCCACCCTTGAGCGCGCAGCCGGCCCGCGGCCTCCTCGCCGCCTGCGGGCCGCGGCCTCGCCGCCGCGCTCCTCGCGGGGGCCCTCCTCAGGGACGCGCCCGGCGCTCCGCGGACTCCGACGCCCCTCCTCCTCCTCCTCCTCCTCCTCCTCCTCCTCCTCCTCCTCTTCCTCCTCCTCCTCCTCCTTGTCCTCTTCATCCTCTTCCTCCTCCTCCTCCTCCTCCTCCTCCTCCTCCTCCTCCTCCTCCTCCTCCTCCTCCTCCTCCCCTCCGCACGCCCCGACGCCCCGCCCCCAGGGCCTGGCGGTGACGCCGCTGAACGGCACCCCGCCGCCGGCGGGGGTGCCGCTGCTGCAGGACGTGGCGGCGCGCGCCCGTCGGGGCGCGCGTCCTCGGCTTCGGTGGGGGGGTCTGGGCCCGACGCCCGCCCGCAGGGGGGGTGGGGGGCGCGAGTGGGGGCCTGGCCCAGTAGCGCCCCGAGGGCTGCCAAGAGAGGCAAAAGGAGAAGGGGAAAGAGGAGGAGGAGGAGGAGGAGGACGAAGAGGAGGAGGAGGAGGAGGAGGAGGAGGAGGAGGGGCAGGCTCTGGCGGGCTGCCCCGTGCTGAGGGCTCGGGCGCAAGCGCGGCTGCGCTGCACCCGTCCCGCCGCTCCTAGCCTCTCGTCTCTCCGTCCCCCATCTCTCGTTTGGCTGCCCGCGGAAGACACTGTGGCCGCCTCGGAACAGGGAACAGGGAGGAGGAGGAGAAGGAAAAAGAGAGGGAGGAGGAGGAGGAGGAGGAGGAGGAGGAGGAGGAGGAGAAGAGGAGGAGGAGAGGAAGGAGGGGGGGGAGGAGGGGTTTGGAGGAGGAGGAGGAGGAGGAGGAGGAGGAGGAGGAGGAGGAGGAGGAGGAGGGAGGAGAAGGAGGAGGAGGCGGAGGATGAGGAGGCAGAGGGAGTAACAGGAGGAGGAGGAGGAGGAGGAGGAGGAGGGGAGGAGGAGGAGGAGGAGGAGGAGGAGGGGAGGAGGAGGAGGAGGAGGAGCAGCAGCAGCAGCAGCAGCAGCAGGGACGAGGAAGCAGCAGGAGGGAGAAGATGAGGAGCAGGAGGAGGAGGAGGAGAGGAGGAGGAGGAGGAGGAGGAGGAGGAGGAGGACAGGAGGAGGAGAGGCGGGGTGAGGGCGAGGAGGAGGCGGGGGGGGAGGAGGAGGCGGGGGAGGAGGAGGAGGAGGAGGAGGAGGAGGAGGAGGACGAGGGGGAGGAGGGGGGGTAAGCTAGGTGTGCAAGCGTGTTAGCTGACGTCCTACCCCTCCCTACCATCCCTGACCATGGCGTAGGTCTCCTCTCTAGTCGCGCAGTCGGATGTCGCAACATGACATAGCCTTACATGGCATTGCATGGCGCTGAAGATCAACGCGTAATACGACAGCATGGCGTGGCATTGCGTAGTCAAGCACTTCGTAGCATAGCATTGCAGCTGAAGGCATGGCATCGCACAGCGGAACACACCAGAGCATTGCATTACATGCCATGGCATAGCACTGGAAATGAGGCCAGCGCTGCAGCGGGAGCACGTTTCGGAACGAGCAGAAGCGCGGTCATGAGGCCAGCGCTGCAGCGGGAGCGCAATTCGGAACGAGCAGAAGCGCGGAAATGAGGCCAGCGCTGCAGCGGGAGCACGATTCGAAACGAGCGGGAGCCCAAAATTGAGGCCTGCCTTGTAGCGGGAGCAACATTTTAAAAGACCGGAAACACGGATGTGTAAACACATATAATTGTCCCAGTGCGACCATACCTAGGAGTTGGAGCCCCTAGGAAAGCAGCATTAGTAGTAACAGTAAAGCTAAGCTAAAGTTAAGCTAAAACCAAGCTGACGCGAAGCTAAAGCTAAGCTAAATCTAAGCTAAAGCTAAGCTAAAGTTAAGCTAAAGCTAAGCTAAATCTAAGCTGAAGCTAAGCTGAAGCTAAGCTAAAGCTAAAGCTTGAGCTAAAGCTTTAGCTAAAGCTAAGCTAAAGCTAAGCTTAAGCTAAAACTAAAACTAAGCTAGCGCTAAGCTAAAGCTCAGCTACAGCTCAAGCTAAAGTTAAAGCTAAAGCTCCCAGGGGACTGGGCGAACCGCGGGGCGGATCCTGGGGGAACCGCCCTGGGCGATTTACACTGCCCGGCCCTTTAAGCACACAGGGTAAGAACCCTTCTAGGCAGAGCCTAGGTAGGGAAAAGACCAAATCGCCGGAATGTTGTATGTAATGAAAGTTGTACGCGGAGCGGGGCCGAACATCTTCTGGACAGAGTCAGGGGAGAAAGGAGAGTAGTATTCAGATTGCGTAGTTGTGGAATGAGGGGGAGGGGGATGGAGGAGGTGGACGGGGGGATGAGAAGAGGGAGGAGAAGGAGGAGGAGGAGGTGGAGGAGGAGGAGGGGATGAGAAGAGGGATGAGAAGAGGGAGGAACAGGAGGAGAGGAAGAGGAGGAGGAGGAAGAGTAGGAGGAGGCGTGTTCGAAGGAGCAGCAGCGCAGAACACGCAAACATAAGTAGAAGGATGAGGAGCAGGAGGAGGAGGAGGAGGAGAAGGACCAGTGTAAACCCACGGCGCATCAACGATGTTGCAGTAAACCCTCCATCCAGGTTCCCTCTTCATAGGAACCCACACGAAGTCATCTCACTGCTGGAAGGGCCCCACTGGAAGACAACAGCCTGAGAATCCGTAACCGTGCGCAAACACATGCAACTCTCTGGATTTCAACGCCAAGAATCAACGTGACGGTTGGGTCCTGACGATCCTGATTTGTGCGAGAACACCGTTCTTGGAATTTCAGCATCCCGAATCGACGTGACTGTTGTTCCTTGACAATATGTAAACCGTGCCAGAACACCAGTTCTGGAACGTCAGCCGTAAAATCCGTTGACGCATTGTCAACTTGTATAACGAATGTGCGCAGTGCTTAGGCGATAGCCACGTTTTGAAGACGACCCACCCTCCATCCGTCAAACGTTGCGCAATGCTTCACGGCGAATGTGCGCAGCGCCGAGGCGAGAACCACATTTTGGAATGGAGCCGCCCTCCATCCTTGAAACCATTCCCATCATGTAAAGACGAACCACATTTTGAAAACCACCCGCCCTCCATCCATGAAGCGCTTGCAAACTGTTAAGACGAGTGTTCCCGGCGCCAAGACGAGAGCCACGCTTTGAAAACAACCTGCCTTCTATCCGTGAATATCTTGTTGACTTCTAAGACGGACCGACACGTCTCGGGGTACGAGAGGGAGGAGATATTCTGAAGGCCGTACGGCCGATGCCGCCGACCCAGAATGGACGACGACGACGACGACGACAACCACCACGACCACCACGACGACAACGACAACGACGAGCTGATGACCCTGCCACAGGCTCGGGACATGGGGCGGACGGTGGAGGGAGGAGGAGGAGGAGGAGGAGGAGGAGGAGGAGGAGGAGGGGGAGGAGGAGGCGAAGGAGGAGGCGGAGGAGGAGGAGGCGCAGGAGGAGGGGGAGGGGGAGGGGGAAGGGACGGGGACGGGGGAGGGGGAAGGGGAGGAGGAGGAGGAGGAGGAGGAGGACGAGATGGAGGAGGATAAGGAAGACCAGTGCAAACCCAAGACTCATCAACGATGTTGGAATTCACCCTCCCTCCAAGCACCCTCTTCATAGGCCCCTACAAGGAGGGTCATTTCCACTGAGGGAAGTGGCTGGTTTGGGGACAACCGTTCCGCCCTCAATCCGCGAAGCCCCTGCACATGGTTACGAATGCGCGCGGCGTTAAAGCGAGAGCCATCAGTTGCAGACGACCTGTCCTCACTCCGCGCAGCGTTTGCAAATGTGTAACACGAATGCGCGCGGCGCACAGGCGAGAGCCGCATGCTGCAAACGACCTGTCTTCAATCCGTGAAGCTCTTGCAAATCGTTGGAACGAGTGCGCGCGGCGCAGAGGCGAGAGCCACCGCCCTCCAGCCGTAAAGCTGTTGGAAAGGTTCTAAAGCAGATGTGCGCGGCGCTGAGGCGAGTGCCACATTTTGAGAACCACCCGCCAAGGCGAGCTTCAGATGCGCAAATCGTAAGGAGGTCGTAGGCGAAAGGCCTACTCGTAAGGAATATGAGCTGAGGAGGAGGAGGAGAAGGAGGAGGAGAAGAAAGAAGCGGAGGAAAACACAGAGGAGGAGAAGGAGGAGATGAGGGAGGATAACGCAGAGGAGGAGAAGGAGGAGGAAGAGGAAAAGGGGGAGGAGGAGGAGGAGGAGGAGGAGGAGGAGGAGGGATATGAGTA
This sequence comes from Prorocentrum cordatum, assembly GCA_963575745.1. Taxonomy (NCBI): domain Eukaryota; class Dinophyceae; order Prorocentrales; family Prorocentraceae; genus Prorocentrum; species Prorocentrum cordatum. Next base: position 1,468 of record CAUYUJ010020652.1, on the reverse strand, counting down.
ATAAGAATAATCCGAAAAACAAAGACGAAAAATAATAAGAAGAAGAAACAAGCAATAAAAAATAAGAGAAGAAGGCGGAGGAGGATAGCCGTCTGTCTCCTCGGGGGTGCGCGTCTGGGAGGCGAAAGCCAAGCCCCCAGCGAAAAAGGGATCACAACCCCCAGGACCCCGCGACGCCCCCGCGGGGCCAGGGAACGGGGCCAGTCCAGGCTCGAGGCCGGGGACTGGGACTTGGGCCGGGGCGGGGGCCTGGGCCAGGGCCGGGGCCAGGGCTGCTGGGGCCAGGGTCAGGACGGGCAGCTGGGAGCCGAAAGCCGAAGGAGGGGAAATCTCCACCCCGCGGGGTCGGCGCTGGGACTGGGGCAGGGGCCAGACCTGGGGCCGGGGCCGGGGCCAGGGCAGGGACGGGCGTCTGACGGGAGGCGAAGACGGAGAGGGGAAGCAACCTGCCGGACCCCCCCTCGGGGAAAGCGCCGGGCGGGGGCGGGATCACAACCCGTCGAACCCCCGCCCTGGGGACCCCTCCCCCTATAGGACCCTTCCCGGGACCATGGGACCACCCCCCGGGACCAACCCCCGGGGACCCCCTTTGGGACCCGACCCCTGGCAAGGAAGGAACAAAGGGAAGGGGCTTCCCTTTGGCGTGATTGCGACAGTGTTCGGTCCCCCCTTGTCCGATTTCCCTTACGACGACGAAGATTCAAAGGAGACTGGCGTACTCCAGTTTGGGTTGGGCTGGCCTCGCGTCGAAGGGCCTCTCACGCGCCGACTGGGGGTCGCCGGGGCACAAAAGTAGTAAGAAAAAAAGGCCCATGATGTTCATATATTGTCATGAAACGGCCGACGAAAGCGAAGAGGGGAAGCAGCATGGAAGGGGAGGATGGCTGTTCAGGACGCACCCCTTTGCTTTTGTATAGCAGGGCGAACACCTTGTAAGTAGTCGGGTGTTCCCATACCCTCCTCGCTCTGACGGGGCTTCCCTGGAGGGGTGGGAGGGGCGCGAAACCTTGTAAATAGTATGGTATTCCGATGCCCTCCTCGCTCTGGCGGGGCCCCCCTGGAGGGGTGACAGGGGCAGGACACCTTCTAGATAGTTCGGTATTCCGATTCCCTGCTCGCTTTGGCGAGCCTCTCTGGAGGGGTGGGTGGGGCACGGAACCCATGTAAAATAGAATGGTATTCCGATGCCCTCCTCGTTCTGGCGGGGCCTCCCTTGGAGGGTTGGTGTGGCACAAAGCCTTGTTAATAGTATATGTTTCCAATGCCCTCCTCGCTCTGGCGGGGCTTCCCTGGAACAGTGGTAGAGGCAGCAAGCCTTGTAAATATAATGGTCTTCCGATACCATCCTCGCTCTGGCGGGGCCTCCATGGAAGGATGAGAGGGGCAGGAAACCTAGTAAATAATATGGTATCCCGATGCCCTCCTCGCTCTGGCGGGGCTTCCTGGAGGGGTGGGAGGGGCAGGAAGC
>CAUYUJ010020651.1:137663-152960 GCA_963575745.1 Prorocentrum cordatum | reverse complement strand
TCCTCCTTCCTCCTTCCTCCTTCCTCCTTCCTCCTTCCTCCTTCCTCCTTCTTCCTCCTTCCTCCTTCCTCCTTCCTCCTTCCTCCTCCTCCTCCTCCTCCCCCTCCTCCTTCTTTCTCTCTCCCTCTCTCTTTCTCTCCCTCTCTCTCTCTCGAAATTTCTCTTTCTCTCTCTCTCTCTCTCTGTTGAGGGTCTCTGGGGGCGACGGGCGTGCCGCTGTCGCCCGAGAGGCAGCTCGCTGGGGGGTCGGGCCATGGACCGGAGGGAACTCGGGCGCGAGCGCGAGCCAGCTCAGGGGCAGGGGCCGACCAAAACGGTCCACGAGCCTCTTAGAGGGGACCACGAGGCCGTCAAGAGGGCTCTAAGGGCAGCCCCAAAGGGGTAACACGCAGGGACTCCAGGGGCCGACAACGGAGACGACGACGAACACGAAAACATCGACGACGACGACGACGACGACGACGACGACGACGACGACAGTGGCAGCGGCGGCGGCGGCGGTGGCGGCGGCGGCCGCGGCCGCGGCCGCGGCGGCGACGACGACGACGACGACGACGACGACGACGACGACTGCGGCGGCGGCGGCGACGACGACGACGACGGCCAACCCTCCGCTCGCAGTGTTCCCTTCGAACACCTCCGCCCTGGCCGGTGCTTCCACGATGTTCCTCCTCCTCCTCCTCCTCCCCCTCCTCCTCCTCCTCCTCCTCCTCCTACTCCTCCGCCTCCTCCTCCCCCTCCTCCTCCTCCTCCTCCCCTCCTACCTCCTCCTTCTCCTCCCCCTGCATCATCATCATATCATTCAGCATCATCACACATCATCATCAGTCTATCATCATCATCATCCTCATCAATCATCATCATCAGCGGCATCAACCTCTCATCATTCAGCAGCAGCAGCAGCAGCGCAAGCAGCAGCAGCGAAGCGCCAGATCAGCATCAGCATCCATTCATCATCCATCTCATCATTATCATCATCATCATTCATCATCAACATCATCATCATCATCTCACCACCACCACCACCACAACCATCAGCATCCATCATCAGCATCATCACTCACATCATCATCACCAACCACCACCCCCTCACCACCAGTCATCATTCACCGTTAACATCATCATCATCATCCCATCATCACCACCCACCACCACCACCACCACCAGCATTCTCACTTCATATCATCATTCATCATCATTAGGCATCACCATCAGCATCAGCATCAGCATAAGCATCATCATCAGCCCCAGCATCAGCATCATCATCACCATCAGCATCAGCATCAGCATCAGCATCAGCATCAGCATCATCATCACCAAGCAGCCATCAGCATCACACAGCATCATCATCATTCATCATCGTCGTCGTCGTCGACGTCGTCGTCGTCGTCGTCATCATCATCATCATCAGCATCATCATCATCAGCAGCAGCAGCAGCATCATCATCAGCATCATCAGCATCATCATCATAATCATCATCATCAGCATCATCATCGTCATCATCATCACCACCACCACCACCATCATCATCATCATCATCATCAGGAGCAGCAGCAGCATCAGTATCATCATCATAATCCACATCAACATCATCATCACCATCAGCATCAGCAGCATCGGCATCATCCGCATCATCATCATCATCATCATCCTGATCATGATCATGATCGTCATCATAATCAGCAGCAGCATCATCATGATGAGCATGATCAGCATGAGCAGATTCATCATTCTCAGCAGCATTATCATTGTCATCATCATCATCATCATCATCATCATCATCATCATCATCATCATCATCATCATCATCAACATCAACATCAACATCAGCATCATTATGCTCCTCCTCCTCATCATCATTAGCATCATCAGCATCAACATCATCATCGTCATCGTCATCGTCATCGGCATCGTCATCGTCATCATTATCATCATCAGCAGCAGCAACGGCAACGGCAGCAGCATTAGCATCATGATCAGCAGCACCATCAGCACCAGCAACAGCAGCATCAGCAGCAGCATTATCATCAGCAGCAGCATTACCATCATCATCATCAGCAGCAGCATCATCATGATCAGATTCAACATCATCATAATCGTCATCATCATCATCATCATCATCAGCATCATCATCATCATCATCATCATCATCACTAGCATCATCATCTTCATCAGCATCATCATCCTCAGCATCATCGTCGTCGTTACCATCATCAGCATCAGCATCATCATCGTCATCGTCGTCGTCAAGCGTCTGCGGCCATCTGAACGACGCAGGGGGGGACAGGAACCTCCAGGAGTCTCTATGTGCACATACCGCTATGCGTGTTCATGTTAACACGGATGTGTATACGAATATGATGTGTACATTTACGTATGCATGTACAAGTACATGCATGCATATATGTATATATGTATGTGTAATATTTGTACAAAGATAAATTTCGATATACGTATGTATATTATATCCACACGCGCGCTTCGCACGCGCTTAGGTTCTATCGCGGTCCAAACCAACCTCACAGAATCGGATGGGGATGCATATCATTCCGCAAGGAACACCGTATGGGAGCATACTTCCTGACAGGCGCGCCAGCAGTCTGTGAATGCTGAATAAGCCGACCCCAAGAGATCCCGCTGCACTGACCAGATGCACCGAGCAGCTGCCCGAAGGAAACTGTTGGAGGATTCGGGAGGCTCGTGGCCTGTGGACAGTTTTCAGCGATCTTGAAAATCTCCTGGGGCGTCCCGAGAGCCCCTCGGACTATCTCGGAAGTGTCATCAGAGGTCCCTTGGTAACCCTGGGGCCAATATTGGGCAATTCGAATAATCGAAAGCCGTCCTGGGAGCCTTGGCCGAAGCTGTCTTGGGCACGGCATTCGGCACTCCTTAGACCGTATTGTGCCTTGCTGGGGGGCATCAATGACTACCTAACAGACCACACCAACCCAACCCGAAGACCCGAATTTGACCCGAATTTCGGGTTGGGGGGGGTACGGGTTCCATATGTGTTCTTTCAGTGTTCCCCGACCCCCCCAACTGGAAATGGAGGGCAAATTGAAGCCTTCGGGTTGGGTTGGGGTGGTTTGGTGAGTGGTGAGTTAAGATCCTGCACTACACATGGTACCCTACAGGTGACGCGGCCCACTCTTCTCGTGGAGGCGACGTCCAGCACGACTCCGCGCCAGAGGTCGGCGTGCAGGGCGAACCCCCCAGCTGGCTTCCGCAAGCGCCCGGGAAGGCTCCAGGAAGGCGCGTTGCTGGACTCAACGCTCGAGCCTCCGAACCCTCCCAGACGCCGCACGCGACGAAGCGAGGCAGCCACGAGGAGGACCCAGGGCAGCCATGCTGAGAGTATCGGAGGTTGGGGGGTGAGATCGGAGTGGAACGGAGAGCCCCCCACCGGGAAATCGGTTTCGGCTTCGTGTTCGTGCGTGCCGCGCGTGCGGGCGAGGCGAAGCTGCGTGGGCGGGCGAGAGGAAAGTCTCCTGAGGCTGAGGCGCGGCCAGACCAAATGATTCTCCCTCCGGCAAGCGGTGGCCCGCGGTGTCCCGCCGGTGTCCCGCCGGTGTCCCGCTTGTGGCTGGGTCCCGGCCAGACCAAATGATTCTCCCTCCGGCAAGCGGTGGCCCGCGGTGTCCCGCCGGTGTCCCGCCAGTGTCCCGCCGGTGTCCCGGTATCCCGCTGGTGCGAAAACGATAATGAGACCGATGACGAAATCGATGGTGAGATCGATAGAGAGATCGATAGTATAGTGAGATCGATAGCGAGATCGATAGTGAGATCGATAGTGAGATGAATAGTGATGTCGATTGTGAGATTGAGTGATATCGATAGGGAGATCGATAGTGGGATCGATAGCGAGATTCAAGTGAGATCGACAGTGAAATCGATCGAGTGAGATCGATAGTGAGATCGATCGAGTGAGATCGATAGTGGGATCTTTGGTCCCAAGAGCGAGAGGCAACGCAACAATCACCACTGTTGACCATTGCTGACCCCCCTCCCCCCCCAACCTCCTTGTCACCCGCAGGGTGGTCGTATAGGTATTGGGATTCCTCTGGGGGGCGCTCTTGGAGGGCTCTTGGGGTTTCTGAGGGGGGGCCTCTTGGGCGCCTCTTGGGGCTTTTGGGGGGGCTCTGTGTAGCCTCTCAGGACTTCTTGCGGGCACCTCGGGGGCCTCCCCGAGGCTGTTGGCGTCTTTCGGGGCGGAAGGCTCGAAATGTCCGTTCGGATCCCCACTCTTGCCCCTCTCCTGGGGCCGTCTTGAGGGCCTCTGGGGGCCGTCTTGGGGGCCTCTTGGGCCGTCTTGGCGCTCCCTGGGGTCGAATCGGGGCCGTCAAAGGGACCTATTGGGCTGTCTTGGTGCTGTCTTAAAGACCTCTTGGTCGTCTTGGAGCATTGGACGGCCGAAAAAACGATCACGCTAAAACGAATCAAAAACTCAAGGTAAATCCATAAGTTTGGCCTGCTGGGGCCCTCTGGGGGTCCTCTTGGTGCCCTTTTGGAGCGTGTTGGGGAGCCTCTTGGGCCTACCTGAAGGTATCTTGGGCTTCTTCGAGGGTTCTTGGGCCGTCTCGGGGCCGTCTGGGACCTTCTGGCCCCCTCGCTGCCGTCTTGGGACCCATTTTGGGCGCTCTCGGAGGCCCCAGGGCGGAGAACCCGGAGGCGTACAGTGAAGCCCTGGCCCAGGGACCTCCCATGTATATACAAATCTACATGTGTATCTACATATATGTGTGTATAAATGTATGCATACGTGCGTATAAATATACACATATACACATGTGTAAATATATATATGTGCATGTATGCACACATGTGTAAATATGGATAAGAAAGCACACGCATAAAGAAATAGATAAACAAATTAATAAGTGCATAAATGCATGAATAAACAAATACATAAAGGCACAAAGAAAATTATCCCAGTGCGACCCTACCTGGGAGCTGGAGCCTCTAGGCAACCTAGAATCAAATGTCAGGAAAGCCAATGTAGGAAAGCTAATGTATGTGCGAAACCTTCGTGAATCCTAACGGCTCAAGCTGCCCCACTAAGGGCTCAAGATGGCCCACAGACGGACAACATGCATGGAACATTCGTGCGCGCACACACACACCTATATATATATATATATAAGTACATATATATATATATAGCAGCAGCAGCAGCAGCAATAGTGGATGCTGTGCTGCGCTATGCTATGCTATGCTATGCTCTGCTCTGCCATGCTACGCTATGCTATGCTATGCTATGCTATGCTGCGCAATGCTATGCTGGGCTAGGCTAGGCTAGGCTAGGCTATGCTATGCTATGCTATGCTATCCTATGCTATACTATGCTGCGCTATGCTATGCTGCTCTATGCTATGCTATGCTATGCTATGCTATGCTATGCTATGCTTTGCTTTGCTTTGCTATGCTATGCTATGCTATGCTATGCTATGCGTTTGCTTTGCCTTCGCTTTTGCCTTCACTCTTGCCTTTGCTTTTGCTTGGCACCCAGGGAGCGCAACTGGGGGAACCGCGCGTTTGCTGTTACCTTTGCTGTTGCTTTTGCTTGACTCCCAGGGGACTGGGGGAACCGCTTGGGGCGGTTTGCACTGCCCGGCCCCTTTAAGCCAAGCGAGTAAGAACCCTTCTAGGCAGAGCCTAGGTAGGGGAAAAAACATGAAAAAAACATACATATATATATATATACATATATATATATGTATATATGTATATGTATATATAGATAGAGAGAGATCTACACTGATCGGTGTCCTAAAAACGACGACACGGCTTCGGCCCTGGGGACGTGGCGAGGAGGGCAACTGGGCAACCTCCAGTCAGAACTGTTCGCACGGTCATGCACAAGCGGAAAGGAGGCACGCCTAGTATCTTCTGAAGCGCTGATTTCCGAGCAAGGCGGCATGGTGACCAATGACTCATTGCCGCGACCTGGGCGCGTCAGGGGAAAACCAGAGAGTGACACAACAAGACAGACACGAAAACGAGAAAAGAGATGAACGACGAACACGACATTATGTAGAATGTAGAAGAGTCGCGTGGCGGCTCTGTCCGTGTTCACCGAGTAATTTGAAGCCGTGCGAGGGCTCGGATGCACCTGGATACGGTCGCCCACAACCTGCCAGGTGTCCTCGTACTTGAAGGGAGTTGCGCTCGTATGGCCTGCACGTGGTCGGCCAAAGGCAACGGAATAGATCAAAGATACCACCTGGCACAACTGCCCAAGCAAACTCGCGCCAAGCCTTCTTGACGGTATGAAAACTCGAAACTGCATCTCCCGAAAGCAAAGGCTCAGGGCGATAGAGTCCCAGGCGTAGTATTATGCATAGTAGAGGCGTGCCCATACGAGCCAGAGACCCTGGAACCAGGGACATCAGAGCCGAGATCTCAAGTCTGATCCTCCCTGCTGAGACTTCATCACAAAAACTGGGTAGCTCTCAAGCAAGCCGACACTCGTATGCTTCTGCCCACACTGATGTCCAACGGTGATGCTTCGCTACAGATGCAACATCAGTTTCCTCCACCGTACCGCTAGGCAACGAGTAGAGCGTCCTCAGGTCCCTTCCAGTTCTCTGTGTTGAATGCTCCAATACTTCAGGGGGGGCCTGGAAAGCCCCCAAGAGGCCCAAGTCAGACCCCAAGAGGCCCCCGAGAGGTCCCAACACCCCCCAAAACCTCCTCCAGGAAGCTTCTGAAAGGCCTCCCAAGAGATCCCAGCAGGCATGGTGGCGGGATGGGCCGATGGCCTGGATACATACATACATCCGCCGCCCCCTGTGGCTTTCCACAGGGGTGCACGGCGTGCTGAGCATTAGGTAGTGTTCGTCTGTTTCTTTTAAGTTTCCAGTGGGCCTTCGGCCCAACCCGCTGACCACCCAGAGAGCCATAGAAAAGAGCTCAACGTCCATAAACAAATCCGCCCAAGACTGCCCAGATGGCGCAAGATGGTCCCAAGAAGCATCCGAGATGGCCAAGATGGCCCCAAGACGACCCAAGATGTCCTCCAGACAGCCCACGGGGCTCGCAGACGCCCCAAGAGGGCCCCAAGACGACGTCAAGGAGGCCAAAATTATCGATTCCCCACGAAGTTTGTCAGTGATTTTAGCGTTCTCGCCTTGTCAGGCATCCGACGCCCCAAGACGGGCCCACAAGAGGCCCGCAAGACGGGCCAAGAGGGCCCCAAGACAGCCCAAAAGGCCCCCAAGACGGCCCCAAGACGGCCCCAGAGACCTCCAAGACGGCCATAAAGCGCCCGAAGAGGAAGTCATGACTGCCTGGGGAGGGCCCAAGACGCCCTCCGAAGGCCAAGAGGCCCCCAAGAGGCCCCCAAGAGGTCCCCGAGAGGTCCCTATGAGAGCTCCGAGAGGATCTCCAGGAGGCCAAGACATGTGATGCGCCTTAGGTGTTTCAATTATTTCAGCGTTCTCGTCTTTTTGGGCTTCCGACGCTCGGGCCCCCAATACAGCCCAAGGGGGCCCCAAGACGGCCTTCGAAGCCAAAGACCTAAGACGCCCCAGGAGACCCCAAAGGGCCCTTCAGAGGCCCCCAAGAGCTCCCACGAAGCCCCCAGGAGGCCCCAGGAGGGTCTAAAGAGGCCGGCCTCCTCCTCCTCCTCCTCCTCCTCCTCCTCCTCCTCCTCCTCCTTCTCCTCCTCCTTCTCCTCCATCTCCTCCTCCTCCTCCGCCTCATGCGACTATTAGAAGTGGGACCTTCGGCGGAGTCTACCTACGCTTAAATGATTGGGAAGGTGTGGCCTTCTCGCCTTTTCGGCTTCCCGACGCTCTAGAACGGCCCAAGAAGCCCCCAAAGATCGCCCCAAGTCGGCCCAAGAGGCCCCCCCAAGACGGCCTCAAGAGGGCCCAAGATGGCCCCAAAACGGCACAAGAGGCACCCAAGACAGGCCCAGAGGCCCCCCGAACGGCTCCAAGAGGGGGGCACGACGGGGAAACCGAATGGACATTTCGAGCTCTCGGCCCCGTGAGGCCCCCCGGAGACCCCAAGAGGTCCCCAAGAAGCCGCCAAGAGCCTCCAGGATGCCCCCAGCAAACCCTAAGAGGCCCCCAAGAAGACCCCAAGGGCCCCCCTGAGACTCAAGAAGCCCAAACACTGCCCCCAAGAGGCCCCCGAGAGCGCTCCCAAGAGACCCCAAGAAGCATCCCTGAGGACTCTGACGCAACCCAGGCACGGTGGCGGGAAACGCCGAAGGCCATTAGATTGCTAGAAACACACTCTTCGGGGCCCACGCTGGCTATCATGTCATGATCTAGCTCATGTCCGACTCCATGTATGCAGGTTTGAAGCACTGGACGTACCCCTGCACAGAACTGACAAGGCTCAATCAAGGGCATAAACTCGTTGACCCCGCCCATGCAAAATTATCCCGGCAAAGCAACCTAACAGCGATGTGTAGAAGCATATCTGAAAGCATTCCCCTTAAGATTCAAATGAGAATCCAGTTGTAGAATTCTGCTGTTCTCGCAGTCGTAGTCGCATTCGCGATGACAGTCGCAGCGGCAACGGCAGTCGCAGTCACAGCCTCAGCCTCAGCCTGCCTCAGCCTCAGCCTCAGCCTGCCTCAGCCTCAGCCTGCCTCAGCTCAGCCTCAGCCTGCTTCAGCCTCAGCCTCAGTCTGCCTTCAGCCTCGGCCTCAGCCTCAGGCTGCCTCAGCCTCAGCCTGCATCAGCCTCAGCCTCAGCCTCAGCCTGCCTCAGCATCAGCCTGTCAGCCTCAGCCTCAGCCTGGCCTCAGCCTCAGCCTCAGTCTGCTTCAGCCTCAGCCTCAGTCTGCCTTCAGCCTCGGCCTCAGCCTCAGCCTGCCCAGCCTCAGCCTGCCTCGGCCGCAGCATCAGCCTGCCTCAGCATTCAAAATGTGGCCCAGGAATGGAGTTCTGGGAACTCGAAGAACACGAAGTGGCCTACAGTTGGCTCCGGGCATTCAAAATGTGGCCCGGGAATGGAGTTCTGGGAAGTCGAAGAGCACGAAGTGGCCTACAGTTGGCTCCGGGCATCCAAAATGTGGCCCGGGAATGGAGTTCTGGGAACTCGAAGACCACGAAGTGGCCTACAGTTGGCTCCGGGCATCCAAAATGTGGCCCGGGAATGGAGTTCTGGGAAGTCGAAGAGCACGAAGTGGCCTACAGTTGGCTCCGGGCATTCAAAATGTGGCCCGGGAATGGAGTTCTGGGAAATCGAAGAGCACGAAGTGGCCTACAGTTGGCTCCGGGCATTCAAATGTGGCCCGGGAATGGCGTTCTGGGAGGTCAAGGAGCACCAAGTGTGTGACTGTTGCATCCGGTTATTCAGAATGTGGCCTGGGAATGGGGTTCTGAGAGGTCGACGAGCACGAAGTGTGTGACTGTTGGTGAAAAACGAGCCCGGCACAGGCCCGGCCGGCAACTCCCAACGCCTGCCCGGACCCCCCTGTGGAGTGATCTGTGAGCTCTTTTGAGTCAACTAGAAACCTATCAGTCTACGCTGTTAGGTAAAAACACCTGTGTGTGTGTGTGCGTGTCTCACGCGCGCGAATGTGGCAGTCTGTGTCACAGCCCCGAATCCTGCCATCATGGAGATAGCACCCCCCCCCTTTTCCTGCCTGTGGCACTGGGGGCGGGCGAACCATGTCTCCCCCTATCACCCTTACAGTGAGGACGCGGCCCCCGAAAAAAATTATCCCGGCAAAGCAACCTAACAGCGATGTGTAGAAGCATATATGGAAGCATTCCCCCTAAGATTCAAATGAGAATCCAGTTGTAGAGTTCTGCTGTTCTCGCAGTCGCAGTCGCATTCGCGATGACACTCGCAGTAGCGGCAGTCGCAGTCACAGCCTCAGCCTGCCTCAGTATCAGCCTGCCTCAGCCTCAGCCTCAGCCGACCTCAGCCTCAGCCTCAGCCTGCTTCAGCATCAGCCTCAGTCTGCCTTCAGCCTCAGCCTCTGTGCCTCAACCTGCCTCAGCATCAGCCTGCATCCGCCTCAGCCTCAGCCTCAGCCTCAGCCTGCCTCAGCATCAGCCTGCCTCAGCGTCTGCCTCAGCCTGCCTCAGCCTCAGTCTGCCTTCAGCCTCAGCCTCAGCCTCAGCCTGCCTCAGCATCAGCCTGCCTCAGCCTCAGCCTCAGCCTCAGCCTGCCTCAGCCTCAGCCTGCCTCAGCGTCTGCCTCAGCCTGCCTTCAGCCTCGGCCTCAGCCTCAGCCTGCCTCAGCCTCATCAGCCTCAGCCTGCCTGCCTCAGCCTCAGCCTCAGCCTCAGCATCACCATTCTCAGCCTCTGCATCAGCATCAAAATGCGGCCCGGGAATGGAGTTCTGGGAACTCGAAGAGCACGAAGTGGCCTACAGTTGGCTCCGGGCATTCAAAATGTGGCCCAGGAATGGAGTTCTGGGCACTCGAAGAGCACGAAGTGGCCTACTGTTGGCTCCGGGCATTCAAAATGTGGCCCGGGAATGGAGTTCTGGGAAATCGAAGAGCACGAAGTGGTACAGTTGCTCCGGGCATTCAAAATGTGGCCCGGGAATGGAGTTCTGGGAACTCGAAGAGCACGAAGTGGCCTACAGTTGGCTCCGGGCATCCAAAATGTGGCCCGGGAATGGAGTTCTGGGAACTCGAAGAGCACGAAGTGTGTGACTGTTGCATCCGGCCCTCCAGAATGTGGCCCGGGAATGGCGTTCTGGGAACTCGAAGAGCACGAAGTGTGTGACTGTTGCATCCGGTTATTCTAAAGGTGGCCCGGGAATGGCGTTCTGGGATCTCGAAGAGCACGAAGTGTGTGACTGTTGCATCCGGTTATTCAGAATGAGCCTGGGAATGGAGTTCTGGGAACTCGAAGAGCACGAAGTGTGTGACTGTTGGTGAAAAACGAGCGGGGCCCCCTGCCGCCCGGCAACTCCCAACGCCTGCCCGGACCCCCCTGTGGAGTGATCTGTGAGCTCTTTTTACCCCACTAGAAACCTACCAGTCTTCGCTGTTAGGTAAAAACTCGCAGGAAACCCAACACTGAAAACCGCGTTCGAGGTGCAAGTGGGGAAGCCAATGGCACGCAGGAAGTCACCACGCAACGCGCGCGGCAAAGAAGCCCAAGGCAACCTGACAAAGCACATGGTTTCCTGATGCGCGTCCCCACTGCATTCGAGGAACAAGACACTGCATAAGCATATGTTCTAGGATGTCCGCGCGGACCTCAGAGAAATGTTGTTTATGCAGTTTTGTGTTGTTCGATGAATGCTATTCCACGGCACCTGGCATCATTATCCTGGGCAGCACTGCGAGACAGGCTCTTCGCAAGCAGGGCCTCCATTGCAGTGGCAGCAGGCCTGCTTGGCGCTCAGCCCCTTCACCTGCGGCGCACGCTCCACTGCTTAGAGCGGGGACTCGTGCAACATCGCACCGCGCATCGTGAGCAGAGCAGTGTCGTGCGAATCGTACCGACATCTTGGCAGGGACGAGAGGAGCACGAACGAACGAAGCCTGCCGTCGCCAGTCGGAAACCCGACGCCCGTGCGGGTGGCAGGCGCACCGTTGCCAGCGCGCGGGCCCTAGAAAGGGCGGTGCTGTCCCTCCCCCTCCCTGCTCGAGGCATCCCCCGCCCCCGGCTCGGCGAGGCAGCGTGGACCCCCTCGCTGGAGGTGCGATGCGATGCGATGCGACCACCGTTGCGGACAGCGTCCGGGCCTAGAGCAGACCAGGCGGGTGAGGCCATGGCCTCTAGGATCTGAGGTGTCTGGATTCATGCAATGCGAGACGTGTAAAAAGTTAGGAGGAGAGGGGGAGGAGGAGGAAAAGAAAGTCCTTGGTGTCGGTGTCGGCGCGGGTTGGGCGAGACGTCTCGACGTTCGCAGATATTTTACGTCATTGGTCTGAGTCCCGGGTGCTGGTCGACGTGAGGTCGGTGAAGTGGTGCTCGAGCGCTGTCCATGCTTCGGTGTCTTGGGCTGTTTGCGTCCATGTGATGTCGTTCGGTTGTCCTTTCGAATGGGCTTGCGTGGGCGGTCGGTGGAGGTCTGGTCTGCGTTGACGTAAGTACGTGGTGATTTCGTCGTCCAACGCTTGTTTTGGCCACCGTGCTGCCTGTGTCCCCGCTGGCGCGGGTTGAGGACTGGGTGCCAGCGCAGCACTCGCTATGTCCACCTCGTCCAGTCGTGGTTTGCGACTCGTGAAGCCATGCGCCATGCTTTCCGTTTGTGCAGCGTCTCCCAGTTATCAATGTGATGGAGCTGAAAGCAACCCTGACGGCGGCGGTGGTCCCAGTTGTCCCTCGCTGGAGGTGGCAACCCTGACGGTGGCGGTGGTGCTGATTTTCTTTCCTCCGAGCACGTTTGGCAGGACAACGGTCAAGGCTGTTCAACGGTCGTGAGGCCCCTGGTCGCGAAGCGCCGCAAGGGGGGGCACCGTGCTTGGATGGTGGCGAATTCCAGAGCCGAGGGCGGGCACAAAGAAGCAGGGAGGGGTTTCGACGCCCGAGACGACATCGGAAAAAGTGGCACGATGCCCCGCAGAAGATGCTGTCCCAAACCGACAGCGGCCGCTGTTGGGCAGGCAACCCTTCTGTCTCATATGAACAACGCCCGCGGCGGCACCGTCAGCGTGCCCTGTTCAAAAAGCATATCACCAGCCCTCTGGGCGAAGGTGGTTTGACGAAGTTCGTTGTCTATCTTCCAAGAGTCCCTCCTTCCCCTGCTCGGGGGAGGTGTTTATCGCTTCTCCCCATTACTCTACACCCCCTCCCCCAGGCGACTGGGGGCCAACCAAGCACCATGCCGACACCATGCCGACCCGCCACCCACCATCTCCGTCAAATAACAATTCAATCCGCACTCTGCCTCCACACTTTGAGCATGCGCGGCCAACCCGATGCGCCCCCCCCACCACCATCCCTGACAAAAAACAATGCACAGTACACCTTGGGACAAAGTCTGGAATCATGCTCGTGAAGCCCGCGAACACTTCGCTTTTGACAAGGACGGCGGGGGGGTCAGTACATTCCCTGCTGTGCGCAGTGCTACCATCCCTGACAAAAACACCATATAACAATGCGCGGCCATCCCGCGATCACTGCCAAGTGGTTTTTGACAGATACGGCGGTGGTGGTGGCGCGTGGCCTACTGTGCGCAGGCCCAGCTGACACAATGATAGGCATCGGTGTTCGACAAGGATGGCGGGGGCCGGCATGTTTCCCGATGTGTGCTGGCACGTGCGCAGGCGCACTTGACGCACCCTGCACGTGCCCCGAAGGCGGTACACCTGGCGCGGCTGGAGTGTGCGGCACACTTGGCGCACTCGGAGCACGTGGCGCATCTGGCGCACCAGGAGTGCCTGGCACGCTCGGGCCCAAGGGGTGCCTGGCGCGCGTGGCGCCCCTGGCACGCGTGGCGCACCTCGCCCAAGCGTCGCGCACCTAGGGTCGGCTTTGGTTTCCAGTTTCTGCCCAGCCAAAGACGACCGCTGAACATGCTAAGGCTCGGGTGATACGTATGTGTTGGGGGGGCAGGTGGGAGTGAGCTAGACGGCTTGCGGGCGGGTGGGTAGCTTTACCCCTCCCCCTACCCCCCCCCGGGGCCTGAGAGGGGGGAGAACGGGGTAGTTAGAGCGTCCAAGATGGCCCAAGATGGCCTCAAAAGAGCCTCTGAGAGCGCACGATGGCCTCCAAGATGGCTCAAGATACCTCAAGATGGTTGCGGATAACCTCCGACACACCAAGGGGCCTCAAGACGACCCAAACACGGTGTCAAGTTCCCTCCGAGCCCTCCAAGGCCCCCAAGAGACAAAAATCCTTCAACAACAAATCGAAAATCAACGTTGTGTACCTTCTCGCCGCTTCGTTCCCGATGGGCTCTTGAGGCCTCACGATGACCCCAAGACGGCCAAAGAGAGCTCCAAGAGGGGCCCAAGAGGGCCCCAAGAGCGCCCCAAAAGGAACCCAAAAGGAACCCAAAACGGCATGTTTGAGCTTCCGATGGGGGGTGGCTGAATTGATTACCCCTCGCATTTTTTAGCCTTGGGGGCCCAGAAGGCCCCAAGAGGCCTCCCAGAAGGCCCTAAAGAGCCCCAACAATGCCCCAAGACGCCCCACAAGAGCCTCAAGAGGGCCCCAAGTGCCCCAAGTGGCTCCGCGAGGACCCCAAGAGAGATCCAAGATGGCTCCAAGACCACCGAGAAAACACTTTCAAGGCGGTTGTTGCACTGCATGCTTCTACACTTCCCTGATCAAGGCAACTCGTCTGTCGCTCTGTTTCTGGATAGGCTGGTGGGGATACTTTTTTGGAACGCGGGCGCGCGAAGACGAGTCGAACGCCGTGCAAGCTAAGGCGGGCCGCGCCGAAGCAAAGAAAAAAACAGCGAAACAACTGGTGGGGGTGCGCGAAGCGTCAAGACTTGCGTTCAGCCTTCGTCCCCATTCTTTCCGTACCCATCTCGATCGTACCTCACCACGCAGGGCGTGCCAGGCAGGAGAAGCCGAGAGCGTACAGGCGAGGGAGGAGGCAGCGGGGGGTGCAGGCGACGAGGGGAAGAGGCGAGAAGTGCACGCGTCGCGTCCTGGGCAAGCCTGAGAATGCGAGGCGCACAGAGAAGAGGCCCCCCTTGCACACAAAAAACTTGCCTGGCCTGTTCGTGAGAGAGTGGAGGGGGCAAGAGAGAGAGAGAGATAGAGAGAGAGAGAGACAAAAGAAAAACAGTAAGGATAACCCACAAACACACATACCAATGACAAAGAAAAACGTAAAACAACCAAAACTTCGCGCGGCGCGCAGAGCACGACCATCGCTGCGCCCTCGCGACGCCACCTCGAGGCCCAGGCCGCAACAACAGCGCGCTGGGCACGATGCACCTCTTCGCGCCCCCCGCGCGCGCGCGACCCGAGGGGAGCGAGGCCTCCATGCGGGGCATCGCTACGGCAGGATCGCGCCGTGTCGACCGGGCCTTCCTGGACCCACCCAGGGCCCTCGGGGCGGGCCGGGCGCTTCGCCCGAAGCTCCCTCGCGGCTTCTGGTCCTGAGGCCCGACGCTCGTCCAGCGCTGACACCGAGCCAGTGCGAGTCGTCCTGACAACGGGGCTCTCGCCTCAGCGCCTCGCAGATTCGTGATGAAGGTGTGCAGCAATCATACGGCAGGGTCGTGCCTTCCCGACTCAGGCGCTGGTTCCTGACACCGCAGCGACCGTTTAATCTGGAATGATCAGTCGTTTCTTAATCGTCCCATCATTCAACATCGACCGATTCTGGGCCTCCGCCGGCGCTCAACGTTGAACACTGGCGGCGGGGTCGCCGCTGGCCGACACGACGCGAACCTACCGTGCGG
>CAUYUJ010020651.1:102663-132663 GCA_963575745.1 Prorocentrum cordatum | reverse complement strand
TCCTCCTCATCATCAGTTTCATCAGCATCCTCGCCCACCCCATCTTCATCATCATCATCATCATCATCGTCCTCATCATCATCATCATCATCATCATAAACATCACCATCGTCATCATCTTCCTCATCGTCGTCATCATCATCATCATCGTCATCCTCATCATAATCACCGTCATCATCCTCATCATCATCACCATCATCGACATCCTCACACATTCACCATCATCACCCCATCATCATCATCATCGGTCGTCATCATCATCTCCATCATCATCATCTCATCAATCATCATCATCATCATCAATCATCATAACCATCCCATTCACCATCACCATCACCATTCACCATCACCAAACATATTAAACAATCATCAAAATTTTCAAAAATTTTCATCATCATCATCATCATCATCAGCATCAAGCATCGCATCATCATCATCTAGCATCTATCATTCATCATCATCATCATCATCATCATATCAATCATTAATCATTCATCGTTCTCATTACATCAGCATCAGCATTCATCAGCATCAGCATTCATCATCATCATCATACATCATCATCATCATCATCATTCATCATCATCATCACATCATTCATCATCATCATATCATCATCACCATCACCATCACCGTCACCATCACCATCACCATCACCCATCACCACTCACCACCATCACCTATCATCTTCATTCATCTATCATCATCATCATCATCATCATATCATCATCATCATCACCATCTCATAACCATGCACCATCACCATAACATCATCAATTCATCATCATTCATCATTTATCATCACATCAATCATCATCATCATCATCATCATCATCATCAGCCATCTAGCATCCTCATCTTCATCATCATCATCATCATCATCATCATCATCATCATCATAAACATCACCATCGTCATCATCTTCCTCATCGTCGTCATCATCATCATCATCGTCATCCTCATCATCATCATCATCATCATCATCATCCTCTTGGGACCGTTTGGGGCCTCTTGGGGCCTCTTTGGGGGACCTTAGGGGCCTGCTGACGGCCAAGGGCCCACTGGGAGCGGAAGGCTCGAAATGTCTACTGGAGTCTCACCTCTTGGATCCCTCAAGGGGCTCTCTTGGGCCGTCTTGCCTCTTGGACCGTCTTGGTGCTCTCGTGTGTCGTCCTCGGGCCTGATGGCCTCTTGGGCTGTCTTGGGGCGATGTGTTGGGCCTCTTGGGCCGTTGTGGACGCTGTAACACCCAACTTACGAATATGCTAAAATCAACATTTCTCCCAGCAGTGGAACAATTCTGGCCTCCTGGGGCGCTCTCGGGGCGCATCTTGGAGCCTGCTTGAGACGTCCTCGGGGCCTCTAGGGCCGTCTTGAAAAAATGTTCGGGTGTTTTCAGCCCCGTCAGGCCGCTCTGGTCGCTTTTTGGTGGCCTCCAGGGTTGTTTTGAGCGGCGGGGCGGAGGCCCGGGGGGCAGGAGTCGTCCCCGGCCCCCGGGGCCCCCCTACCCCCCCCCCCCCCCAACAACACAACAACAACAACGGACCGGTTCAAATAAAAAAAAACAAACCTTCTAGCTCTATTAACACTTTACACCGGACTCGCTTCGCTTACTTGCGTGCGCGCGTAAGCGAAGCGAGTCCTGGTGCCATCCCTAATAGGATCCTATTAGAGGTGGATCCATCCCTAATAGGATCCTATTAGAGGTGGATCCATCCCTAATAGGATCCTATTAGAGGTGGATCCATCCCTAATAGGATCCTATTTGAGGCGGATCCATCCCTAATAGGATCCTATCTGAGGCGGATCCATCCCTACTAGGATCCTATTTGAAGCGGATCCATCCCTAATAGGATCCTATTAGAGGTGGATCCATCCCTAATAGGGTCCTATTTGAGGCGGATCCATCCCTAATAGGATCCTATTAGAGGTGGATCCATCCCTAATAGGATCCTATTAGAGGTGGATTCCATCCCTAATAGGATCCTATTAGAGGTGGATCCATCCCTAATAGGATCCTATTAGAGTGGATCCATCCCTAATAGGATCCTATTTGAGGCGGATCCATCCCTAATAGGATCCTATTAGAGGTGGATCCATCCCTAATAGGATCCTATTAGAGGTGGATCCATCCCTAATAGGATCCTATTAGAGGTGGATCCATCCCTAATAGGATCCTATTAGAGGTGGATCCATCCCTAATAGGATCCTATTAGAGGTGGATCCATCCCTAATAGGATCCTATTAGATGCGGAGATCCCTAACTGATCCTATTAGAGGTGATCCATCCCTAATAGGATCCTATTTGAGGCGGATCCATCCCTAATAGGATCCTATTTGAGGCGGATCCATCCCTAATAGGATCCTATTAGAGGTGGATCCATCCCTAATAGGATCCTATTAGAGGTGGATCCATCCCTAATAGGATCCTATTAGAGGTGGATCCATCCCTGGATCCATCCCTAATAGGATCCTATTAGAGGTGGATCCATCCCTAATAGGATCCTATTAGAGGTGGATCCATCCCTAATAGGATCCTATTAGAGGTGGATCCATCCCTAATAGGATCCTATTAGAGGTGGATCCATCCCTAATAGGATCCTATTAGAGGTGGATCCATCCCTAATAGGATCCTATTAGAGGATCCTATTTGAGGCTGATCCATCCCTAATAGGATCCTATTAGAGGTGGATCCATCCCTAATAGGATCCTATTATAAGGTGGATCCATCCCTAATAATTAGAGGTGGATCCATCCCTAGGAGGTGGATCCATCCCTAATAGGATCCTATTAGAGGTGGATCCATCCCTAATAGGATCCTATTTGAGGCGGATCCATCCCTACTAGGATCCTATTTGAGGCGGATCCATCCCTAATAGGATCCTATTAGAGGTGGATCCATCCCTAATAGGATCCTATTAGAGGTGGATCCATCCCTAATAGGATCCTATTGAGGCGGATCCATCCCTAATAGGATCCTATTAGAGGTGGATCCATCCCTAATAGGATCCTATTAGAGGTGGATCCATCCCCCTATTAGAGGTGGAATCCTCCTATAGGATCCTATTAGAGGTGGATCCATCCCTAATAGGATCCTATTAGAGGTGGATCCATCCCTAATAGGATCCATTAGAGGTGGATCCATCCCTAAAAGGATCCTATGAGAGGCGGATCCATCCCTAATAGGATCCTATTAGAAGTGGATCCATCCCTAATAGGATCCTATTAGAGGTGGATCCATCCCTAATAGGATCCTATTAGAGGTGGATCCATCCCTAATAGGATCCTATTAGAGGTGGATCCATCCCTAATAGGATCCTATTAGAGGTGGATCCATCCCTAATAGGATCCTATTAGAGGTGGATCCATCCCTAAGAGGATCCTATTAGAGGTGGATCCATCCCTCCCTGGAATCCCTAAAGATCCTATTAGAAGTGGAGCCATCCCTAATAAGATCCTACTAGAGGCGGAGCCATCCCTAATGGGATTCTATTTGAGGCGGATCCATCCCTAATAGGATCCTATTAGAGGTGGAGCCATCCCTAATAGGATTCTATTTGAGGCGGATCCAGCTATGATAGGATCCTGGTAGAGGTGGAGCCATGCCTACTAGGATTCTAGTAGAGGTGGATCCAGCTATGATAGGATCCTAGTAGAGGTGGATCCATGCCTACTAGGATCCTATTAGAGGTGGATCCATCCCCAATAGGATCCTATTAGACGTGGACCCAGCTGTGATAGGATTCTAGTAGAGGTGGTTCCATCCCTGACAGGATTCTACTACAGCTGGATCCATCCCTAATAGGATCCTATTAGAAGTGGATACAGCTGAACTTGGATCCTGTTAGAGCTGTACAGATGACTGTATGGGATCCTATACAGATCCTTTAAGGACTGTATAAGGTCCTATACAGATCTTATGCAGACTGCATAAGACCCTCTACAGATCCTATACAGACCGGATAGGGTATTATACAGATCCTATCCTTTACAGACTGTATAAGACCCTATACAGATCCTATACAGACTGGAGAGGATCCTACACAGATCCTGTACGGACTGTGTGGGATCCTTTACAGATCCTATACAGACTGTATGGGATCCTATACATCGTCGTCATCGTCATTCTCGTCCTCCTCACCGTCATCGTCATCCTCCTCATCATCAGCTTCATCAGCATCCTCGCCCACCCCATCTTCATCATCATCATCATCATCGTCCTCATCATCATCATCATCATCATCATCATCATCATAAACATCACCATCGTCATCATCTTCCTCATCGTCGTCATCATCATCATCGTCATCCTCATCATAATCACCGTCATCATCCTCATCATCATCACCATCATCGACATCCTCACCACCATCACCATCATCATCATCATCATCATCGTCGTCGTCATCATCATCATCATCATCATCATCATCATCATCATCATCATCATCATCATCATCATCATCATCATAAACATCACCATCGTCATCATCTTCCTCATCTAAATCACCGCATCATCCTCGATCATCATCACCATCACGACATCATACCACCATCACCATCATCTCATCATCATCGTCGTCGTCGTCATCATCATCTCATCATTATCATCGATCCATCATCATCATCATCATCATCATCATCATCATCATCATCATCATTCATCATCATCATCATCTCATCATCATCATCATCATCATCATCATCATCATCATCATCATCATCATCATCAATCCATCATCATCATCATCATCATCTCATCAATCATCATCATCATCATCATCATCATCACATCTCATCATCATCATCATCATCATCATCATCATCATCATCATCATCATCATCATCATCATCATCATCATCATCATATCACATCATCATCATCATCCATCATCATCATCAATCATCATCATCATCATCATCCATCATCATCATCATCATCGATCATCATCATCATCATCATCATCATCATCATCATCATCATCATCGTTTCGTCGTCGTGATCCTTGTCACATCCTCCTCCTCGTCCTCCTCCGCCCCGCGTCCCGCCAATGTCCCTCTACCTCCCTGCTCCTCTCACCGGGCGGGCACGCCAGGCGGCGCGCGGGGGCGGGGCGACGACACCGATGACCGAATCATTATCATCATCATCATCACCATCACCATCACCATCATCATCATCATCACCATCATCATCATCATCATCATCATCATCATCATCATCATCATCATCCGAATCATCATCGTCATCATCGTTACGGTGGTCCCCATCATCATCCTCAAGATCGTCATCATCCTCAAGATCGTCATCATCATCATCATCATCATTATCATCATTATCGTCGTCGCCACCGTCGTCATCATCATCGTCGTCAGCAGCATCGACATGACCGCAATCATCATCTTCACCACCGTTGTAGTAATCGTCATCGCCACACTAATCATCATCACCAACACCCTCACGATGATGATGATGATGATGATGATGATGATGATGATGATGATGATGATGATGAAGATGATGACGGCCCAAGAGCCCCCCTACACGGCCCAGGACGGCCCCGAGAGAGCCCCCCGCTGGCCCAAGAGGGCCTCCGGAAGAATCCAAGACGGCCTCAGGGGGTCCTTCGATGGCCCAAGACGGCCCCACCAGACCACCCAGACGGCCAAGAGCCAAGAGGGCCCCAAGACAGCCCAAGAGGTCCGCAAGGACGGCCTTCCTCATCCTCCTACTCCGCATCGTTTTCATCATCATCATCATCATCATCATCATCATCATCATCATCATCATCATCATCATCATCATCAGCATCAGCATCAGCATCGTCCTCATCCTCGTCCTCATCATCCTCATCATCGTCCTCCTGCTCGTGACCCTCGCTCTCATCCCGATCCTCCTCCTCGTCCGTATCGCCCTCACCAATATCAGCATGATCCTCATCTTCGTTGATCGATCTCCTCCACGATGGCCGCAAGAGGCGCCCAGGAGGCTCCAAGAGGCGCCAAGATGGCTCCAAGATGGCCCCAATATGGCCCCAAGAGGCCCTCAAGAAGCCCCCAAGAGAGCCCCAAACGGCCCCAAGAGGCCCCCCCCGCACTCAAGACGCCCAAGAGCCCCCCAGGGCCGCCAAGAGACCCCCCAGACGTCCCAAGATGCCTCCAAGAAGCGCCCAAGAGATATACCAAGAGGCTCCGAAAGGCAGTCAAAAGACTTCTGGCCTTTTTGCTCGCCCTCCTCATCCTCCTTTCCAAGATGCCCCCCAGACGCTCCAAGAGACCTCCAAGACAACTCCCAAGAGGCATCATATCTCTTGCCACTCCCCCACCCTCTCCTCATCCTCCACCTTCTCCTCCTGTAGGACCCTAGGAATCCCTAGGAATCTCTGGAATCCTTAGGAATCTCTGGAATCCCTAGGAATCCCTGGGACCCCTAGGAATCTTTGGAATCTTTGGAATCTCTGGAATCCCTAGGAATCGCTGGAATCCCTAGGAACCTATGGAATCCCTAGGAATGTCTGGAATCCCTAGGAATCTCTGGAATCCCTCGGGATCTCTGGAATCCCTGGGAATCTCTGGAATCCCTAGGAATCTCTGCAATCCCTGAGAATCTCTGGAATCCCTAGAAATCTCTTGCATCCCAAGGAATATCTGGAATCCCCACAAATCTCTGGAATCCCTAGGAATCTCTGGAATCCCTCGGAATCGTTGGAATCCATCGGGATCTCTGGAATCTCCAGGAATCTCTGGAATCCATAGGAATCTCTGGAATCCGTAGGAATCTGTGGAATCCCGAGGAATCTCTGGAATCCCTAGGAACCCCTGGAATCCCTAGGAATCTTTGGAATCCCTGGGAATCTTTGGAATCCCTAGGAATCTCTGGCATCCCTAGGAATCTCAGGAATCCAAAGGAATCTGTGGAATCCCTTGGAATCTGTGGAATCCCTAGGAATCTTTGGAAGCCAACGGAATATCTGGAATCCATTGGAATCTGTTGAATCCCTAGGAATCTCTGGAATCCCTAGGAATCTCTGGAATCCCTAGGAATCTTTTGAATCCCGAGGAATCTCTAGAATCCCTAGGAATCCCTGGAATCCAAAGGAATCTCTGGAATCCACAGGAATCTCTGGAATCCTTGGGAATCTTTGGATCTTTAGAATCCCTAGGAATCTCAGGAATCCCTAAGAATCCCTGGAATCTCTGGAATCCTTAGGAATCTCTGGAATCCCTAGGAATCCCTGGAATCCTTAGGAATCTCTGGAATCCCTAGGAATCTCTGGAATCCCTAAGAATCCTTGGAATCCCAAGGAATTTATGGAATCCCTAGGAACATGTGGAATCCCTAGGAATCTCGTGCATCCATCGGAATCTCTGCAATCCCTCTGAATCTCTGGAAGTCCTAGGAATCTCTGGAATCCCTCTGAATCTTTGGAATCCATTGGGATCTCTGGAATCCCTAGGAATCTCTGGAATCCCTAGGAATCTTTAGACTCCCTAGGAATCTCTGGAATCCATCGGAATCTCTGGAATCCCTAGGAATCTCTGGAATCCAAAGGAATATCTGGCATCCCAAGGAATCTCTGGAATATCTAAGAATCTCTGTAATCCCAAGGAATCTCTGGAATCCTTAGGAATCTATTGAATCCAAAGGAATATGTGGAATCCCTTGGAATCTGTGGAATCCCCAGGAATCTCTGGAATCCCCAGAATCTTTGGAATCCATAGGAATCTCTTGAATCCCCAGGAACCCTTAGAATCTCTAGGAATCTCTGGAATCCAGAGGGATCTCTGGAATCCCTAGGAATCTCTGGAATCCCTAGGAATCTCTGGAATCCCAAGGAATCTCTGGAACCCCTGGGAATGTCTGGAATCCCTAGGAATCTCTGGAATCTCTAAGAATCTCTGGAATCCCAAGGAATCCCTGGAATCCATAGGAATCTCTGGAATCCAAAAAATCTCTGGAATCCCTTGGAATCTGTGGAATCCCTGAGGAATCTCTGGAATCCCTAGGAATCTCTGGAAACCCTAGGAATCTCTGGAATCCCTGGGAATATTTGGAATCCCTAGGAACCCCTGGAATCCCTAGGAATCTCTTGAATCCCTAGGAATCTCTGGAACCCCAAGGAATCTCTGGAATCCCTAGGAATCCCTGGAATCCCTGTGAATCTCTGGAATCCCTAGGAATCTTTAGAATCCCTCGGAATCTCTGGAATCCCTAGGAATCCATGGAATCACTAGGAATCTCTGGGATCCCTAGGAATCTTTGGAACCTATAGGAATCTCTGGAATCCCTAGGAATCTCTGGAATCGCTAAGAATCTTTGGAATCGCTAAGAATCTCTGGAATCCCTAGGAATCCATGGAATCCCTAGGAATCTCTGGAATCCCTAGGAATCTCTGGAATCCCTAGGAATCCTTGGAATCCCTAGGAATGTCTGGAATCCCTAGGAATCTCTGGAATCCCTAGGAATCTCTGGAATCCCTAGGAATCTAAGGAATCACTGGGAATCTCTGGAAGCACTGGGAATCTCTGGAATCCCTAGGAATCTATGGAACCCCCAAGAATCTCTGGAATCCCTAGGAATCCCTGGAATCCCTAGGAATCTCTGGAATCCCTAGGAATCTCTGGAATCCCAAAGAATCTCTGGAATCTCAGGAATCTCTGGAATCCATAGGAATCTATGGAATCCCTAGGAATCTTTGGAATCCCTAGGAATCTCTGGAACCCCTGAGAATCTTTGGAATCCCGAGGAATCTCTGGAATCCCTAGGAATCTCTGGAATCCCCAGGAATCTATGGAATCCCTAAGAATCTCTGGACTCCCTAGGAATCTCTGGAATCCCTAGGAATCTCTGGAATCACTGGGAATCTCTGGAAGCACTGGGAATCTCTGGAATCCCTAGGAATCTCTGGAATCCCTAGGAATCTCTGGAATCCCCCGGAATCTCTGGAATCCCTCGGAGTCTCTGGAATCCCTAGGAATCTTTGGAATCCCTACGAATCTCTGGAGTCCCTACGAATCTCTGGAATCCCTAGGAATCTCTTGAACCCCTAAGAATCTTTGGAATCCCTAGGAATCTTTGGAATCCCTTGGAATCTTTGGAATCCCTGTGAATCTCTGGAATCCCGAGGAATCTCTGGAATCCCTAGGAATCTCTGGAACCCCAAGGAATCTCTGGAACCCAGAGGAATCTCTGGAATCCCTAGGAATCTCTGGGATCCCAAGGAATCTTTGGAATCCCTAGGAATCTCTGGAATCAATAGGAATCCTTGGAATCCATAGGAATCTCTGGAATCCCTAGGAATCTCAGGAATCCCTAGGAATTCTAGGATCCCTCCGAATCTCTGGAATCCCCAGGAATCTCTAAAACCCCCAGGGAATCTCTGGAATCCCTAGGAATATATTGAATCCCTAGGAATCCCTGGAATCCATAGGAATCTCTGGAATCCCTAGGAATCGATGGAATCCATAGGAATCTCTGGAATCCCTAGGGTTCTCGGGAATACATAGGAATCTCTGGAATCCCTAGGAATCTCTGGAAGCCCTAGGAATCTGTTGAATCCCTAGGAATCTTTGGAACCCCTAGGAATCTATTGAATCCCTAGGAACCTCTGGAATCCATAGGAATCTCTGGAATCCCAGAGCTGCGGGGGAGTCTTTGGAATTCCTAGGGATCCTAAAGTTTAACAGAAATTAATAGAATTCCTATGCATTTTAAATATTCTTAGAAATTCTCAGAATTCCTAGGCATCCTAGAGATTCCTAGGAATTCCTAGGAATGCTCGAGATTCCTACGAATTCCTAGAACTCCTAGAGATTCCTAGGAATTCATATGATTCCTAGGAATTCCAAGAGATTCATAGGAAGTCCTAGAATTCCTGGGGATCATCAAGATTCATATGAATTCCTAAAATTCCTAGGAGTCCAAGAGATTCCTAGGAATTCCTAGGAACCCTTAAGATTCCTATGAATTCTTAGAAACCTTGGGAATCCTAAAGATTGCTAGGAATTCATGTGTATCCTAAGAATTCCTGGAGATCCCTGGGAATTCCAGGAGTTCCTGGGAATCCTAGAGATTGCTTGGAATCATACAGATCCCTAGGAATCCGAAAGATTCCTCGGAATCCTACAGATTCCTATGAACCCTGGGGATTCCTAGAATTCCTGGGAATCCTACAGATTCCTAAGCATTTATAGAAGTCATAGGGATCCTTTATAGGAGTCCTCGAGATTCCCAAGAATTCTAAAAATTCCTAGGGTTCCTGGAATTCCTAGGAATCCTAAGGAGGTTCTCAGGAATTCTTTGAATTCTAAGGAATCCGAGAGCTTCCAAGGAATTCATAAACTCCTAGGAATCCAAAATATTCAAAAGGAATTCCTAGGATTCCTATGAGTCCTCGAAATTCCTAGGAATTCCTAGAATTCCTATGGATTCCTGAGATTTCCTAGGATTCCTAAAGATGAATCGAGATTCCTAGGAATTCATAGAATGCCTACGAATCCTAAAGATCCATAGGAATCCTAAAAATTCCTATGCAAATCACATACGGCCTGTATGGGATCCTACGCAGGTCCCGCACGGCCTTTGTATGGGATCCCATACAGAGCCCAGACGGCCTGTATGGGATCCCGCACAGATCCCATACAGCATGTATGGGAACCGATACAAATCCCATACGGCCTGTATGGGACCCCACACAGATCCCATACTGCCTGTATGGGATCCACACGGATCCGTATAAAATTCCGATGGAGGCCTATATAGAATTCGTATGGAGGGCTATAGAACTCCGATGGAGGCCTATAGAATTCCTATGGGGAGCGATAGATTTCCTATGGAGGCCTATATAGAATGCCTATGGAGGCCTATAGAATTCCTATGGGGGGCCTATAGAGTTCCGATGGAGGCCTATAGAATTCCGATGGAGACCTATATAGAATTCCTATGGAGGCCTATAGAATTCCGATGGGGGCCTATATAGAATTCCCATGGAGGCCTATAAAAGTCCGATGGGTGCCTATAGAATTCCTATGGAAGCCAATAGAATTTGTATGGGGGCCTATGGGATTCCTATGGAGGCCTATAGAACTCCTATGGATGCCTATGGAATTCGTATGGAAGCCTACAGAATTCCTATGGGGACCTATATAGAATCCCTATGGAGGCCTATAGAATTCCTATGGAGGCCGATATAACTCCTATGGTGTGACATCTAGAATTCCTATGGTGACCTATAGAATGCCTATGGGGGGCCCTATTGAATTCCTATGGACCAACACAGCCGTGGCAGGGTCCGTATCGGGGTCCACACAACTGTATGAGGATATCTATAAGGATCCATACAGCTGTGGTCCGATCCCTACAGGGCCCGATGCAGCTGTGGTTTGATCCCTATAGGGGTCCACACAGCTGTGGTAGGATCCCTGTAAGGATCCATACAGATGTGGCACGATCCCCATCGGGAGCCATACAGATACAGCCTGCTCCCTGTAGGGATCCATACAAACGTGGTAAGATCTAGGGACCGATACAGCTGTGGTAGGACGCCTGTAGGGATGCTCAACATCTGTGGTAGGATCCCTTTAGGGATCCATACGAATATAATTGAATCCCTATAAGGACCGATGCAGCTGCGGAAGGATCCCTATAAGGACCCATACAGCTGTAGAGCGACCCCTATTACGATCCATACAACTGTGGTTGGATCCCTATAGGGATCCCTACACCTGTCGTAGGATCCCTAGACGGATCCACGCGGCTCTGGTAAAATCCCTAAAGGGAGTCACACAGCTTTGGTAGCACCCCTATAAGGTTGAGTGTCTGGGGGGGCGGGGGCGCGGGGACGTAGGGGCGTGGGGGGGAGCGCCGGGGCCCCAGTGGAGGACTCCATCAAACCTCAGTGAATTGCGAGGAAGTCTCGAGCGGGAGCCGTCGGCGTTGTTGTTGTTGTTGTTTGGGGGGGGGGGGGGGGGCGCGCCGGGGGCCGGCGCCCGCTCCTATTCAACAACAACAACAACAACAACATCTTCATCATCATCAACAACACATTCATCATCGTACTCATCCATCCTTCACCATCACCATCATACTCACATTATACTCTCACCATACCATGATCATCATCATGATAATCATCATTGTCTAGTGCAGAGAGGGAGGAGGGGAGGGGTTATCTTGGTCCAGCGCGGTCGGATAATAACAATAATCCCATCCTTTGGATATGGGGGATCATACTCATCCATCATTTACCATCACCATCATACTCACATCATACTTTCACCATACCATGGTGATCGTCATGACACCCATCATCATTGTCTAGTGCAGAGAGGGAGGAGGGGAGGGGCTCTCTTGGTCCGGCGCGGTCGGAGAATAACAAGAAACCCATCCTATGGATATGGGGAATGACAAGAACCCCATCTTAGGATATGAGGAAAATACTTTCACAAAAAGCATCGTCCCCAGACATTTGTTGCTACTTGGAACATTCCGCCTGTAGAGGGACAGGCCCGACTTAACCCTAGGCAAGAGTGACCTGAGGTGCTCTGATTGAGGGGGCTACGCCCGAGCGCGCAAGCCGATGCTACTACAGTGGAGGCCCATGCCACGAGACACCCTGCTTGCCTCCAGGGTGCCCTGGGTTTCTCGGGTTTCGATGGTCTTGCGATGGAGGGCGTGACGCTCCCCTACCAAAACCCATGGACGTCCTGGGGTCTCAGGGTTGGGTTTCTTGTGAAGGCTTCTTGAGAGCAGGCCTCCACTGTACCGCATCGTACTGAGCGAGAGATCGGGGGGCCCCAGTGGGCCGCGCCAAAGGGCACCCTGGCGAAGGGTCACTCTTTCAGTGCGGGAGCGGTCACCAGAAACCATCGCAAGAAACCCAACCCTGAAAACCATCGCAAAAACCATCGCAAGAAACCATCGCAAGAAACCCAACCCTGAACCGTGAAAACCCGCGCGGGAAGTACACATGAGAGGAGACCTGGAGCACCCTGAGCGCAGCAGCTCCTTCCACGGCCGCGGGAAGTCGCCGCGCAGCGCGAGGAGTGAAGAAACCTGGGGCACCCTGGCGAAAAGCAGATGGTTTCTTGATGCGCGCCCCCACTGTACGCGCGGTCGAACGCCTCCCTCCGAACCGCAGGGACGAGGGTAGAGGGCCACGTGCGAACCGTGCCCGTGCCCCCACGACTTCTGAGGTGGAGGGTGGGGTGCACACCGCCCGGGGGGGAGAAGAAGAACCCCACCCTCCCCCTCAGAAGTCGTGGGGGGGCAGGGGTAGGGTTCGCAGGTGGCCCCCATCAGACATGCGACGTCCTGTCTCTTTTCTTCACGGCGCCCCCCGAAGTCCAGACCCCTTTCCCCCGGGGCGGGCTTCTCGTCCTGACTCGCCTTCTGACGGCCCCCGTGGCCGGGCGAAGGCCCCCAGGGGCCGAAAAAAGATGGAGAAGTCTGCAGTCCTGATTTTTGTTTTCCTGAAGGGGCCCTGGGGCACACAAGTAAATACACACAAGTGACAGGATGCCCCATACTTCCCCACGTGTTCTGGGTTCTTGCCTTCCCCCCCACTTCCTATGCTTTCCCACATGCTCGGGGGAATCGACGATTAATTGTGGTTTGAGGAGAGGGAGGAGAGGGAGGAGAGGGAGGAGAGGGAGGAGTGGGCATCGACGATTTCTTGTGTCTGTGTGCTTTTCCCCCTCCTGATTTACGAGGGCGCCCGGGCCGGCCTTGACCACGTCGCCGTGGCCGCCCGCGGCCGCCAGCTGCCTCGCCGTGGCGCCCGCGGCGTTCACTGCCGGGGCGCGGCCCGGCGGGCGGGAGTTCGCGCAGGGGGGGCGAGGAGCCCAGACTCCCACAAGGCATGAGGGGAGCCTTCTCCTCCTCCTCCTCCTCCTGCCTCCTCCTCCTCCTCCTCCGCCTCCATTCTCCTCCTCCTTCTCCTCCTCCTCCTGCTCCTGTTCCTCCTCCTGCTCCTCCTGCTCCTCCTCCTCCTCTGCCTCCTCCTCTTCCTCCTCCTCCTCCTCCTCCTCCTCCTCCTCCTCCTCCTCCTTATCCTCCTCCTCATTTTTCCTCCTCACTCCTCACTCCCAGACCTCCTCGAGTCGTGAAGAAATCACAGCGGAGGCTGTTTCGCTATCTTCGGCCTCGGGGGGCACTTGCAGGGCCCGGGGACCGTCACAGCCCGACTCGGGACGAAGAAGCGGTCCCCCGGTAGGGCTCCAGACCTCTGGAGGGCCACGTTGCGACAAAAAGTCCCGACGTCGGGGGTCTTGGGGGGGGGGGGGGGAGCGCGGGGGCGCGCAGCGACGAGGGGGGAAGGGGGACGGAGAGAGGAGGGCGAGCGAGGTGCGCTCGTGCCATATTCCACATCCCCTCCCTCCCTCCCATCCCTTTCCACCCCCATCCTCCCCTCCCCTCCCCTCCTCCTCCCTCCCCTCCTCCTCCCTCCCCTCCCCTCCCTCCCCTTCCTTTCCCCCCCCCCCATCCCTTCCCATCCCCATCCATATCCACTTCCGATCCCTTCCTCCCCTCCCCTCCCTCCCTCCCATCCCTTCCCACTGCGCGGGTGTTTCTCTGTCCGCGGGGGCGTGTCGTGACCGCCCTGGAGCTCGTGCGCGGTCGGAAAAGGGGGAACAACGCACGAGCTCCAGGGCGACTAAGTGCCAAGTGAGCGCGGGAGGAGGTGCCAAGTGAGCAAGAGGATGAGCAGGAAGACGAAGAGGAGGAGGAGGAGGAGGAGGACGAAGACGAGCAGCAGCAGCAGCAGCAGGAATTGGAGTAGAAGGGATGGAAAGAGCAGGATGACCTGGGGAAGACGGAGGAAGGGAAATGAGGGGGGCGACAGCGATGACGAGGGACTCGGATCGGAGGAGGAGCAGGAAGAGGAAGAGGTGGAGGAGGACGACGACGAGGACGAGGACGAAGGAGAGAGAAGGATGAAGGACTGGTTTGGAATACATTAGCTTGTGCGTTCCAACGCCCTTGGGGGGACCAAGCACCAAGCACCGGGAGGAACAACAGGAGGAGAGAGGCCGGCGAGGACACAAATGAAGAGAGTAGAGGACGAGGTGGGCTGGAGAAGGAGCAGCAGCATCACCACCGCCGCTGGTTTGTGCCGGTATCTGCTGGCCACCCTCCCAAGGCCCTGCAATCCAAGAAGGAGCTCCACGGCCCCACAAATCACAAGACCCTCTGTGGGGCACCCAGGGGCTCCCTGGAGCCTGGCCAACATCTAGCCCAGCCCCCGGAATCAACCAGGGAGCTCCAAGAGCGTCCACGAATCCCTGGGGGGCTGCAGGACGGGCTTTAGAGAGTCACAGAAACGCGCCAGATGCCCCAGGAGGTGCCAGGAAGCCCCACGAAGCGCCAGTGAAAACCCAGGAAGCCCAGGGAAACCTGGGGAGCCGCAGGAGGCCCAAGGAATCTCCAAGGAATCTCAGGGAGCCTCAAGAACCTCTCAAAACCCCAGGGAGCACCAGGGATCCTCAGGGAACCCCAGGGGGCTTCGGGAGTCCTCTTGGAGCTCCTCATGACCGGCGACAGGAGGGAGGTACCGTAGGCGATCCTCTCTACATCGTTCTCCTTCTGCTTCCATCCTCCCTCACTCTTCATCCCTCATCTCTCCTCCTCCACGCCTATAGTGCCCCAGAAGGCGCAGAATAGTAATAGTTAAAGCAATAATAGTTGTAATGGTCACAGGAGTAGTAGTAGTAGTAGTAGTAGTAGTAGTAGTAGTAGTAGTAGTCGTCGTCGTCGTCGTCGTCGTCGTCGTCGTCGTCGTCGTCGTCGTCGTCGTCGTCGTCGTCGTCGTCGTCGTCGGTCGTCGTCTGTCGTCGTCGTCGTCGTCGTCGTCGTCGTCGTCGTCGTCGTCGTCGTCGTCGTCGTCGTCGTCGTCGTAGTCAGTAGTAGTAGCAGTAGTAGTAGTAGTAGTAGTAGTAGTAGTCGTAGTAGTAGTAGTCGTAGTAGTAGTAGTAGTAGTAGTAGTAGTAGTAGTAGTAGTAGTAGTAGTAGTGGTAGTAGTAATAGTAGTAGTAGTAGTAGTAGTAGTAGTAGAAGTGGTAATAGTAGCAGTAGTAGTAGTAATAGTAGTAGTAGTTGTTGTTGTTGTAGTTGTAGTTGTAGCAGTAGTAGTAGGTGTAGTAGTGGTAGTAGTGGTAGTACTAGTAGTTGTAGTTGTAGTTGTAGCAGTAGTAGTAGTACTTGTAGTAGTTGTAGTAGTTGTAAGAGAAGTAATAGTAGCTGTTGTTGTAATAGTTGTAGTACTTGTAAGAGTAGTAATAGTAGTAGTAGTGATAATAAAAGAAGAAATAGTAAGATTGGTAAACACATAGTCGTAGTAAAAGTGATAGTAGAAATAAAAGTGAAAATAACAGTAGTAGTCGTAGTCGTCATAGTAATAATAAGAATGAGAGTCGTAGCAGTCGTAGCAGTAGTAGTGGTTGCTGGTGTCGATGTTGTAGTAGTAGCAGTAGCAGTAGCAGGAGCAGTACCAGTAGCAGAAGCAGAAGCAGTAGCAGAAGCAGAAGCAGCAACAGTATCAGTAGGGGTAGCAGTAGTACTAGTAGTAGTAGTAGCAGAAAGAATACTCGTGGTAGTAGTAGTAGTACTCCTACTACTACTACTACTACTACTACTACGACTACTACTACTACTACTACTACTACTACTACTACTATTACTACTACTACTACTACTAGTAGCAGTAGTAGTAGAGTAATAGTAGTAGCAGTAGTAGTCGTAGTAGTAGTAGTAACCGTAGTGGCGGGAGTCGTAGTAGTAGTCGTAGTAGTAGTAGAAGTACTAGTAGCAGTCGTAGTAGTGGAAGTAGTGCTAGTGGTACTCGTAGTAGTAGTCGAAGTAGTAGTATTAGTAGTAGTAGTAGTAGTAGTAGTAGTAGTAGTAGTAGTAGTAGTAGTAGTAGTAGTAGTAGTAGTAGTAACAGTAGTAGTAGTAGTAGTAGTAGTAGTAGTAGTAGTAGTAATGGTAAGAGTGGTGGCGGTAGTAGTAATAGTAGTAGTCGCAATTATAATCGCAATAGCGGTAGTAGTATTAGTAATACTAGTGAGAAGGACAATAGTCGTCGTAGGGGTAGTAATAGTAGTACGACTACTAGTACTACTACTAGTAATAAGGATAGCGGCAGCAGAATGTAGAAAAAGTCGCACAACAAGCAGCAGGAACAGTAGTAGAAGTAGTAGTAGAAGCAAGACTAGTATTAGTGGAACTAATGAAAATAGGAAAAGTAGCAGTAGTCATCCTAGTAGTAGTAGTAGTAGTAGTAGTAGTAGTAGTAGTAGTAGTAGTAGAAATAGTAATAGCAGTAGTCGTGTTAGTAGTGGTAGTAGTAGTAATAGTAGTCCCAGTAGCAATAGCAGTAGCAGTAGCAGTCGCAGTAGTAGTAGCACTAGTAGTTGTACTACGAGTAATAGTACCAATGCTAGTACGAGCCCAGGTACTACTACTAGAAATAATGATGTTGGTACTAGTAATCGTACTGATAGTACTACTACTAGTAGTAATAGCACTAGTAACAGAACCAGAAGCAGTAGTGGTAGCGGTTCTAGTAGTAGTCGTCGTAGAAGTCGTTGTAGTAGTAGTATTGGTAATAGAAGCAGTGGGTGGAATAGTAGTAGTAGTAAAAGTAGCAGTACGAGTAGTAGTAATGATGATAGTTGTTAGTAGTAGCAGTAGTGGTAGTAGTAGTCGTCATCGTGCTGGTAGTAGTAGAAATACGAGTAGTAGTCGAAAAATATGTAGTAGCAAAAGTAGTAGTAGTAGTAGTAGTAGTAGTGATAGTAGCGATAGTAGCAATAGAAGTAGTAGTAGTAGTAATAATACTGGTAGTAGTAGTAGTAGTAGTAGTCATAGTAGTGGTAGTAGTAGAAGTAGTAGTAGTAGTAGTAGTAGTAGTAGTAGTAGTAGTGGTAGTCGTAGTGGTAGTAGTGGTAGTAGTAGTAGTACTAATGATAGTAGTGGTAGTAGTAGTAGTAGTAGTAGTAGTGGTCTTATGAAGATAAGATGGCAGTAGTGGCAGTGATAATAATAATGGTGGTGGAGGTGGTGGCGGTAGTGGTAGCAGTCATGTGTGAACATCAGGGCAGTGGTAGTACGACTAATCCATGTAGTTGTAGTCATCGTAGCAGTAGTAGCTGCTGTAGCAGTAGCAGTAGCAGTATTAGTAGCAGTAGCAGTAGCAGTAGTAGTAGTAGTAGTATTATTAGTAGTAGTAGTAGTAGCAGTAGTAATAATGACAGTCGTAGTAGTAGCAGTAAAGGTAGCAGTAACAGTAGGAGTAACAGTAGCAGTAGCAGTAGCAGTAGTAGTAGTAGTAGTCGTCGTCGTCGTCGTAGTAGTAGTGGTAGTGGTGGTGGTGGTGGTGGTCATCGTGGTGGTAGAAGCCTTAATGAGAGCAGTAGCAGGGCACCGCACCCAAGCTGTGCCCTCTTCCACGGCATTTCAAAGTTCAAAAGTATTCGCACTCGTCCTCTATGCTCTAGGAGGCTGGCCTGCGGAAAATGTGCTGCCAACCACTATGTGATTGGCAAAATTTCTCGTCGGCGAATGCGACGGCGCCGACGCCGACGCCGACGACGACGACTACAGTCGAACCTAGGCCAGAAGAGCATCCCTCAAGAACATGAGACCCTCTGACGGCCAAAACAAACAGAACATCAAAGGGTACCCTCCCCAGGATGCACAAGAGCATCAAACAAACACGAAGAACACGAGGGCACCCTACCCGAACCGACCTCGATCTCATGCCTCGGTTCGGCTCTACGACGACGAGGACGAAGACGAAGACGAAGACGAGGAGGAGGACGACGACGAGGACGAAGACGAAGACGAAAACGACGACGACGACGGAAAACGACGAAAGACGACGACGACAACGACGACGACGGAGGCCACGACGACGACGAAGCCCGAGGAGCCTGCGTCGAGCGATGCCCGGGCATCCAGGAGCAGCCGCGCCACGCCGGACCGCCCGCCCTGGCTGGAGAGCATGAGGGCGTTCCAGCCCTCCGCCCCCTCGGGCAGCGAGGGGGGCGGAGGCGGAGGAGGAGGAGGAGGGGGGAGGGAGGGGGAGGGGGAGAGGAGGGAGGAGAGGAGAGGAGGAGGAGGAGGAGGAGGAGGAGGAGGAGGAGGAGGAGGAGGAGGAGGAGGAGGAAGAGGAGAGGAGGAGGAGGAGGAGGAGGAGGAGGAGGAGGAGGACGAGGACGAGGACGAGGAGGAGGAGGAGGAGGAGGAGGACCGACGAAAGCGCCCGAAAACCTGGAACCTCGAAACCTCGTTCCCCCCTTGTGAGACTGTCCCCATCTGACGTGGCCCCCGAAGTCGCTCCCACCCCAACACAGAAGCAGCACCTGGGACACACCGTGGGCGACCATCGCGGGGCGGAAGGGCCAACTTCCCAAAGGAGACCCACGAGCTTCCT
This sequence comes from Prorocentrum cordatum, assembly GCA_963575745.1. Classification (NCBI taxonomy): domain Eukaryota; class Dinophyceae; order Prorocentrales; family Prorocentraceae; genus Prorocentrum; species Prorocentrum cordatum. Next base: position 113,230 of record CAUYUJ010020651.1, on the reverse strand, counting down.
CGAGAGGTCCCGCTCATCCCTCGGAGGCTGCGATCTGCGAAGCTGTCGCCGCTTTCGAAGGCTGCGTAGTTACGTCCTACGCAGATGCAGATTAGAACTCGCCATCCCTGGGTGGCTGCGATCTGCGAACCTGTCGGGCGCGCCAGAGAAGGCGGCCATCATGGTAACGTGTTGAACAGACGAGTGTGGAGGGGGCAGCGGACGTGTCAAGCAAGAACAAGAAGAAGAGCAAGATAACTAAGAAAAAAAACATAATAGAAAGGGCGGGAGAAGAAGACTTGGAGGAGGAGGAGGAGGAAGAAAAAGAAGAAGACAATAATAAGAGGAATAAGAAGAAAAAGAAGAAGCAGAAGACGAGAGGGTCACGAGATCTGGATAACTTCACGGCCTGGGCCATGAGATCCACACCCCTAGTCCTCACACCCTCCTGGACGCCCTCGACAACCTGGCACAGAAGCAAGTTGTGACAGGTACGACGGATGTTCCATGTGCGCTAGGGATGCGAAGTGCGCCCAATGCGGTAGATGCTGGTGAAGATAGAACGACGCATGCGGTCTGGTCTGTGCCGCCGCCATGTGCGCTGTGCTACGTTTCGCCAGGACGGTGCAAGGTGTTCGCCGGCTCTGGTCGGCGACCGCCCAGATGGGCAGGTGGTGTTGCTGAGGAGCATGGGTAGGGGTGCGGATGCTGGCAAACGGGGGCGGGCAGGGGCAGGGAGAGGCGAAAAGGAGAGGGAGAGGGAGAGGGAGGCAGAGACGGAGAGGGAGGCGGGGAGAGAGAGGGAGGGGAGGGAAAGACACGGAAGAGGACAGTGGGCGGCGGAGGGGGCGGGAGGAGGTGGCGGAAGGACGACGGCGGGGAAACGGGGGGAGATAGAGAGGAAGGGGCAGTGGTATGCAGATGCTGGATCAGGTTGCATGGTTGGCCTCAGCGGTATGTTTCTGTTTGTTGGCACCGCTCATGCTTGTTTATGTTTAGATCATACAACCATACGTACGCATGTATGTTTCAATATATACGGCCACCCTTCGGCGAATAAGGATGCTAAGGGGGGGCAACTGGTGAGGGGTCTCAGCTGCGACGATTGTGATGGTGGCGACGCGGGTGATGCGCTCACGAATCGACGGCGATGCGAGATGACGACGCTGGTGGAACCACTGCGGCACCACTGAGGCAACATCGGGACACTATCGGGACACCATCGGACAGAGCACCTGAAAATTTTGCCGAGGCAAACAAGTGACACCACCGCGACCCACTGTCTATCTTCCAGTCTCATTATCCACGGGCCACCACGGTCGGGGACGCGCAAACGTGGATCAGGGGAGGTGCCCTCCCCGAAATGCGGCTGGTGCTGCCTCGCTCGGCGGCGGAAATCCGCGATACCCCGTGGAAACGGGGACCCGTCGCTAATCCACGCCCCCTTGATCCATGTTTCCGACCGCCTGAACTATCCACTGGCCACCACGGGAAAACCGCAGGACACCGCGCCAGGGAACACCCTGGGGCTAGGTCGGGCGTGTCCCCCAACAGGCAGAGCTTGGACGAAAAATTAAAAATATTCAAAACACATTCAAATATTTTCGAGAAAATACTCGATAAATCGTCCCCAGACTACTTTGACTGTTTCATAATACTCCCCAGTTAGAGGAACAGGCCCGACTTACAACTCTACCCACGGGCCACCACGGGACGCGCGGCGCCGTTCGGCGCCTCCTTTGCGCGGCGCCAGCCTTGAACGGGCAGTTTTTGCGGCGGCGACCGCGTGGCCAGGGCGTCCCGCTGCAGGGGTCGTTCGGCCGTCCGCGCCAGGGCACCCAACTCCGCAAAAGAAAATGCCCTGGCACGCAAACACCAAGGCACACCGCGCCACCCTGGGGCACCACGGCGCACCACAGGACACCGGCGGGTCACCCCTGGGCCACCGCCAACCAGCTCGGGGGGGAGGAGAGACACCGAGCCCGGCGAGCCCCCTCGCCCGCCTGCGCAGGCCTTCGCCTCGCCCGCACGCGCGGCACGAGACCGACACCAATTTCCCGGTGGGGGGTTCCTCCTCCTCCTCCTCCGCCTCCTCCTCCACCTCCTCCTACGCCTCCTCCTCCTCCTCCTCCACCACCTCCCCCGACCTACGATGTATATATGCATGCGTGTAAACTTTTAAGGTTGCCCCCGCCAAAGATCATGCATCATATTTTCAACCTCGTCCCCCTCTCCTGCATCTTGGCCATCTTCATTCTCATCACGTCTGCGCACCATCCTTCTCCTCATTCATCCTGTTCCCTCTCGTCTTCCACCAGCCCCCCTCGTCATCCTCCTGACGGATCCTCATCTTATACCTCCTACCCTTCCACATTGCCCTTCTTCCTCCTCAAAATCATCCCAGGTTTCCTGATCAACATCATCATAGTCGTTGTCATCACCCAGCACCATCATCATCATCATCATCATCATCATCACCATCATCTTCATCATCATCATCAGCAGCACCACCACCACCCACAACATCGTCGTCATCACCACGACCACCACCACCACCATCATCATCATTATTATTATCATCAAACATCATCATCATCAGCATCATCATCATCGTCGTCATCATCATCAGAATCAGCAACATCGTCATCGTCATCGTCATCGTCATCATCGTCAGCATCATCATCCATATCTTCACAATCATTATCATCAACACCACCATCACCGTCATTATCACCATCATCACCATCATCAGCAGCAGCACCACCCTCATCAACATCATCATCAGTACCACGACCACCACCAGCATCACCATCCTCATCATCATCATCATCATCATCATCATCATCATCATCAGTATCAGCATCAGCATCAGCACCATCATCGTCATCACCACCACCATCACCAAAATCATCATCATCATCGTCATCATCAGCATCCAAATACTCGTCCCCATCAGCATAATCATCACCATCATCATCAACATCATCATCATAATACTCATCATCATCAGCATCATCATCATAATCAGCATCACCATCATCATCAATATCATCAGTAACATCATCATCAGCAGCATCATAACCATCAGCAGCAGCATCAGCATCATCATAGTCATCACCAGCAGCATCATCATGTTCATCCGCATCAGCAACATCATCAGCATCATCAACATCATCATCATCATCACCATCACGGACACCACCGGCACCAGCACCAGCACCATCATCAGCACCGTCATCATCAGCATCATCCTCATTGTCATCATCATCAGCATCCTCAGCATCCTGACAATCATAAGCATCACCATCATCACCACCACCACCAGCATCATCATCTGCACCACCATCATCATCATCAGCATCGGCATCATCATCACAACCACCATCAGCATGATCATCACCATCATCATCATCGTCATCATCACGATCATCAGCATAATCGTCCGCATCATCAGAAGCAGCATGGTCATAATCAGCATCAACAAAATCATCAGCATCATTATCAGCATCAGCATCATCAACATCACCATCATATCATCATCCGCATCAGCATCATCATCAGCATGATCACCATACTCAGATTCATCATCATCAACATCATAATCAGCATCAACATCAGCAACATCATCATCAGCATCGTCACCATGGTCAGCAATGCCATCGTCACCAGCATCATCATCATCAGCAGCAGCATCATGACCACCATGAGCATCATCATCAGCATCATTAGCCACATCATTAGCAGCATCAGCATCATCAGCATCATCATCATCATCGTCATCATAGGCACCGTCGTCACCACCATCATCGCCAACATCGTCATATGCAGTACCATCAAGTCGACAGCATCATCATCATCATCATCATCATCATCATCATCATCAGCATCAGCAGCATCATCATCTGCAGCTGCAGTGTCATCAGCATCATCATCCGTATCAGCATCATCATCGTCACCAGCATCAGCATAATCGGCATCATCCTCATCATCGTCATATCCCTCCTCATTGCCCTCCGCATCCTTCGCATCCTCGTACATGTTCCCAAATCATGGTTGTTTGTAGTCCTCCTCCCCCTCACTCGTCGTCCGTCCGTATCCCTCCTCCTATTCCCCGTCCTTCTCGTCCTCCTCCTTCTCCTCCTTCTCATCCTCGTCCTCCTCGTCCTCCTGACTTCACTCCCATGTCGGCCTGCGCCGCCACCTTCTCGCCCGCCTCCTCCCCTCGTGTCCCTCCTGGCCATCCTCACTCTCACTCATCATCCTCCCCCCCATCACCGCATCCTCCTCTCCGCATCCTCCTCCTCCTCCGCATCATCATCCTCGTCCTCGTCCTCATCCTCCTCGTCTTCATTCTCCTCCTCCTCATATTCCTCTTCCTCCTCCTCATCCTCCTCCTCATCCTCCTCCCCCTCCTCCTCCTCCTCCTCCTCCTCCGCCTCGTCCGCCTCCTCCTGACGAGTGAGACGAGAAGGAGGAGGAGCGATGAGGAGGAGGAGGTGGAGCAGGAGAATGATGAGGAGGAAAGAGGATGATGAGGGGGACAGGGGAAGAGGGGGCGCGAGGAGGAGGAGGAGGAGGAGGAGGAGGAGGAGTAGGAGAGGGGGGAGGATGAAGAGTAGGAGCAGATGGGTAAGGAGGAGAGCCGAAGGGAAAGGACACGGGAACGGAAATGATGTGCAACAGGATGAGCATCAGCACCAGCACGCGCAGTGGGATGCCCATTGTCAAGAAGGAGGGTGTGCACAAGCAACACATGCAAATGAATCATGCTGTAGCGGGAGGAATCTCAGCACCAGCACCCGCAATAGGCGGCCCACTTTCAAGAAGGAAGGCGCGCACCAGCAACACATGTAAAGGAAGCATCACGAAGAGGAGGAGGAGGAGGAGGAGGAGGAGGCGGAGGGAAGGAGGAGGAGGTGAAGAAACAGCAGCAGCCTCAGCAGAAGGAAGAACAGGAGGGGGAGCAGCATGCTTATCGAGGAACAGCATGGGAAGCAGGAGGAGAAGGGTAATGGGGAGGAGGAAGAAGAGGAGGATCGTCATCCTCCGCCTCCGCTTCCTCCCCCTCCTCCTCACCATCCTGCTCCACAGCCCCCTCTCCCCGCATTCCACCCCATGTTCCCCCCCCCGCCCCAAAACCTTCTCACGTATCCTCCATCCTCCCCCTCCTCCTCCCCCTGATGGTGAGATGATGAAGAAGAAGAAGATAACGATGATGCTTATGATGATGATGATACGGATGAAGATGGTGTTTGATGATGTTGGTGATGATGATACTGATGATGATGATGATAATGATAATGATGATGATGATGATGATGACGAAGATGATGATGATGATGATGATGATGATGATGATGATGATGATGATGATGATGATGATAATGATAATGATAATGATAATGATAATGATAATGATAATGATAATGATAATGATAATGATAATGATGATGATAATGATGATGATGATGATGATGATGATGATGATGATGATGATGATGATGATGATGATGATGATGATGATGATTTTTTTGATTTGCAGCCATTGTATCATGAGTCATGAAAGGCATCTGGAATCCTCTTGAATCTCACCCGCCGGCTGCACGGAGCCCGCACAAGGCCGCCGGGGTCACATCGTCAAGTGGGCGAGCTCCAGCTTAGAGTTACATCGGAGTACTTTGCAAATGAGGTTGACCAGCTTTTCGCAGCCTGTGAGTTCAGCATTCGTCACCGTCGTATTGCGTCCTATATAATAACTGCCTCTGGCTAGTACCGCCCAGTCCGGCACGGCGAGGTCGTCACGCCAGCAACGCAAGACATAGCCGCAGCCGTAGTGCCCATTGCGGCTGCCGCCGTCGAACAACCCTTGCAGTTTCCATGGTGTCGGTGTTGTCCAGAGACATGACAGCTGCTGTTCAAAATGATAGCGCTTTGTGGATAGCGCTCGGGTGGCCTCGGCTTCGGTGAGTTTGTTGCCTTCCCGGAAGATGTGCGTCGCCAGGTGGCCCCCCGGCTCAGCTGACAAGAAGAGTGCCGCAGCCCACTCGTGGTGAAGTCGGTCCTGGAGGGACGCCACCCTCCTCGCATAGCCATGGGATGTGGCTCGCGAGAGGCCGGCAAGCCAAGATATCACTGTGTAGCTGTCGCCCCGGAGGTCAAGCAGGGCCCGCACTGGCACCCAGGTCTCCTCGCGCCACTTGATGGGCTCTTCTACGTAAACTCGCGGTTGTGTCGTAACGGCTGCTGCGCTCGCTGCCCGTGCACGTTTTTGACGATCCCTCTGCAAAGATCGCCCTTTCATATCCCATCGTTGGAGCGTCGCGTAGACGAAATCGTCCCGAGTCTGGTCCCATGAGTCATTGAGGAGGTCACGCCAAGACGTACTTTTCCAATCGATGAAGCAGTCCTCCCAGGTAGTCCGGTGCTTCCACCCTGTTCTGTGCTGCCAACGATTCTCCGTGCGGTCGGTAACCCATTTGCCGTGGCTTTGCAGGGCTCGGCTCACCCCGCACCTCACCCGCCAGCCTGCCTCAGAGAGGTGATTCATCCCATCAGTGACCCATTGTTCGTGGGAATCCCCATGTAAGCGAAGATGCCCAGCAAGACGGTGCACACGCATGAGAAGCTGTTCTTCCACCAGGCGGTGCCCCAAAGAGGTGTATAGTCTCCTTGCAGTGCGTGTTGAGCGCTTGAGGTAAGTATGGCAGCTCTCTCGTGGTCGCTTCCGTACCCTCGTGATTTTCCGCAAAAAACCTCCTTCCGCATGGCGTGCTCGTTGCACCAAGGTTTTGTTCAGTGCCCAACACTCCGCGCCGTAGCACAGCGAGGAGGGAATCGATTCGGCATATCTTCGCAAGCGTTCCCTGATGATGATGATGATGATGATGATGATGATGATGATGATGATGATGATGATGATGATGATGATGATGATGATGATGATGATGATGATGATGATGATGATGGTGATGATGATGATGTGATGATGTAGTGGTGGGTGGTGGTGGTGGTGGTGGTGGTGGTGGTGGTGGTGCTGGTGGTGGTGGTGGTGGTGGTGGTGGTGGTGGTGGTGGTGGGGGGGGGGGTGGTGATGACGGGGATGATGATGGTGATGATGATGCTGATGATGATGCTGTTGAGGACGAATATGAAGATGATCTTGATGATATGTATGATGATGGTGACGACAACGACGACGGTGACGATGATGGTGATGATGACGATGACGACGATAATGATGATGGTCATGAAGAGGAGGAGGAGGAGGAGGAGGAGGAGGAGGAGGATGGTGGTGGTGATGCTAATAATGAGGAGGAGGAGGAGGACGAGGAGTGAGAACTGAGAAGTGAAAAGAAGGAGGAGGACGAGGAGGAGGAGGACGAGGAGTGAGAAGTGAAGAGCAAGGAGTGATTGTTTAACATCCACGGCAAGGGGGAAAACAAAACACAGAAGGTCACAGAAGGGGCGGGAAAGAGAAGGGAACCGATCACTCATCGGGGGAGATCAACCAGGGCCCAACGTCAACTGTAACACCGTCGAGCCTGGGATGCCAACCCGTGGAGATGCGGTTCCAGGAATGCTTTTTACCTTGGGCCCCGCTTTGGGGAGGGGGTCTGGGAGGAGGAGGAGGAGAAGGATGACGAGGAGGAGGAGGAAGGGGAGGAGGAGGAGGAGGAGGAGGATGAGGAGGAGGAGGAGGACGACGAGGATGGGAAGGAGGAGGAGGAGGACCAGTGCAAACCCAAGAGTATTCAACGATGTTTTATTATTACAAAAAACCCTAATTCTAAGCTCTCTCTTCACTGAGGGAACGGCCTCGTTGGAAGAAAACCGTTTGAAAATCCTAAAGCATGCCAAAACACTACTATCGGGACTCTAGCGCCAAGGTTCAATTTGACTGTTGCGTCTTGACAATCCTGAACCGTGCCGGAACGCCATTCCCGGGACTTCAACACCGCGAATCAACGTCACTGTTGCACCCTCAAAACCCTGAACCTTTCCGAAACACCATTCCTGGTACGTTGACCTTGGGAAACCATGAAACTCTTGCAATTTGAAAAAATGTGCGCATGAGGAGAAGGCATGGAGGATGACGAGGAGGACTGACGAGTCCGTCCGCCATCCACGGTTTTCTGTAGAAGGCTGGACTCCTCAATCATTGGTTGTGCTCCGATACTAAAGGAATCGATTTGCATTCCGCTGCAGAAGAAGTTCTTTGGCAGTCTGCCACAAAAGGGGTCCAAAGCGTCCCAGGGACATCACGGAGTTTTTGGCGTCCCTGACGCCGCGAACCCTGCGAATTCGCTGGGATGCTCGGGATTCGGAGCCCTGGGGTGTTCCAGGTTAGATGTCTGCCAGAGGGTGGAAAATCCCGGGAGCCACTGGGAGGAGGAGGAGGAGGAGGAGGAGGAGGAGGAGGAGGAGAAGCAGGAGGAAGAGGGGGGGATGAGGAGGAGGAGGAGGAGGAGGAGGAGGAGGAGGAGGGAGGAGGAGGAGGAGGAGGGGGTGGGGGAAAGAGGAGGAGGCGGTACTTCCTTCAACTGCGAGGATACATCCAAGTGACATCATATTATGGTTTCTTGGACTGTACCCCAGCAATCCCAGGCATTCGGAGCCCTGGAGGGCTCCAGGGTCGATTTTCGGCAGGGTCTGGACAATCCCAGTACTCCCAAGCATCCCAGTGAGATCGCTCGGTTTCGGGGGTTAGCGCACCAGAAACCCCAAGCATCCGAGGGAAATCACAGGGTTCGGCCCTCCCCGACGTACCCTGTGCATTCACTGGGATGATTGAGAGTCGCAGCCCTGAGGGGCTCCAGGTAGATTTTGTATGTCCGAGGGCGAGAAACCATCATCATCATCATCATCATCATCATCATCATCGTCATCATCATCATCATCATCATCATCATCATCATCATCATCATCATCGTCATCATCATCATCACCATCATCATCAGCATCATCAGCGTCATCATCATCATCATCATCATCATCATCATAATCATCATCATCATCATCATCAGCACCAGCATCAGCATCAGCATCAGCATCAGCATCAGCATCAGCATCATCATCAGAATCATCATCACCAGCATCACCATCATCTTCTTCTTCATCGTCAGCATCAGCATCAGCATCAGCAGCAACAGCAACAGCAAAAGCAGCAGCAGAAGCAGCAGCAGCAGCAGTATCAGCATCATCAGCATCATCATCATCAGCAGCAGCATCAGCATGAGCACCAGCACCAGCACCAGCATCATCACCATCACATCATCATCAGTAGCATCAGCATCAGCATCATCATCAACCACAACATCGTTGTCGTCGTCGTCACCACCACCACCACCATCAACAACAACAACATCATCATCATCATTATCAGCATCATCATCATCATCATCATCATCATCCTCATCATCCTCATCATCCTCATCATCATCATCATCATAACGACCACCACCATCATCATCACCATCATCATATACACCACCCCCACCATCATCCCCATCATCATCATCATCATCATCATCGTCATCATCATCGAAGTCATCGTCATCGTCATCGTCATCGTCATCATCATTATCATCATCATCATCATCATCATCGTCATCATCATCATACTCATCATCATCATCATCATCATCATCATCATCATCATCATCAGTATCATCAGCAGCAGCATTGTCATCAGCAGCAGCACCATCGTCATTATCAGCATCATCATGTTCATCTGCATCTGTATCATAATGATTGTCGTCGTCATCGTCATCATCATCGCCACCACCACCAGCATCATCAGCAGAAGCAGCAGGAACAGCTGCAGCAGCAGTATCATCATCCTTTCCATCGCCATCATCATCATCACCACCACCACCACCTCCATCATCATCATCATCATCATCATCATCATCATCATCATCATCATCATCGGCATCACCACCATCGTCGTCATCATCGTGGGCATCAGCATCAGCACCAGCATCATCATCATCATCGCCACCACCACTGTTACCACCATCATCATCAGCAGCAGCAGAAGCCTCAGCATCATCAGCATCATCATCATAATCATCGTCATCATTATCATCATCATCCTCGTCGTCATCGTCATCATCATCATCAGCAGCAGCAGCAGCAGTAGCAGCAACAGCATCATCATCAGCATCAGCACCATCGCCATCATCATCATTATTATCGTTACCATGAGCAGCAGCATCATCCACTACCTCTGCAGGCACGTCTACGTCGTCCTCTTCCACGTCGTCGGTCTCATCATCTACCTCCTGATACTTCACTTCCACCTCCCCGTCCACCTCCAGTTCCACGTGCACCACTTTCACTTCTAACACGGCCTTCGCTTCCTCCACTTCCCTCACCTCCTCAACATCTACCACCCCCTCCCTACCTGCTCCAACCAGTCCTGGTTCGCCCCCGCCTCCCCCACCACCACCTCCACGTCAATATCTTCGTCTCCTCCCTTTCCCCCATCGTCCGCCTCCTCCTCCTCCTCCTTGTCCCCCCCCTCCTCACTCTCCTTCTCCTCCTCCTCCTCATTCCCCCTTTCCTCCTCCTCACTTTCCTCCTCCTC